>JARHVA010001297.1:3290000-3640131 GCA_037957365.1 Torreya grandis | reverse complement strand
AAAATGGGTGAGATACTAAGAGAAACCCATGAAGGTTATATTAAAAAGTAAATTAAAATGGACCTACCTTCCTACAACATGTTCTTGATTCCTTAGAACCTCTTACAAAATTGTTTAGACTATTGTGAAGATCAGGTACTTGTGTGATAACGTAAGTAGCACTTATAGATTTTTTTTGGTTCTCCTATCCTAATCTATTGGATTAATGCACCCCAATGGACCTTGGATTTATCATGATGCCAAATTTGGATTTTAAGCTTTGATTAAAAATAGATGTGTTATGAATCATGTCTTTTGGTGTGATTGGACTTTTGAATTGTACATTACCTTTTGAATCATTACCTTTTATTTAAATGATTTTTATTTTAACTATTTTATGGACTTTGTGATTCCTCCTCCATATGGATTTGGAATAAAAAACATGAGTGATAAAAGTGATACACATGAATGAGATTTAGACTTTGGTTTAAAGGAGGCTATGTAACCAAATTTATGATTGACTAAACACTTAGGCTTACCTATGAACCAGTATGTAATCTCAAGGTTCAACCATATGTATGCTTGGTATGTGAAAGGAAAATAAGGGAAGAAAAGAGATAAACATAGATCGGTACATGGTGGTTGTACAATGAGAAGTATTGTTTGCTAACTGATCATATGGTAGAGATAGAATATTAAGGGAATCAAGGTTATATAACCAAGTCACAATAACAATTATATAATTTTTTAGTATAATAAGATAGTAAAAAATATTTGTAAAATAAAATAAAAGAATCCATGAAATAATATAATTCATAAACATAATTTTTCATTCATGAAAATAATGATAAGAAGCCATAATAAAAATTGAAATAATATGAGACCATATATAATGAATAAAGCATAATATAACGATCCATGTAAAATAAATAAGTTAAATCAAGTTAGACACATAATCAAGCATATAAGAGATATAAAAATGGATCACAGATCGAATCCAAATCATAAAATATATCAATGTGAAAGAAAACCATGCCATGTTCCCAAATACTAATATATTTGACCACAAATATTATCCATAATACTTAAAACATCTCTATGAAGCTAAATTTTTATGCTAGTTAGAGTCTCATCAATCTTCATGGAAATTTGTACAAAGACTTCCTTATGTATCATCTCAACTAAAAAGGTAGGTGTAGCTGACAAAGGGTAATTTTCATGTGGTATCTTGTGTTTGGGTTACTCAAGGTGAGGAATGGAAGTCTCAGTGGGAATAGTAGCTATGGAGCTAGAAGGAGGTGAAAATGGTGGATAAGGAAGACACTTCTTGCATTGGTGACCTAGATAAGGAGGAATAATAAATAAATAAATTATTATATGTCACTCAACATCAATGGGCATGATGTGTACCACATTGTTGACAAAGACAATATACTTTCTTCTATTTAGGGATATACTTTAGTAATAGCTTAGGAGGAGGTATGGCCTTAACTTTGGGTTGAGCAGTGGCTAGGCACAATGTGTCAATGCACTATCTAAGTTTTTCATATTAGGTATAAGAGTGGTTATTTTCCCTTTTAAAGAAATAAATGTCTATTATTATAATATGGCGGCCTACTAGCTGAAGAGGTGGAAGGAGAAGCCTAGGGTGGCTGATATAAATGGCAATATTTGGTCTAATAACCAATAACTTTGTGAATATAAAAATAAGGTTGATCTTCCAATTTTATTGGAAAGGGATAAATCTAAGTTAAAGGAAGAATTAAATCACCAAATAAGGTAGGGGTTGGAGTAGAAACTAGATTAGGCTCATCAGTAGGTAAGGTTGGTTGCACATTGGGTCTAAGCACAATGTCTAGCATCTTTGGAGGAAGTGGACTATAAGGGTCATAGTATCTATAAAAATTTTAAGGTATTATCATGGGAATGATCTATGAGCATACTCTTGAGGGTATTTTCTATGACTAGAGTTGAACCATGTGATTTATCCATCTCTACCCTATGAAAAGTAGTGTAAAAACTAGTATTAGGTGCTATAAAGGAAGGAATGATAAAAGAAGAGAAAAAGATTGAAATAAAGAAGAGTGATACTAAATAACATCAATGTTTATAGTTTGGAAAAATATGGATTAAAATGGGTCATCTAAATCATAAACATCATCATAATCAGGGGTATGCAAGTCATTAGTTCATGTAGGAATGAATTTGTTGTTAGAGGAAGCATGATGAATGGAGTTTTTAGTTTTGGTCAGGATAAAAGGTATGTCATCAAAAGGTAGATGATGGGACAAATGTGGAGAGAATGGGGAATTTAGGTGATTATGTGAGGGGAAAGATCAGATGTTTTTATCTCATCCATCTCATCATCATCAAAGTCTAAGAGGTTAGGTGGAATATTCCCAATAAATTAGGGTGACCATTATAACCTTGAGTGGAGTTGACTGGATAGTTGAAGAGTTGGGATTCCCAAAATGGGATAATAGGTATGGTTTATATTGAATAATCTTACCCCAAATTAAAGTAGTTTAACCCCTTATATAGTTCAAATTTGTCATAGGGTTTCCTAGGTTGAAAAGTGGCCCAATAGTCTTTAATGAGGTAAAACATATGTTTTATCTTTATCATTTTTATCTAAATTGTATTATGCCATCTAAGGTCACATTTTGAGTCATTTAGTGGATTGTTATAGTTTTCTTGAAATATGAAGGTGTCAAGAAGAAATGTAACATCCCATATGCTCGAACTAGTTAGAGAAACTATTATGAAACTGACAAATTGTAGATTTAACATCCATCCAAGAAGATCAAGTAGTTTTAGGTAGTTGTATTGCCTATAAAATAATTATTGAAAATGGTAATAATTAAAGAGGGTCTCTTCATATCTCCATATTTTAATTCCATGTTTAGGTAGCTTTGATAGGTCCAAAATTGCCAAAAACCTCTCTCTCTCTCTCTCTCTCTCTCTCTCTCTCTCTCTCTCTCTCTCTCTCTCTCTCTCTCTCTCTCTCTCTCTCTCTCTCTCTCTCTCTCTCTCTCTCTCTCTCTCTCTCTCTCTCTCTCTCTCTCACTCTCAAAAAAGTCAAAGAGGTCAACTAGTTTACACATGGTATAAATAGGAGGAGAAGAATTCAAGTGAATGAAATTATAAGGTTAAATTAGTCTATGTTTAATCCAATTTTATGGTCATAGTTCTAGGTTTGTTGATATGTGCTTCATGAACCATTACAAAGAGTGTTGGTGACTTTAAATTGCATGTGCATCCCCAAGGGATTTTGTTTTCCTATTTGATGGAATTGATATTTGAAAATAAAGTGTTGTACATGGAATTTAAGGAAAATTTATTCCTTCTCATTTTGTATTCAACTCAGTTAGCAAGTGTGAAGGTGAAGAGTTTGGCAGGATCACCCTCATTGTGCTAGAAATGAGCTCCATTAAAGCTTGCAAACATTGTTTTCATAATTACAAAGATTATATATCTATGTTGGTATTCAAAATAAAGGTGATATGTTGTGTTAAATATCTTAAGTCATGGTGATCAGTTTTCCATTGAAATTTTAGTCTTAATAAGGTCATGGTTAGAAATGTAAAGTCATTGACATTTGACACAGTCAAGTAACCCTACAATAATCACCTATAAGACTATGTGAGAATGATTAGATAAAGGTGTTAATGATTTTAGAACCTATAAGAATTTATAGGATATCATGTATCATCAAAAATATGATTGAACCATTGGGAGACCCAATGTTGGCAAGGGAGGACTTAGAATGCAATCAGAATATTCACTATCAAATCTCCTTGTGACTGTCACCTATAGTCAAGCAAAACTAAGCCTTGATCTATCATGTTGATGAAGAAATAAGGTTTAAATATTTTGAGAAGACTCTAAAGGTGGAAAAATTAATACTGAGATATTCAAAGGGTCAGAGATTGGTTATGATAACTAATTCAATATACACAATCTTATATCATATAGACATATAGTCAGTCTCCAATAGTGGCTTGAGTTCAATAAAAAAGAGGTAGAATAATGTTAAGATGAAGGTGTTTGAACTTAGTTGAGACCTTAAATCATATATAAAAGCATATAAAATATCAAGGTGATAATGGTGAGGCTATTATGTGCAGACAAACCTAGATCCAAGTTCATAGGTTGAGAACGTTTCAAATGGAAAATTTTACCTTAATCTTTTAAAAAAAAAGATTTTTATCCATAAAATGTCATCTTGTGGTGAAGATGATGAGGTATAAGTAAGCCTAATGAATTAAAACAATCAACCTAGGCCTTATGATGAGTCCACACTATGACTCATTATAACCATGATATATAATCCTTCACTACCATTAATATGCCATTTGAGTTGAGCATTACATGTAGTCTTAGGGATTATAACTAATCTAAGGTAGAAGATGAATTATTTTTTCCCTTTAAGATTATGTGAGTTTGAATTAGAATTATTTACATAATGTTCTAAATATTTTCATGTTTAGTTCTCCATTTTTGATATTTACAAGAATTATAACACCTAAAGAAGAGTTTTCTTATGATCTCATAAAGACAAGTAAGTGTTGTGACTATGAACTAATCATTCAAGTGAAGCTCCAGACTTTTCTAGGTGTTTTATGGACTTTCAAAGTCAAGATATGTTTTACAATAATTAATCTATGGATTTTGATAGTTGTGCTATGGAATCTCATAGCTTGCTACAAATTCATCTGAAACATGTTTCAAGGTATTATGTTTCATGTAAATTTTCACTTAAGTTTGAAAGAAAGAGAAAAAAAACTTGATACAAGTATGATTTAAAAACTTATTTATTTGTGTGCATGCTAAATCAAAAGATTGTGAAGAGATCCTCTTTGTCTACGGAGGAAGACCTATAGAAAAGAAATCACTAAAGAAAACTTACTTGTTAGATAGATAGTTGGGTGGATTGCCTAGTGATAGCTAGATCTCAGAAGCGAGAGCTTCCTTAGGGGCTATCAATCCACATGTTTTAAACAATCAAGTTGATAAACTAGAAAGAAGGTACATGCATCAATAATCAAAAGGTACTAAAGCTAAACACAAGAATGATTATTAAGAAAAGTAGATTAGAAATGATCTAATTAGTCATAGACTATTTAATACTAGTGCTAACAGGTTGGGGTATGCTTCAAAAAATCTAAAAGGGGTTTGTGAGTGGTTGGAAACATAGAAAGTGGATTTCATTGGGTGTGGGTACGTGAAATCAGCTTGCTATTTTTTCTATCATGGGTGACCATCGGTGGTTGGGGTAACTGTCAGTGGTTATGCCTGATGTTAGTAGTTAAGGTAACCATCAGTGGTTTACTGTGTATTTTTGGGTTTGATCAATATAAGATGATGAGATTCCATAAATGGATTCTAAGAATTAGGCAAGTGCTAGATTGATTACAAAATGGAATAAAAGCATGTGAATATTAACAAACAAGAACTTATCTTACTAGAAGCTAGTTGGGTGGACGGTTGATGTAGTTAACCTATTGGTGAAATCTAGCTTGATTCTAGCAGAATAATGGTACCTTGAAGCATGGTTGAGAAGTGAAAATGAGTTGGCTCTCAATATGATGGCTGATAATTCTTGATAGCCTTGATGACACTGATTGACCTATTTGACCTGTAAAAGATAACTCTTAAATATCCAAGCTCTTGATAATTATTGCATATAGATTTAACTTCTTAGGCCTCTCTCTCTTATAGGCATAAGCAAGAGGTGGAAGTGAAGGTGTAACTAGGTCATCTAAATATAATTTTTGCATGCAAAGACTCACAACAAAAATTAAACAAGTTTATATTTAGAAAAGGGTTGATAGAGCTTGCATTCTCTTGGTGAAAAGGTGGATCATGATTATTGATGGCTAAGGGTTCCCAAGGCTAATCATCAATGATCACCCTAACTGTCGATGGTTAGGGTCTATAGGAATAGGTATTGAAGGTTAGGGTTACTTTGTTAGGTATAACTAATTAAAGATTGGTTGGTTTAGGCCTGATAGGTGTAGGTTAGTCCTAAGAGGGTCTAGGAGTACTTCCAAGGCTACTTAGACAATCATAATCATAGGTGTGTAGATTTTCAATGTCTATATTTTTCCCCTTTTTTTGTATGGCTTTCATAAATGAGCTACAAAACAAAAATGGAGTATGGGTCAAGGGTCTGGTTGCCCTGAGAGTGGAAAGATGTGTTCCCCCTCAAATTGAGAGTCAATGAAGTGAAGCTAAAGTGAGGATGGGTTTGATAAGTGGCAGATGGTGAGTCACTAAGTGGTGACATGAGGTTTCACATTTGAGACATAAATGTGTGCACAAATTGTGATAAAACAGAGTGATAGCCAAAATCATGCATAGACAAGGTTGTCAATGTTTGTAAAAATAAGGGTTAGTACTAAGAAGGACAAGTGATGAGTGAACCATGTGACTGCCTATAGGTGTGGTAGCTAGTAACACTCATAAATGTAAGTCTCTTAAGTGATCTCTATGTATCTGGTGGGTATCCAAGGTAGGAAGTGCTCCTGGGGAAAATATAAATGGGTCAAGTGTCATAAGTATCTAAGGTAAGAACTACTCCTAGTGAGACAAAAGTGGGTCTATATATGTGAGGTGGTATAAAAATGCAAAAGAGTCAACATGGAAATATTGTCACTACAGTTAAAGGATAAGGTAAAAAGTGTCACAAAATTGCATGCTAAATAGACCAAAAGAGACCAATGACAAGGTGATGAGGTGGTCAGGTTGGTGGGTGAAAGTCATCTCCAAAAGGTAATCAAGAGCCTAAGGTAAATTACTTGAAATGTGGAGGTTTTAGGTAAAAGGTAAAATTGGGTTTCTAGGGTATCCTAATCGTTGATGTTCAAGGTCCTCAAAAGGTAACCATCGATAGTCAGGGGAAACCCTAAAAGTCTGGGGCTAAAAATAAAAAACAAAAGTTAATTTATCACTTTTATTATTGTGTTGTGTTTGATTGAGCTCTGAGTGATTTCAGTGATTTGTGAGGAAGGTGCATGTTTTGGTGGACATTGCTTGTTAGCTAGAGGTATGTGTTAGATTTTATGGGTCTAAGATTCAGGGAGCATAAGGATTTGGCTATGCACCTAATCGAGGGCTTAGACTATAGAGGAGGTCATGAAATGAGGTAGGGGTGCACTAAATTGGTAGATAGGTTTGATGTTACTATGGCTTGTGTTTGTATGGGGGGAGGTCTACAAATTTTCTATTTGGGCCTACATGCCCTAGGTAGGGTTTTGGGAAAATGGGGTGGGTATAACATTAAATTAATAGGGTGGGTGGGTAATTAGGTAGTAGGCTAGCTGGCTAGAGTGTTTAGGCTAGTTGGAAGTTGAATTGGTTCCTTATTTAGGTTCTTAGTAGGTTTGGGCATTCTAGTCATGGAACACCCATAGGTGATCATCGATGGTTAGGTTTGATTATCGATAATTGATACCCTAGGAACTAGGGGTCCCTAACCATCAACGATCAGCATGATTAATGGTAGTTAGGTAGGATAAGATAGCCTTTGGTAAAAATTTCTAAGTGTTAAGGGATTTATTGAGGATAGTACAAGGTGAATTACTTAATGGTTAGGGTTGGGGTAAGGGATTAGGTACAAAATTCAATCAAATGGGTTGGTTTTTATGGTT
This sequence comes from Torreya grandis, assembly GCA_037957365.1. Classification (NCBI taxonomy): domain Eukaryota; kingdom Viridiplantae; phylum Streptophyta; class Pinopsida; order Cupressales; family Taxaceae; genus Torreya; species Torreya grandis. The sequence goes on along the minus strand of JARHVA010001297.1, from coordinate 3,632,500 downwards.
AGGTCTAGGAGGATGGGGTTAGGGGTGCATTTAAAAGATAGGGTAAACTAGACCAGTGAGGGTCTAAGCTAACATTTTGATTTGGTATAGTCTTGGGAGTAGATATAGATGCATGACCATGTGTTGTATATCTTCCCTGCACTGTTCAAGGGGATGATTGTTGATGATTAGTTGTATATGGAGCTAGTAGGGCTAGGAGGGATGAGGCACTACCAGAACATGATTATGGATGCATCTATGATAGTAACACTCTTCAAGAGATGGGATCTCACTATTAACACCTTCTTGATATCAATTGGGGAGATCACTATTCTCTTAGAGGATGTCCATAAGATTACTCAGCTCCCATTATATGCTGAGGTGATCTACTAGATTGAGTAAGAGGAGTGAGATGATTATGTTAAGTATTTATATATATGTGATAGTGATAAGGTCCATTAACACTCTAGAGGGTTCAATTATACAACACTATATGAGAGGGATCCCAAGGAGAGGAGACTTATGATGATGTTGATGATCATGGTTACTTTCTTTCAGGTTCTAGATTCTAACAATGAGATATTTCCTTATGTATTACTAGCTATTTCATTTGAGCTATTACTTGAGAGGATAGTATTTGGGTGGGTCTTAGTGTTGTTTGTATATATTTATAGAGAGTTATGGGGATTCATGCACCATAAGAGGTATCGCATTAGCATGGGCATGGCTCTACACTAGTGAGCTTATGAGCATATCTAGGTTTTGAGGCCTATGGGATTATCATAGATGGGGTACACATAGCTAGAATTCCCTATTGGCTTTATGAGGTGGAGGGATGATTATGATACATTAGGGTTCAGAGGTGGAGCACATGATGTTGAGTGGTTTAGGGCTACCCTAGGTGGATTGGTAGTTGTGGACATCATATAGAGACTATACCTATAATTTCTTATCTAGCCAGGCTATAGGAAGGAGACCCTTGCTATACAGAGCTATAGGTGAATAGTGGGCCACTAAGAGGGTGAGGTGGAGTTAATTCCCTTATATCGAGTGTAGTTCTAGTTTGACTTGTTATAGGGTGTACCAGGTCTACATCTATGATATAAGAAGTAAGAGTCAGAGGTTTAGTTATTAATGCTACAACCTATTTAGATAGTTTCAGATGGTCACTTTAAGGAGCTCTCTATTAGGGCTCCCATAGATGATGCAACATATATAGATGGTTACATGACTTGGTACCAACCTATCTATGCAACTATAGATGTGGGTGGAGATGATGGAGGGGTGACACCAATGGCTATAGATCTAGTTAGTCAAGGTGTACATGCAGAAGTAACATTGGTCATAACCTAGGATCAAGTATAAGATCTATAAGGATAGGTGGACACATTATAGGACTAGATTTAGGCATTATAGGATCATCTCACCACTATTATAGGTGAGAGAGATCTACTTAGATAAAGGGTTAAGGTAGGTGCAATAGTAATAGGAGGGACACTAGATATGATGCTTTGAGCATGATATCTAGATATCATTATAGAGATTAGATATTATGAGGTGATGATATTAGACCAATTTCCCTAGGCTATAAAGTATAAAAAGTATAGAGAAAGATTGGGTGGTGGGCCATTAACAACTACTGTAGGTTAGTGGGATTCTATAGTTAGATAGGTAGAGGTACTAGGGGGATCACCACCAGGTATAGGTACAGGCACAAATGGGGACAGTAGTAGTAGTATAAGCTCATGATGATGTTGAGATATGTTATTTTGATGTATTATTTTGATACTGGCCTGTACATTGATGTAGCAAGATGTATATGTTTTTGAGAGAGCCTAACATATTATGGCATGCATTGTTTTTTGATAATTTGATGTATATGATGGATGCTTATGATGTTATATATGATAATTTTTTATGGTTTGTGATTATGGATTATGGTTTTGGTTTATGTTTATGATGTTTAACTTAGTATCTTATGCATGTGATGCTATAAAGTTAGCTATGATGCTCTGAATCTGCTTATGGTTATGATAGGATATGTTATGAATGGATACATGTTAAGGATTTATTTATGGTTATATGGGTGAAATGGGAAATGGTATATGCCCTGATGTTTTTCTTAGTGATTTGGCTTATGCTTGTGATGCTGTAATGACTTTCTTATGGTTTATGATGTGATTAATGTTTATTGTCTGATGTGATATGTTTACATTGACTCATTCATGGATGTTTTTTCTTGTTGATATAGTTCATGATGTGGATGCTTTTGATGTGATGTTAATTATTCATGTGCATAGTGATAGGATAACATAAACTAATAAAAGACAGGAAAAATAACAAGATGCCTTTTCATTGGTAAGGACTGACAAAAAACCCAAAATTGGATTGGCTTAGTGAAAATAAGCCTTTCTAAAGCTTCACATTTAGCATGCTTAGGTTGATAGATAGGGATCCTGATTACATTGTGTCAAGTAAGCTCATAGTACCATGCATGTAACATGTGGAGTAAGAATGGGTGAAACTAGAACATTTAGGGAAACTAGTATGCCTTTTTTGTCAGTGTCCAAAGAGGTAGTATAAATAAGCTTATGTTCATATATAAAGTGTATATTGATTGATGTAGGAAGTCTACTAAGGAGAGTTGATTATGGATTTATAAGATCCTTGCATTTATGAGAGTTGATTGTAGCTTTCAAAATTGATTTTGCTCATGCCTTTACTTTTACTTGTGCTTTTGCTTGAGGGTTAGGGAAGCTGATCGATGTGGGAAGCTTCCAAGAAATTGATAGCTTTGACAAATGCTTTACTTGTCCATCCTTCAAGGGAGTGGTCTAAGTTTATGTGCTTAGTATAAATGCTTTTGATAGTTATCCTTTAAGGGAGTAGTCTACCTTATGTTTGGCAACTTCATATGATTTTTCAATAGCTGTCATTTAAGGGAGTAGTCTACAAATGCTAAGAATGATCCATAGGTTGTTTATAACTCTTGATATTGTTTTTTATTTACATAGACTTACTTATACATTCTCGAGGAGTAAATTTATGAAGGCAAAAATAGGTTGACATGAAGTTCTAGTCAGTGAAAAAGGGGAATAGGTGGCAATGACCATAATAATCAATCTCAAAGAGATGGGAAGTACTATGAGAATCATGCCATATATAGAGCTATGGTATCCATAGTTAAAGATTAGGATATAATTGTGATGAATAATCGCATGATTCAGTTTTAGTCAATTTCCACTAAAAAGAGGGGAATGAATGTGGTTGCAAGGGATGAGCTCAAGTTAGACAAATGATGATTGCAATCCCTATCTTACAATAAAAGGGATGCAAATGCACAGCATTGAGAGGCCTAGGTTTTGGTTTTACATATAAATAGGACAAATGATAAGCTCCTAATCTATACTTATCAGTAATGATGTAGGGTCCAAACCAATTGAAAATAAATTTGCCCCTTTTGCTATTCTTTATATTAGGTACATGTTGGTTTTCTTTGAGGAAAAGATCTCTAATAATGAATTTTTGGACTTTCAAATGTTTGTTGATTCATTCTTGATAGACATGGAGATGGGAAAGGGCATTTAGATGACACTCATCAAGTAGATTAAGTTGACCTAAACATTCTTGATGATAATTATCTTTTGAGATAAGATCATGAAAATATATGTGAAGAGAAGGTATTTTGACTTCAAGAGGCAACATAGAATTGGTACCAAACATGAGAGAAAAAGGTGTACTACCTGTAGGGGTTTTGATTCTAATATGATATGATCATAAGGTGAAAGGGATGTGAAAGTGCCAATCCTGACTCAAGGCATTAACCATTTTGGTAAGCATGTTGTTAAGTGTTTTGTTAGAGGCTTCAATTTGTCTATTTACTTATGGGTGATAAGGTGATGAAAGGATACATTTAATACCAAATACATCACAAAGGCCTTGAAATTGTTTGTTTTTCAAGGATTTACCATTATCGATGATGATCTTATGAGGAACATTGAAATGAAAAAAGATGTGATGGGTAATAAATTCGATAATCTTTTCAACTTTTATCGAGACAAGGGGAATAACTTTTATCCATTTGGTGAAATATTCAGTCATGATAGTGATATAATGATGTCATTATGAAGAGTGGGGGTTGATTTCACTGATAAGTTCCATAACCTATTTTGAAAAGGATCAAAAGTTTGTAAAAATGTGAAGACTATTTTTAGGTGTGTGATGTAAATTAGCATGTTGTTGACACTTGACACACTTTTTCACATAATCACAATAGTCTTGGTTAAGGGTGGGCTAGTAATAGCCTAAGAAAAGGATGAACTTATCCATAATGAGTCCACTAAATTTACCCCCATGGATACCCTCATGTGTCTCCTTGATAGCATGAGAGGCCTCTGGACAATGAAGGCAATGAAATAGGAGGCCATCAAAACCACATTTGTAAAGAATTCTTCCCATAATGGTATAATGGGAAGTACTTTGAATAAATGTCTAATAAGAATTCCTAGAGAGGATAAAGGGAAATATGCCAAGGTGAAGGTAGTTTAAGGTTTGTTGATACCAAAGGTCATGAAGAATCTCTTCCACACTAAAGATGGTTGACATGTCATATTTGGTGTAAGAAGGTTCAGTGAGGTGATGGACAATGATTGATAGTTTGGAATCCAAAGGTGCTAATAAAATTTGAGAGGAAAGATAAGCCATAGTATTGACAAACTTGTTAGTGGATCATGGGGTGGTTTGAATATGGTAGTATTCAAATGAGGCTAGGATTTATGTGACTAGTTATCTATACAATTACATCATTTCATTCTTACACTGGTAAATGATGTTGACTTGGTTGAACACAAGTTGGGAGTCACCAAATATATTTCTTTTTATAACTCCTAAGATTAAGGTAGTTTAAAAACCTATTACTAGGGCTTCATACTTAGCCACATTGTTGGTGCATTCAAAGTTGAGTTTAAATTAAAAAGGAAGTGGTTCAATGATAAGGGGGATAAGGATGATGCTAGCCCCTCCACCATGCTGACATTTGGAACCATCAAAAAACATGGTTCCATGGTTGGTAAAATTTGATTGAGATAAATTTATGATTGACTCATCTAAAAATTCAAGAGGTGGAGGTTGGGTGTCTATTAGGGGTGTGTTGGCCAATTGGTCAGCAATGATTTGCCCCTTGATTGATTTCTACTAGAGGAACTCAAGGTTATACTTAGATAAGAGCATGAGACACTTAGCCATACATTAGTTTTGGTATGTTTTGGAGTGTACGTACTTGAGGGAGTCAGTATTAGTTATGATAAAAGTTTTGTGGTTAAGAAGGTAATGACAAAGTTTGGTGGCCATGAAGACTAGAGCCAAACATAGTTTCTCAATATTTGTGTATCGAGTCTCATATTCAACAAGTGTGTAGTTAATGTAATAGATGGCTTGCTCCTTATGTTGTTCATCCTGATGGGTAAGTATTGCCCCAAGGAAATGGTCTATGGTGGAGATATAGAGGTAGAAAGGTTGGTCATCCTTAATAGGTGTAAGGATAGGTGGAGATAGTAGGTACTCTTTGAGTGCATCAAAGTCCTTTTGACAATCAACATTCCACTTGAAAGAGATGTCCTTTTTCAAGAGGTGATAGAAGGGTTAATACCAATCAGAGAGGTAGGAGATGAAGAAACCAATGGATTGAAGCTTCCCCTACAAACTATGGAGTTGTTTAAGATTGGTTAGAGGTAACATCTTGAGGATGGCTTTAATTTGGGTTAGATCAACCTTGATTCCTCGAAGGGAAATGATGAATCCAATAAGTTTGCTCGACAAGACCCTAAAAATATAGTTCTTGGGATTGAGGTAGATGTGATAGTGGACAAGTCACTCTAAGATAATATTGAGAATGGCTAAATGGTCTTTACAAAGCTTAGAATTCTTGCGAAGGCCATCCACATAGTCTTTAATGATTATATGGATGAGGTCATGGAAAATATAGGTCATTGCACATTGATAGGTTGCACCATCATTCTTAAGATTGAAGGGCATAACTATATAGCAGAAAGTACCACATAGAGTGATAAAATAAGTTTTGTGTTGATCTTTAAGGGTAATCAAAATCTGATTATAACCCAAAAATCCATCCATAAGAGACAACACCTCATGGCCTACTGTAAGATCAATAAGTTAGTCAATGTTAGGTACAAGAAAGTCATCCTTTAGGTAGGTGAGGTTGAGGTCACAAAAGTGCACATAGCTATGTAGTTCCCCAATGGATTTAGTGATAGGAATGATGTTTGAAACCCATTGGGGATAATCAATGGGTTGAATAAAGTTGATAGAAAGGAGGCATTGAAGCTCTTCTTTGACAAGGAGGGCTATGTAAGGATGTATTCGGTGAAGTTTTTATCTAACAAGTTTGGCATCATGATTGGTTATGATGTTTTGAGTGGTTATGGCCAGACCAATACCAGGCATATCATAATATGACTAAGTGAATGCAATACTATGGTCTTAGAGGGAGGTAGATAAGTCTTATAGTTCCTTAAGGGTGAGGATTTGGCCAAGTTTGACTAAATGGGGGTTGTCTATAGTGCCCAAGTTGATGTACATGGTAGATTCATTCAACATGGTTGAGGTTTTTAGAGGTAAGGATTTATGGATGGAATAATCTAGTGTACCAAGGTAGGTGAGAATAACATCATCATCCTGACATTGAATAGTATTAATGGTAGGAGAGTCTTCTCCCACAAGTTTAGGATGGGTCAAAGGGATGGATATGGGTGCTCCTTCATTTTGATAAGTTAGGGACTGAGGGTAATCATGTTGATGAAAAAAAAGTTACATAGGATGATGTCCTCATCCTCAACCATGGGTGGAGGGAGTATTGGTGAGTAAGGGGTCTCTTCTTCAATAATGGTATGGGTAGATTGTTTGTATTTCTTCTTATTGGGTAGAATGAAGCCAAGGCCATGCTTCTTATGAGGCTTTTGAGTCTCAATCAAGGTCAACATGTGTGGTCTATGCTCATATCATCCCAAACTAAATCCTTTCTAGGCACACCTATGAAGGTAAATTTTGGTAAAGTCTAGGTTGTCCAAATAAGATAAGGTAGAGGTGAATGGCTGAGGTGGAGAGGGAGTGGTGGTAGTGTTAAGTGGCTTATCAATTCCCCCATAGATAAAGTGGGTTTGATAGCTCAGAGGCCCTAAGAGGGTAATGGATCTAATGTTGGGGTCATAACTTGGTTGGTGGCTGGGTTTCCCATATTCATGGGGAGTAAGGATGTCATCAAAGGTGAGGAGATGGTATTCTCTAAGGGTAAGGCATTGGAAGGTAGGTTATAAAGGATCGGTATTGGGTATCTGGTCTATGAGGATAGATAAACTAGTGGATGCCTTAGTGTAAGGGGAGGAAGTAATGGCTTTGGCTTTCATGGGTGAGGGCTTGATGGTGGTTGTTTGTAGTGCTTTGGATGGAGGTAGGAGAACATCATCAGGTTGGTAGGTCATATTGCATGCTGAAAAAGGGCTAGGGTCAAATTTTAAGGTAATAATTTGACCATCATGTTCAAACTTGACACAATGATGGAGGGTAGAAGATACACAACCCATGGCCTAGATCTAAGGTCTCCCTAGCAAAACATTGTACTAAAATTCACCTTTGACTACATAGAAAAGTTTAGAGAACATGTGATGTCTTAGCCAAATATGAAGGATGATGGTTCCTAAGGTAGTGGTCATGTTTTCATTAAAGGATATAAGTACAGATGAATTTTTAGACATGACATTGCTCAGTAGCGTAAGTTATTCATAGGTATGGGAAGAGATGCTGTTGATACTGGCTCTCTCATCGATCATAACCCATTTGATGTTGGTTTGGTTGATATGGGTGGTATAAAGAGAGGGGGATTTGGGTCCTCAAGGTGGATAGAAGGTATCTCTAAATCTTTGAAGGTAACAAGGGTAAAGAGTTGGAGAGCACCAACAAGGGTCTGTATAGGTTTGAAATCCCTCAGTCTAACTTCAATGGCCTGCATAGCCTCGATCATGACCTGACAATGGTGGGGTGAGGTGGAAATGAGATCATAAAATCTAATTTTAGTTAGGGTCTAGTGAAGTTGTTTAAGGATGACCCTCTTGATGGAGTCAAAGGGGTTAGCCTTCAGAGTGCCTAAGATGGTGGCTTTGTACTTAGTTACAAACATGGAGGTTTGGATCTAGTTTGGTATAGGGTGAGTTGATGGGTATGTCTATAGAATGGACACTTTGGCCTTCCCTTTATCATTTTGTCATGATCATGTGACCACATTAATAATATGGATAGAGGGGAAAGGTGTGATATGAGCTTTGGTAGATTATCTATCACTTGAGGTGAGAGTGGGGGATTAGGAATGTGTCAGTGGTTGGCTTTAGGGTGTAGTGGTGGAGGAATAGATGGAAGGTCATCTACCAAAAGATCATCTTCATCATAGAGTTGGTGGATAATGGCATGAGGAGATTTAAAATTCTCTATGTCATGCCTAGGTGTCCTATGATAGGAGCATATTTGATGGTCATTATACCAGGTTAGCTTCAAATTGAGTGGATTGAAAGGTTTGATAGGAATTAATGTGAGGTCAAAGGTCTAAAATAATCTTTGAAGAATGGTCATATAGAATTTTACTAGAGGTAAGAAAGTTTTAGGGCTTATGGTTTGGGTTGGTAAGATGGGCATGTTGGTGGAAATAGGTTTTGTGAGAGATGGTTTGGGTAGGGTGGTGTTTCTAGTTGATGGTTTTGGTCTAGGTATGTTGGAAGTTGAGGTGGCCAAGTTTGGTGGTCTGACTAGTTGTATTATGGGAAAGACCAACACATCACATAATAAATGTGATGGTATGATCAATGGTAGTGGGTGACATATGTTGAAAGGGGGTTGATTTTTAAGCAAAGTGGAAGGGTGAGGCCCTAAGATAGAGGGAAAGGTAGAGGGAGGTAGAGTCTTAGTCATATGGCCCTTCAATGTTTTTATCCTCTTGGTTGGTGTAGGTTGAGACCTGAGTATAGGCTTGGGTAAAGTTAAGTCTACTTTCAAGGATGGGTGAACCAAACTCCAAGTAGGGAAGGCACCAAGAGTTTTAAAAGGTTTGGTTGGTGAGGTAGCAATTATTTTGGTTGACTGAGGTGGGGGGTTAGTGGAAGTTTAGATTGGTTTAAGAGATGATGGAGATATGATGGATTGGTTGGTTAGGGGCATGTTAAAAGGTTTAAATTTGGTGATGAGGGGAAGCCCTAATTATTGACAAAAAGTGGTTTGATCCATGTCTAGTTTTAAGGTAAATTCTAATTTTTATACTAATGTGGAAAAAGGTTTGTGTAGTGGTCCTAATCTGTGGGTAGTGGATGCAATAGATAGAATTGTAGGTTGGGGAGGATGGTTGGTAGGTTGGTTGATTTCCTAAGGTGAGGAAGGTAGGGTTGGGATAGATAGCTCTTCCATTAGAGGTGCTAGTGGAAGCAATTCTCTAGGGATAATGTCCATAGGTGTGGTGGTTTATTTGGTAGTTGGTGGAGGTGGTAGATTAGGGACGTTTGTTTGTTTAGATGCACTAGTTGAGGTAATATGTGATGATTTCAATGATTCTATGAGTTTAGCTAGGGAGAAAGGATCCTCCATGGTTTGGGTCTCTAAAGGAGGGTAATGTGATCCCATCACCTCGGTAGGTGAGGTGGGGGAAGAGTAGGTAGATGGGATGATTGGGTCCTCATGGGTAAGTGTATTACAAACCATATTGATCATGTGGGCATTATGAGAGTATTCAGTTAGTATTTCCTCATTTTTTATAGGGGCATGATTAGAGAAAGGTTTCTTGAAGATGTCAAGAGCTTGATTTTGAGGGGCATTAGGATTATTTAATAAGAGTTCCCCTTTATTGATAAGAGTCTGAATAATATTCTTTAAAGTATTACATTGGCTGACATCATGTCCAACTACCAAATGAAAAGCATAGAGGTCATTCTCATTGTACCAAGTAGGTGCTGGATGAGAAGACTCAAAATATTAGGGAGGTTTGATGGGTGGAAGTTGTATAAGATTAGCTTTTAGTAGCTTCTCCAAAACTGAGGTGTAAGATTTTCCAAGTGGAGTGAATTATTATTGGTTGCCTTGATTTGGGTTCCTTGTATTTTGGTTGGAGGTAATGGGAGAATTTTGTTGATTGACATTGGTAGAGGGGTGGTTTTAAGGATGAAGGAATTCATGGTTCCCTTGGTCTTGGTTCTAGTATTGGCTTGGTTTCTTAGTTTAGAATAAGAGGTTTTATTGGTCTTGAAGGTAGAGTTATTGTTTTGTAAATTTAATTTACCTTCATCTATGGCCTAATTTTATAAATTTTTTGCCATGGTAAAAGCCTCATGAAAGGTTATGAAGCTTTGGACACACAGTGTATAAGTTATATGTTTGGTGTAGGTAGGGAAAATGAAAGCTAATTAATCAAGCTTATCCAATGGTCAAAAAAATTGGTAATGGATTCATCATCTAATTACTTGATAGAATAAAGGTCCATGATAGAGACCTTCTTGGAAATGTTAATGGACAAGTGATCCAAGAAGACTTGTGCTAGGTAGGTGAAAGAAAAGATGTAATGCTTGGTAAGGGCACTATACTAGTTGAGTGCTAGAATGGATAAAGACATGGGGAAGGTTTTAAGGAGAAGGGAATCGTCATAATAAATCATGTAACATGCATGCCTAAAAGACCTAAGGTGTTTCTGGGGGTCCTCCTTTCTTTGAAATTTGATAAATATTGGAAGCTTCCATTAAGGAGGGTAAGGTCTGATGGGGATAGAAGGATGGATATGTTCATTATAAATCTGATCATAGGATAGGATGTTATGAGCCCTTGAAATGGATGACTCAAGGTTGGTCATCTTGTCTATGAACATTTTCATTAGGTCAATTTGAGGTGATGCATCAAAAGGATTGTAAGGCTGATATTGTGGTTGAGGTTGGGCAACATATTGGTAATTGTTTGGTGGTTGAGAGACTACCCCAGATTGGCATGTAGATGCTAGAGGTTGGGTAGGGTATGTGGATGATGTTGGTTGGGTAGCCAGTACATAGCCTTGTGGGCTAGGGATGTATCCTACATTGGGTGTAATGGGTAATTACTGAGAAGTCCCTATAGATTGGGCATGGGTGGTAGCTGGGTTGGTGATAAGAGATGAGGTAGTAACCTTTGTGCTAGCAGGTGGTGAAGTAGAAGGGATAGATACCCCTAAGCTTGGTAAAAGGGTATTGACTAATGGGATAGGTTTGATAGAGGGTAGGTTATTAATGTCGATGGTGTGTACTCTAGCTACAAGTGGAACATGATGGGTTAATGTCTAGGTTTTCCCCAAGGTAGAGGAGTCATTATTAGGGGTGGAAGGTGTAAGGGTAAAAGTTGGTTGGATAGGTTGGTTTTTAGTTGTAGCATCAAAGGGGTTAGTAGACAAAGATTCTTGGGTGGTCAAAGGTTGGGTGGTGATCATGAAAATAAGGATACCCTTTATAAGGTGGGATGGCATGCCATAAGGAGGATCCTAAGGTGGAGTTGAAACTAGGATATGGTGAGAAGATGTATTAAGATATTGTTGAAGGGCAACTAGATTGTTATCTAAAAAAGTTGTAAAATCCATGTCTCCTTGGGTAAATACCCGAGGGAAAGTAGGGCTTCCCAATGGACAAGGTGAATCTTTTGCCTTAGAGACATGCTCCATAGATGAGGAGGTAGATGAGGTTGATTTAAGTGACAGCCTTTGTTTTACTAGGTCTCTTTGCTACTGATGAGTGAGAACCATACAAGAAAAAGGGGAGATAAAACAAGAAGAAACTCACCACTCAAACAAGAAGAAGACAAGAAAATGATCAAGGCAATCAAGACACACACTATGAAGTATGTTAAGCCTAGAGGTTAGTTTTAATCTCACTTCTAGATTATGCCTTAGGTTAGTTTGAATCAAAAGATTATGAAGATCTCTTCTTTGGCTTGGGAGGAAGACCTATAGATAATAAAGCACTAAAGAAAACTTGTTTTTTAGATAAATAGTCGGGTGGAATGCCTAGTGATAGCGAGATCCTAGAAGTAGGATCTTCCTTAAGTGTTGTCAATCCACATGTTTTAAACAATCAAGTTGATAAACTAGAAATAAGGTAATTTCATCAATAATCAAAAGGTATTGAAATTGAACATGAGAATTATTATTAAGAAAAGTAGATTTGAAATGATCTAATTAGTGATAGACTAATTAATACTAGTGCTGATGGGTTGGGGTATGCTTCAAAAAATCTGAAAGGGGTTTGTGAGTGGTCAAAAACACATAAAAGTGGATTTGATTAGGTGTGGGTGGGTAAAATCAACTTGCTAGTTTTTCTACCATAGGTGACCATTGGTGGTTGGGGTAACCATCAAAAATTATGCTTGATCATCAATGGTTGGGGTAACCATTAGCAATTGACTATATATTTATAGGTTTGATCAATAAAAGATGATGGGATTCCACAAATGGATTGCAAGAATTAGGAAAGGGTTAGATTGATTGTAAAATGGAATAAAAGGACATGAATATTGACAAATAAGAACTTGTCTTACCAGAAGTTAGTTGGGTGGGTGGTTGATGTAGTTAACCTATTGGTGGAATTTGGGTAGATTCTAATAGAATAATGTTACCTAAAAGATTGGTTGAGAGGTGATGATGCTCTGAATCTCAATAAATTGGCTAATAATACTTAATAGTATTGATGACATTGATTGACCTAATTGACCTACAAAATAAAACTCCTAAATGTCTGAGCTCTTGATAATTATTGTAGATGGATTTGACTTCCCAATCCTCTCTCTCTTATAAGCATAAGTAAGAGGTGGAAGTGAAGGTGTAATTGGGTCATCTAAATATAATTTGTACATGGAAAGGCTTGCAATACAAATTAGACAAGTTTATATTTAGAAAAGGGTTGGTAGATCTTGCATTCTCTTAGTGAGAAGGTGGATCATAACCATCGATGGTCAGGTGTTCCAAAGGTTGACTATTGATGGTCACCCTGACCATCGACCATCAAGATCCCCATGAATAGGGTCCTAAAGGTTAGGTTTACTCAGTTGGTGCAACTGAGTGCAAATTGGTTGGTTTAGGCTTGATAGGTGTAGGTTGGTCTTAAGAGGGTCTAGGGTTACTTTCAGGGCTACTTCGACATTTATAATTGCAACTGTGCAGATTTTTGATGTCCACACATTCCATATGTTCCTTTAATTATTATATGATTATCTAAGACTCCTCTAGATATTTTATATTTTTACATATGTCTATATATAGAATCTATTTACGTGTAGATTTCCACTTGTAAAAGCTAGTAGATATAGGTTGCAAGTTTAGATAAGATGATATGGATACATTGTATATAAGATATAGTAACTAGATATGGTTAGAAGAAGTAATTGTGAATCCCATGAGGATCTTCTCAACCATATGTGTATCTTGTTGTAACATTCTTCTCTATTCTAGCCATGTAAACCAATCTCTATGAATATCCTCTTGTTTATTTAGTTAAGTTGTTACCTAGTATTTAGGATAGTTTCTTTTATATCTAATACAATTCAGATCCATGCTTGATCTACAAGGTGTGAAACACTTTAAGAATTTATATTTTGAATACAAGAAGATTTTGTGGCAAAGAATACTTTTTCATTTCTATGCATTAGTCAAGATAGTTTTCTAAGGAATAAATTATTTTGACCGTGAATCCAAGGGTGAACAAGGGCCCACTCCCCAAAGAGATAGGATGTGTGTACTTTTGGTATTTATAATTTTTTTTAGAATTTTTTAATTAGAGTTAATATAAATATTTTATATGATTGGATTGATAACCTATAGGTCAAAATAGATTGCTAATGTTGTGTGTGTCTTACGATTTAAACAAGCATTTATCATTTCTTCAATTTTAATAATCTTAATTTTTCAACTTATCTTAGAGTGTGGATTTGATATTTGATTTTAGTGTGTTTAATTTTCAACAACATTGTGTGATTTATTTCAAAACATTTCATTTAGTTTGGTGTGTTTACTTTTTGAGCAAGTGTGTTTTTTTCAAGAATTTAGTTAAGACACTAGGAAGTAGGATCTCAAGATAGATAAATACCAAAAATCCCTTAACCGAAAAAATTAGCTAAACCTAATAAATACCTTACTATAGAAAACCTTGGACACTGGACCTAGTAAGAAATGACACCAACATAGATTGGTTAAATGAAGGGGTGACAATGACACCCATCATTTTTGGTGCCATTGCCAATGAATTCTTATAAAGTGTTAGTAACGTAAACTATTAAGATAACAATAGAAAACCAAAAATATAATAAATTACTTTATTCTTAAATATAGGTATATTAGTAGGCAAAGGGATTCACAAGGAATGTTTGTTCCAAAATATCCTCATCCTTTAGGAGAGAGAATCAAGGTACTTTCACAAAACATAGAAAGCTTAAAGAAATAAATAGGTGAGTCTTTTAGAACTACATCTTGGGATCTAGAGGAATCTTCCTCTAAAAAATTGAAACTTTTAGATAGTGAAAAACCAAAAGACCTTTAAGGATCTCATCCTCTCAATATAACTTTATTTACAATGGGAGAAAATATAGGTCATGTAGAAAACCCTCAAAATAATCCTCCTAAGAGGACTTTATCTTACCCCATAATCTTTGATAATTATGATTGAATAACAAGGAAAAACATCTCCCCATCCAATCTACATACCTTTAGAGTTATGTCCATTGAAGACCCATATCAATTCCTATTTGAGTTAAAATTTATCTACCAAACCTATGACTACACTTTAGACAATCAAAAGATGAAACTCTTTCCATCTACTTTGAAAGAATGAGTAATGAGGTGGTTTATGGACCTATCAGGAAACTCTATCAGCACTTAGAGAGCAATGGAAGTAGTATTCTTGAATAAATACCAAGATTACTATAGGATCAAGGATAGAAAATAAGAATTCTTCAAGATAAAATAGAATGAAGATGAGAACCTTGAATATTATCTAGACCAGTTTGCTTTTGCCCACAACAAGTGTGGATATGAGCTATCCTGTTGAATTAAAAAAAACTATTTTCCTTAAGAGATTGGATGATTCCTCGAGGTATTTTTCAAATCTCATGGGTAAGGAAGATATTACCAAACTATACTTCCAAGAGATTACACAACTATTTACTAACTACTCTAGGACAAAACCTAGCAATAGGAGAGGTAAACTAGGGAGATCTAGTGATGTAAGCTAACTCATAGAGGAACTAAAAAATTTCAAAATAGATATATTGGTTTAAATAAACACAATGTTATATGGATTAAAGATAAATCTAAATCTAACATTGGACCACTAGAAATTTATTGCCCAAAGTGTAGATTAAAACATGCACTCAGATATTGTCCTCTAGATAAAATCAAAATCTATGGAATATATGATGATCAAGATTATGATACAATAAATTATAGTCATCTTACTAATATTAAGAACCAATTAAAATAAAATATATAAACCATATATTAATTAAACTATGTACAAAGGCAAGGAAATGCCATCCTACAAAATCAATCACAACAATTTGGCTCAAGGATTCTTTTTACACATTGGCATGCACCTCCACAAGTTTGGGTAACACCACCTCAATGGGGAAACCAGGATGGATGACACAACCATGTATGATGCCCCAACCTATTAAAAAAACTTGGATAATCCAAGCTCATCATCAACCATGGGTAAATCAACATTAGAACTTTGGTGCAAACTATAATCAACAATAAAGAAGGTTTCCACAATAACAAGCATTGATGGTTCCTCTAAGAATTCAAGAACCCCCTATAGAGAAATTAAACCAACCTTAGCTACCTACCCAACCAATAAAAAATCCAAATAATAGAAAGGTTTATATAAATGAACAAGGTGAAACCATAAGGGTAAGTGTTATTGAATGTGCAGATATACATCTCAAGTCAAGAAAAACATTACAAGAACCTCATATTATCATCATTGAAATGCCTCATGAAAAATTAAGTCAATAAAATCAAATAGTAAAAGAAGAAGAGTTAAAAGAGAAACATATAAAAATAAAGGAAGTCACCACAACTCCTCTACCTATTTCCTTTCTATAATGATTGAAGGAAGTGGAAGACAAAAGGAAATC
Organism: Torreya grandis; assembly: GCA_037957365.1. Classification (NCBI taxonomy): domain Eukaryota; kingdom Viridiplantae; phylum Streptophyta; class Pinopsida; order Cupressales; family Taxaceae; genus Torreya; species Torreya grandis. The sequence continues at coordinate 3,616,339 of JARHVA010001297.1, read as the reverse complement.
TAAATTGATTCAGGAACTTAGAAAACTCAATATAGTAATGCCATTATTTCAAGCCATTAGGGACATTAAAAAACTCAATTAGGTGATCAAAAATTTGTGTATTAAGACACTTGGGATGAAAAGACAATATCCCAAGACTATATATGTAGATGGAAAGCTTGTTGATTTACTAGCAGGTAAGTTACTTTTACCTAAGTATGGGGACCTAGAGAGTCCTATCATTTTTTTAATGATTAAAAAGAAAGAGATACCAAATGCATTAGTGGAATTAAGATATTATATTAATGTAATGAATATTGACACCATGAAAAATATCTTTCTAATAGATATGCAACCCACCACCATAATCTTAAAAATGGTAGGTCATTTCATTGCTAAACTAGAGGGAATCATTAAGAATATAACATTAACTATAGAGTCATGGGAGAAATCCATTGATTTTATTATATTCCAACCTAAAAACAAACAAATTAAATACCTATTAATCCTAGGAAGTTATTAGTTAGCAAAAGTGGCAACTCTGATTGATTGTAAATCAGGAGATATAACCATCTCAAATGGTCTTAAAACAAAGCACATTTCTTTATATCCATGTGTATAACCATTAATAAATCTTGTAAACCAGTTATGGGTAGATCAACCTAACTAAAAATGTGATAGTATCTCCTCTCTATATATGGTCATAATCAATAATCATGTGGAATAAATAGATGATGAGTTAATAGAAGTATCAAAAATGTTATAGACTTCAACAATCCAACTACAGACCTTGTCAGTCCAGCTACATAACTTGTCAGTCTAGTTATGGACTTTGATAGAGGATCCTATAATGAGATCACTTCCTATCTTTCTAAGCATCCATCCTTTCCCACCTCTTCAACCATTATGTATGACCATAGAGACATCCAAAACAATGTTATGCAAGGGGCACATAAAGGTCAAAATACTTTTTTAACATCCTTCTGGTATTCTCTAGCTAGAGTGATTTCTCTAAGAATTTGTCAAAGATGTTGTCACATTCCATATGTTTCTACCACATCCCTTTCCTCTCAACTCTTTGATGAGTGAATTCAAATAACAACACTAGGAAAGTTACTCAACATAAACAATTGGTTGACAAATGATCAAAAAGTAAAGGTCTTTGATGTAATTCAATAACATACTAAAGATTTTTCTTAGGAATATAAAGACATAAAGAGAATCCATCTAAGTGTATGCACCCACCATATCTACATAGAGAACACTAAACCGATAAGGCAACCTCAGAGAAAAATTAATCTTACCTTAAGAGACATTATAAAAATTGAGATAAAAAAGCTACTATAAGTCAAATTTATTTATCCTGTTTTTAAAATTTAATGGGTCTCTCACTTGGTTATTATTCCTAATACTAATGGTAAATGGAGAGTATGCATAGTCTATAGGCAACTGAACAAATCAACAATGAAATATTATTTTCCTTTACCCTTTATTGACCAAGTACTTGACAACTTAGTAGGGAAAAAAATACTTTATTTCTTGGATGGTTTTAGTGGATATAATCAAATACAAGTGGCACTTGAAGATCACAATAAAATAACCTTAAATTATTCATGGAGAACATTTTCATATAGGTTATTTCCCTCTGGTTTGTCCAATACACCTGCTACCTTCCAATGAGCCGTCTTAGCCATATTTTTTATTTAACCAATGATTTTGTGGAAATACACATGAATTATTTTATCATTCATCAAGACTCCTTTGATGACAGTTTGAATAATATATGAAAAGTACTAAAAATATGTGAAAATGTGAACTAGGAATTTGACTAAGAAGAGGAGATTCGTATTGTGTTAGTGACAAAATGAACAAAGCAAATTGATAAACACACTAAACTAACACCTTCATGTCTAGTTACTAGGGTGAGCTTAATAATAAAAACAAATGACAAACACAACTAAAAATTAAGGAAAAAAAAAGAATCCTTCACCTTCCTTAGATGCTCTAAATGATTTTATAGTAGTGGTTTTCTTGGCTATCTCCTCTTCTCCTTGGCACCTTGTGGCTTTGGCTTGGCTTCGATCAATATTTTGCCATCATCAATTTAGCATGTGAGAGCTCTTGGAATCAATTTGACATGGTAAATTTGCACAAATTAAGCTTTTTTGAATAAATTTGAGCATAATAAATTTACACCAAAATATCTTAGAAATGATGTTCGTGGCCTCTCTATTTATAGATTTTGGAAAATGGCTAGAATCAACCTAAACTATTTATCTCAGGTTTGAGATGTGTGGCTAAGGATTAATATAATTTTTCAATTGAAATTGATAAATAGGCTCATCAATATTTGGGATAAAGGAGCAATTTAGAAGCATGGAGAGCATTGATGAGGCATGGGAGGCATGAATCCTGATATTTATGACATTTATGGCCTAGGAATGTCTTCCCAAGAAATGAGGTCACCTGATGATGCAGATAGTCAATATTCATTTCTATAAACAAGTATTCAACAATTTTCCATATAATTCTTAATTATGCCTAATTTGGTTTAATTAGCTCTTAAGCATGATTAAGCACTTTATGCATAAATTACTCAAATTGATCAGAATGGTTTGTTATTGGCTTGAAATTTGATTAGATTAGAATTAGAAGTTGATGTCAAATGCATTGGATATATTATCCCATTTAATATGTTACCAACACTAAATAATAAATTCACGTGTCTTGTGCAAGAGATTTGATAAGAAAGAGCAATCCAAAGCACCTAGGTGCAAAATTGACATTTTGACTCAAAATGATTTGATCAAAGTTAGCTAGCCCATAAATTGCATTGCCCCATTTAGGGATACCCTAACCAAAATTGGCACTTAAATATGTCATGTTCAAAAATTTTAATGTGCTTTGTGTTTTAGGCCAAATTATGCACTTTAGGTAGAAATTGGTCAAAAGCCTAGTTGGAGGTTATCAGTGGCCAGATTTAGGTGTCTATAGTTTGCCCCTATTTGGGAAGATGTTGTGAACTATAGGAAAATAAATTTCTTCTCAAATAATAAGAGATGACATGTATGCCAAAAATAAGATGATGGTTAAAGAACAAAGATCCAAAAGGTTTTGGGAAGCTTATGATGATGCCCCCTCAAGGGAGTGGCCATCACATTTGTTGATGGATAGTCCCTCAAAAAAGAAGCAAGAAGAAAGGTGGAATTAACCTATGGTTGAGATTAATCCAAATGAGAAAATGTTAGCATTCATTAATTTAAAAAATGATGTTGATTTTCCCAAAGGTAGTTATAATCAGGAATAAAAGTCAAAATAATGATTTGCCCATAGTGGTTATAATCATTAAGAGGACCTAAATTGGCTAAAGATGATTGTGCCTTAATTAGGGCTTATTAGCAAACATAACTAAAGGATATAACTTAGAATATAAATTAAATATGAGTGGGTGAAAAGTGATGAAATAGATGAATAAAAGAATAAGATTGATCAGTGTGAATGATTCAATTGTACCTGCTAATGAGGAGATGCTCATCTTGATTAGCAATGATACAACTAAATGGTTAATGGGTTGATTTAATCAAGGGTGGGTGGGATGATTTACAAAACTAAAAAGGAGAAGCTTCTATGGATCCATTGATTATAGACATTTATGAAGCTAATTTTTGATGTAGCATGTGATGGTAGGATTCAAGATAGAACACCATGAAGACTTGGCCAAAATATGTGTAAGGACTGACTCCTGATCTAATAAACACTCAAAAACAATACATCAATGATAAAAACCATGATGAAAATGTTGACATATGAATGTGGATTGAATCCATAATAATTTACTTGAGGAATTACCCAATGAATGCATATAGACTAAGTTGAGGTAACAATGCTAAAAGCAAACAAACAAGCAAGTGAACAAACAAACAGACAAATAGAAAATTAAACAAATAAACAACCTGAAATAAATAAATAAATAAAAATCCTAAAAATAAAAGTAAAATAAAGCATCCTAACAATGACAATGCCCCAATACGGTTGATCAAGGATAACTGACTAGGCTTAGACATGACAAATATTTTTGGATTTTGAAATATTATGAATGTTTTTGGCATTTTGAGGTATCTTAACTCGTTAGAGAATGACAAGATACCTGCTCACAAAATGATGAGAGCATTTGGCTTAGGTTGCTCGTAAAATGGCGAGAGCATATAAAAAGGGGGAGTGAGGTGACCTCAACATGAATTGAGCATGACCCACATAGTCCTAAAATGACCTCAAGTCATGGTAATTCCATCCACACAAAAGGCATGAGAAAACCAACTAGGTCCCAAAAAGTTCTCAAATCCAACAAATGACTAGTCAAATGAAAACAATAATGGTAAGGTGATGCAACAATGCATGATAAACAAGTGTTGCCCCTAGTTTTCCCATAGGTGGTTATAAGTAGGATAAAATGACATAGGTCATTAATACTAATTATTCCATAGGTAGTTATAATTAGTAGCAAGATTGGTGAAACACTAATTTACCCATAGGAAGTTATAATCAGGCTCACATAAACAAGCTTGATACATGATGTAAAATGAAAGATATCTTTCCAGATCAACTGTCACACTACTTTCATAGACTGTCATTTAAACATAGACTTGATTGATTGTTGAAACTTGATTGGAATCCTCTCACAAAAAGTGCAGGAAGAACCAAAGTAACTAAGATCAAAACATGATTGGGTAGGATGACTAAAAATAGGCTTTGGTCTAGATAGGAATGGAATGATAAGATGTATAAAATGGTAAGAGGGTTTCCCCCAAGTGATTGGGTGAATAGTAAGATACACGATAATGATAAAATGATATGTAACAATGACAATGGCATGGTAATGTGAAATGGTATGGTACATGTTTTTGTCTTGGGTGTCATTTTTTATTCTATTTTTCCTACTGATGGGGAGATGCACATCCTAATCAACAAATTATACAAAAAGAATAATCAATCATGTTAATTTCTAGCCCACACTTCATCTAAATAGTTACTCTATCAAGAACTAGTTACAGATTTGGTTGTCAAGAATGTTTGTGTGATCTTTGTTGGTTATTGATTCTAATTCCTTCAAACATCAAGATAAGGTATATTTATAGCCTTTACAAAGGAAAATGTGATCATGGATGGTAAATAGGGACAAATAATGGATGGTAGGTTTGATTGTGACATGAATGGTAGATGATAATGGAATGTATAATGGTGGGGAAATAAATTAAGATCAGGACTTTAAATCACACATAATGTTGTTGATGTTGGATTTAACATAATTTTAGTTATGGTGGGCTTGAAGACTTGTTCTCTCAATAGGACCACCATATTTATTTGTTGTTTTATCTTGAGAGTAGTTACCATCTGATTAGGCTATAGATTGGAAGCTATTTTGATTTGATCTTTGATTTTGTCTTCTTCAATTAGTGAAGAAATTTTGTGCTTAGATATTGGTGCCTCAAAGAGGTTTTCAATAATGAAGTTATCTTGATTATATCGTAGCACCTTTAAGAAGGTTTCACTAAGAAATGTTGACTTTTGACTTTGATTTTCCTCTAGCACTTCCAAAAATGTTTCACTAGAAGATGTTGAGTTCTAAATTTGATTGTCCCCTAGCACCTCTAAAAAGGTTTCACTAGGAGAGTGTTATTTTTATATATGAATGTGGTCTTGGCCTCCTTGCTCTTCTTCAACTTCTATGTCACCATGGATGAAGTTCAACAAAGTGTGATTCTATTGATCCTAATCAACACTTGTAGGAGATGGAATGTCAATGATATGGCTATTTTGGTTGATGGTAATGGCATGTGGAATGGTAATAGAATGGGGAGAGGCTACACAATCCTCATAGAAGATACTAGGATAAATTATGTTAGAGCTAAAGTAATCATCCTCAAATACTATAGAAGGATCATAAATGTATTCAAATTGATCTACAAGGCATGCATAACCAATGTTGTAATAGCCACTATATTCCTCTTTTGAATCTAATTCTAACTCAAGGGACTCTAAATCCGATGTTGAGATTGATGTTGATTCATATTCTAATGGTAAATCTGATGTTGGTTCAAGAATATAACCTGATTCTAACTCTAATTTGTCATATGATGGGTACTCTATTACAATGATGTCTTATTGAATATTTGGTTTTGGATAAACAAAAACCTATGATGGCATAATCGGCTCCACAAAAAATGTTTTTTCAGAGTGGGACTCCTCTAGGATGGGAAAAAGGTCAAGATATATCTCCTTAAAGACTGGCTTGTCAATAGGAGGCTCTTGAAAAATAAGCACATGGTCAAGGTAGTGATTTGCCCAAAAGTGGTTATAATCATTAAGAAGTGACTTGATAGATATTGGATCATTAGTGTGAGACTCTTACACATATAGTATAGGATCAATAGGTGATTCATCACAGGTTAACTTATCATAAGTGGTTGGTTCAATAAAAACATCTTGGATTAGTTGGTTGTCTTGGCTTTGGTTTTTAATGATTTGGAAAATACCAATTTTGAACATATTTTGGTCTTCAAAGGATTGGATCAGTTGAGGTTTGGATGGGATTGGTTTTAGATGAGGAATGACTTGTGTTTGGATAATAGTAGGGCATTTGGGAGCATGATTGCTTGCATGAGCCAAAGGATGAAGTCTTGAAATGGTCACGATAGGGCGTTGTGGGGCTTGATTGCTCACACAAGCCAAAGGAATAGGTCTTGGAATGATGAAGGGGTGTTGTGGGGCTTGATCATTTACACAAGCCAAAGAATGAGGTCCTGGTATAGAAATGGTTTAGCATTATGGAGCCTGATTAAGACACAAACTAAAGAATGAGGTCTTGGTATGGGAATGGTGTGACATTGTCATCCTAGAATAGAAATGGTATAATGCGATGGAACCTGATTACTTGCATAAGCCAAATCATCCAAGTCTTCCTCACAAACCATATCATCCCAGTTGTGATTTGGCTCATAAGCTAGTTCTTGATCGTGTTTCATGTACTAAGTATTGTAAAGAGGGTATGGATTTGTATCCCAAACAACATTATCTATAATTGGGTCTTCAAAGTCCTCCTCACAATCCTCTTCATACTAATCAAGGTCTCAAGTTAGATTGTGAGCTAGTTCATGACTTTTTTACCATGAATGATTATTATGAGGTGGATAAAAATCTATCTCACAAACCATATTATCATCATTGGGGTCTTGACTAAAGCCATAAAAGTCATTTTATGCAGCCATTCTATCATAATTTGGATTATACATGACTCCATCATAGGTGTAGCTAGACATATCCACATAAATGATGAAATCTCTACAAACAAAAAGGCTTAGAGTTCTACAAACTCTAAAAAATACTATGTTCAAAGGACAAATGGTTCAAACTTGGTCTAACTTGATCGAAAGTGGAGCTGTATCTTTAACATGGTTTGAAAATGGAGTTATATCTCCAAAATGGTTTATGATAGGACTTGGCATAAAACATTCTAACATCAAATGTCTAATGTCAAATGTCATATGCATAAAAGGTCAAGCGTCTAAATAAAAACTAGCATGTCAAAGGTCTAGGTCAAAGTATTCTAAACAAGGTCTAAACTAGGAAAGGGAAAAGTTGAGTTACTAGGTATTTTATCCAAACACAGAGTCAAAATATAGGCTCAAACAAACAAGCATATGCTAGGAATTTTAGCCAAATAGCATCAAAATCTAGACTTGAAACAAAGGTATCATGTGATTTGATTTAATCTAACAAGTTTGGAAACAACTTTGACATAAAATCGACACACGAAATCAAACATAAACATGATCAGTTGGCATAAGGCATAATATAAAAAGATCTTTGAAGAAAGACTATGTTTTCCAAAATAAAGGCACAAACAATGATAAGGATAGTTACTGAACAAACAAACCATTAATAGTTTTCAAATTTGGGTAATCGATTAACTAAAGTTATGCAACTCAAAAGAGAAATATCTCTATATTAACCCCATGAATTAAGGCCTAAATAGAAATCAATCAATTTTGGAATCTAAACTTGAGAAGGCTAATTGAAAACTCAACGTTGAAAACTAGGATTTTCAAACAAGCTAGACAATATTGGACAACATGACAACACAAGACAAAGGTCTAAATGGCATACATAAAATGGTTTGAAATAATGGTTTTTGATACAAGGTAAATTAGTCTTGAAACAAATTGAGTAACCTAATGGTGTAATCATGCTCGAATGATGTGATCTATGTTATGCTTCAAAAGGCTCAAAGGCAAAATGATTTTGACATGTTTTGGGCAACATAACACTACCTTTCTCAACTCAAATTGACACACACACACAAACAAGTTTAAGAAAAATTTCAAGTCACAAGTGTGGTGTAAAATAGCCAACATAACACCTCTTTAGACAAAAGAGTGACGTATAAACAAATTGGTTTTGGCATGGCTTTATGAACAAATAAACAAGTTTTAGTCTCAAGACATACCAAGCAAAAATGACCAAAATATTCTAAGTATAATTATCCAAATCCTAGCAAGGGTATGGCAATGTGGGGTTGACTAAACTATCAATATTTTGAATGTTTTTAGGGAAATCAATTGCACAATGACTTTCACATCAAATTATGCAAAATATAATCATGGAAATTAGGTGACCATGGTATTAGATAGTTGTAAAAAGGTCTAGTCATTTTTACAACCACTACATCTTGTTGTTCGCTCAGTGTAGTGTGATGTCCAAATTTAGATATGTCCCATGTGCAACTCAGAAGAAGTGGATGAAGTCAATACTGAGAGATGAAACCCTAGGTTAAAGCTTCCCTAAAGAACTCACAGGAGGTAATGGCATCCCCTCGCAAGCCAAGTTTTCATGAAATAAAATACTAATAGAAAGACTTTAGGGTCATTTTCAAGGTCACCCAAACTTTGATGAGTTTTTATGGAGTGATTTAGATGACATTATTTCTAACCCTTGGAATAAGATTTTTACAATAAGGATGGTGCTTTTGATTCCAAAGGTTCCCTAAAGGGGACAAATGGAAGAGCATGCACGTTACATCATTCTCTTTGCCAATCAAAAAATAACTAAACAACTATTGAATACAAAAAATTAGACAAGTGAGTTCAATTCTAAGCACCAATTTAAAAAATTAAGTGGTGTTATTTTGACCCCTTGGTCTTAATTTTTAACTTTGAACGTTAAATACAGGATTTAAGCAATAGAAACCTAAATGATTTTCCTTTAAACACCAAAATGAAAAGTTTGATTCATTTTAAAACACCCTAAAATAAGTTTAAAAGGATCTATTTAAGCATGCTTTGATGATTTTTTAAGTAAAACCTACAAAAAAATGTTAGCAAGATGTTTATCTTAGAATAACTTTTGAAGATGAAACAACCAACTTAGAAAAATGAGCTCTCAGGTTTGTGTAAAAAAACATAGTGACTGTCGATGGTTATACTAACTGGTGATGGTTACAGTAATTGATGATGATGACATTTATCTAGACCAATGATGGTTTTACTAACCATCATTGATTATGTAGACTGATGATGGTAACTGACAATGGTTGAAAATTATCATCGGTGGTTTACTCAATCGATGATGGTTACTATGTAAACCTATGATAAATAAAATGGCAAAACAAAGTTAGGAAATCAAATTATAAAAGTTTTAATGATCCAAATGAAGATTTTAAAGTTATATAATGATTTTCTTCATGTGTGGGATGCATTTGGTTCCACCAGGCATGCCATTATGTGAACTAGAAATTTGACTCAAGAGAGGATGGTTGGTATCGTGTTAGTTTCAAAATGAAAACAAAATGAAAGAAACACACTAACTAGCATAACATCTCTAGGCCTAGACACTAGGGAGAGCTTAGTTAACAAACATAAATAAAACACACAACTAAAATGTAAAAGAAACCTTATTTTACCTTCCTTGGATGCTCTAAGATGATTGTTGTTGTAGTGGCTTACTCGGCTTGTGCTCGTGAAGTATTTATTAAAGGAGGCTTGGCTATCTCCTCTTCTCCTTGGCACCTTGTGGCTTTGGCTTGGCTTGGCTCAATATTTTGGCATCATAACTTTGTCATGTGAGATCTCTTGGAATCAATTTGACATGGTAACTTTGCACAAATTATTATTTTTTTAAGATATTTGAGCATAATAACTTTTCACCAAAATAGTTTAAAAATGATGTTCATGGCCTCTCTATTTATAGATTTTAGAAAATGGCTAGAATCAATCTAAACCATCCATCTCAAGATTGAGATGTGTGGTTAAGGATTAATCTAATTTTGAAATTAAAATTGATAAATAGGCTCATCAATATTTGGGATAAAGGAGCAATTAAGAGGTATGGAAGGCATTGATGAGGCATGGGAGGCATGAATCTTGATATTTGTGGCATTTATGGCCTAGGGATGTCTTCCCAAGAAATGAGGTCACCTGATGATGTAGATATTCAATATTTATTTCTAAAAACAAGTATTCAATAAGTTTACATGGAATTATTAATTAGGACTTAATTCAGTTTTATTATCTCTTAAGCATTATTAATCACTTTGTGCACAAATTACTCAAATTGATCAGAATACCTTGTTATTGGCTCAAAATCTGACTAGATTGGAATTAGAAGTTGATGTTAGATGTGCTGGATCCATTATCCCATTTAGGATGTTACCAAAACCAAATAACAAAGACACATGTCTCGTGTAATATATTTGATAGGAAAGAGCAATCCAGAGCACCCAAGTGTAAAATTGGCATTTTGACTCAAAATTATCTGATCAAAGTTAGCTGGCCCATAAATTGCATTGCCCCATTTAGGGATACCCTAACCAAAATCAGCACTTGAATATGTTAATTTTAAATATTTTAATGAACTTTAGTGTTTTTAGGCCAAATTATGCACTTTAGGTGTAAACTAGTCAAAATCTTGGTTAGAGGTCATCGGTGGCCAAATTTAGGTGTCTACAAAGAACACCATTTATCCTTGAGTCATGAAAAATGTCTGATCATGGTAGAGGAAGGAATAGTTTTAGGACATCATATTTATGCAAAATGAATCCAAGAGGATCCATATAAAATTGAAGTCATTTCAAACTTACCTACCACTCAAAACCAAACTAATATCAAAATCTTCTTAGGCCATGGAAGATATTACAAAAGGTTTATAAAAGATTTCATAAATTTTTTTACTCTAATGTTTGCTTTGTTGATAAAATAAAGTGAGTTTGTTTGGAGTCTATATTTCCATTAAGCCTTTGAGACTATTAAGGAAAAACTCAGTTTTGACCCAGTCCTAAGAGAACCTAACTAGTCACAACCCTTCTATATTTATAGTGATGCATCTAATCATGTTATGGGAGATTTTATAGGACAAAAAGATGAAGAAGATCAGATGTATGCCATATATTACATTAACAAGAATTTGACTCCTACTATGAGAAACTACACAACCACTAAGAAAGAATTCCTTGCTGTAATTTATGTCATAAACAAGTTTAGACACTATATCACTGGTTACAAAATATTTGTATGTACTGATAATGTAGCTATCAGATATCTGATGAACAAACCAATGGTAAGAGAAAGAATTATAAGATGGTTAATACTATTACATGAATTTTACATAACAATCATTGAAAATCTTGGTAATTTCAATGTGGTTGTTGATTTTCTTTCTAGATTGAATAATGAAGATGAAGAATACCTTGTAGAAGATAATTTCCTAAATGAGTAACTATTTTTTATTGTAGCACAATCACCTTGGTTTGCTGATATAACAAAATTTTTGGCTACATGGAATTTTCCTTTCCAGTTCACTAGGAAAGAGAAGAAACATTTCATTAAAGCAAGTTCTTGTTTTAAATGAATTAATGGTATATTATTTAAATATAAACCTAATAATGTCTTCCACAGGTGTGTAAAATATAATTAAATGTATGACATCATCTGTGTTTGCCATGAGGAACCTGGTGGAAGACACTACTTAATTAAAAGAATAGTGCAAAAAATCCTTAGAGCTAGCTACTACTGGCTAACTCTTCATAAGTAGGTAAAGAGGTACATCTGGTAATGTGATCCATGCTAAATAATGGGTAAGCCTACACTATATTCTAAAATTCCCCTCCATCCTCAATTAGTTTTGGAACCCTTTGAAAAGTGGGGCATTGACTTTGTTGGGACCATAGATCCACCTTCTCAAGGGAAGGAGTATTTAATGGTATATACATATTATGTGACCAAATGGGTTGAATTACAAGATCTTACATTTACAAGAGAAGAAGCAGTAGTAGATTTTTTATACTCCAGGATCATGTAAAGATTTGGATCACCTAGAAAGATAGTGTTTGATCAGGGACCCCAGTTCATGTCTAAAATGATTCAAGCATTCACAGATATCTACCAAGTCAATCAAAGAAAGTATTCTACATACCACCCACAATAAAATGGAAATGTATAAGTTACCAATAGAGAATTAGAGAATATTCTTACCAAGATAGTCAATAGCAGCAAGAAAGATTGGGCAACCAAGCTTATAGATACTTTATGGGCATATAACATAATGTGGAAGACCACTATTGGTATTTCACCATATGAATTAGTATTTTGTAAGAAACCTCTTATTTTAATTTAATTTGAGATGCAAACTTTAAGGACTTCACTAGAAGTAGGTATTAACTTGGATGAAGCATAGAGAGACCAAATTTTACAACTAAATGAGATGGATGAAATGAGAGCATAATATTTGAAGCAAATAGAGATGATGTAATACCAAAGTAAATAATGTAATGATTTTCACATCAAGGAAAGACAATTTAAAGAAGATTGGGCACTTTTGTATGATTCTAAATACTAGCACTTCAAAGGTAAATTAATAACTAGATGGTTAGGACCATTTTAGATAGAAAAGACTTTTGATAATGGTTCAGTATAATTGATGCCTATAGATGGTAATAAAAATACACTCTTAGTTAATGGACATAGATTAAAGTTGTACTAGAAACCTTCTAGAAAAGAACTCATCCAGCTAGTACAAAATGAGTTTAGACTCATGAAAGAAATCAAGTCTTCCATGAAAACTAATCTTTGAAGACAAGATGGTCTTAATAAAGGAGATTCAAATCTTCTCTAAAAAGGTAAAAAATTAAAAAAATATATAAAAAAGAGTAAAAATTAATAATTTTCAACCATGCAAATCCTTAAGGACATTGTTGACAGTCATGACCAGAAAACCATCTTGTTAGCTGATCATATACTACAAAATGAGCCTCGACTAGAAAACTAATAAAAGGCTGGTCAAAAGTAAAAAACTAAAAATCTATAAAAATAAAAAAAGTGAGTTTATAAATTTAGGATTAATCATCATCTATGATTGATTTTCCTTGTTCCCAAAGTAATAAAATTTGACAATGTCTTATACTATACCATTCTTAAAACTAATCCATGCAATTTCCTTTTGTTAAAATAGGTAAAGAAGGATAAGAAAGGAAAACATCATGAGTTTTAGAGGTATACTATTTATTCTTTTACTAAGGGTCAGCTTTTAAGTTTCTAATTCTGCAAGTATATGCTCAAACTTTGGCAAGTCTTTGTAGTTTCATGGGAAGGATGTGGACCTGCTACTAGGATATTCCCATATCATCAAGGAATTTTTCAAAAATTTGCCTTTTGATACTTGACTAAAAGCTATGAACTTTGTCATGTCAAGTAAAATATAGTTCTAAATGACTTTGTCTTTGTCATCACATCATAATTCATGTGGATGAGCAATTGATATAAGGATTGGTGGCATGATGATTATAAATGGATAAAAAGGTGATAATGGTTAATCATTATTATCTCATGACATGATAAATTTACATTTTCATCATCACATCACATGCTTGTCAAGATTCAAGCTTCATCCATAGCACTAAGATAAAAAGAGGTCCTATTGATACCATAATCCATTGGTAGAACCCAGTGAAGTACCATTTTCATTCTTGAGCAGAGCTATAAATTTTTGTGATTTATGAGACTTGAAAATTTTATAATGGGACAAAAAAACAAATTCAAGCCCAAATCCATAGGATTATTTGGAGATGAGCAAGCAAAACATGTGTTTGAAGCTATAGGATGGTTTGAGTTTTTGATGAAATTCTAGGGGTTTGATGAAACCCTTATCATAAATTTTATTCTCCACTTTAAGATAGATTTATCTACTATCATAAATGTAAAAATTCCATTCTCCAGCTACGCCATTAGAAAATTGTCTATGATTCTAGATGAAGGGGTCAAGATTTTATGAAGATCTTATTTCAACGAATTCATTTACATTTTCCATGGCAAGGGAAAACCAATGCCAGAGTGTGTTCAAGATGTCAATGGAAACATCAAGAGCATCAACAGAGACACCTTACCATAACCATGGAGGTATGTATCTTTCTATCTCATCAAATATCTCACTTTTGATGGGCAATGTAGTGTTTTGAGTTGTGTTTTAATGGGGATGTTTATTTATTTAAGGTATGGCCTATAGCATCCTTGACATATAATCAACTTACCTTAATTTTTGTTAGGGTCTATACAAATAATAGCCATGAGGTAACCTAGTAATCCATCTTCTATTTGCCATCATGGACTTATTTATTTGATAATATAACATCATTTTCATAAGCAAGAACAAGGCATAGAAGAATGAATAACTTTTCATGAGGGAATAAAGAGGAAACACCTACACATTTATAAGTGCATACCATGATAACCTGTTAGTTATATCTCTAGAGCTCCACCAAAGGTCTCTTCCTCCAAAGTGTCTACTCTCGAATCATTCTAGAGTACAAGGTTAACCTTTAGGGATGTTTCACCTAGTCCTATAATTCCCCTCAATGTGATTGTACCACCAAATCCAAGAAGAAGATTAAGACTTAGGTCCTCAGCAAGAAACCCTAAGCCATCTTCTCAGCCTACTACATAAAAACCCATTTAAATCATAGAGGATGAGACTACTGCATACCCTATTCCACATTCAACACCTATAGAAGCCTCACATGAGTAAATTATTCCTCTCACTCAGAAGAGAAGAAATTTGATATTAGCTACTAATGATGATGAATTAATAGCTACAAAAACCCTTGACAACTTATGATAAGAACCTAATGCCAATGTAGCACAAGATAAAGGGGAAGTGGAAACTCCTTTTCCACAAGATGTTTTTGAATAAAATATTACTTTTAATACCTCAACACAACCATCCATTGATAAAGGTAAAGCTCCCATGATTGATGAAGAAGCCCAACCATAAAAAGAGATAGAAGAGGTAGAACTATATCATGCCTTGACATTGTCCTAGCTAGAGGCTATAGTCAAAAAAAATGCAAAGGACAGTGCTCATCTAATATATTTAGTTCAATATAAGGATTTTTTTATTTCCCTTTTGTTGTAAAATATATAGAACATTCAAACTCAATATTTTGAGAAGGGTGAAGAGATAGCATCCTTGTATAATAAGTTAGATGAATCTAAAAAATAAAGTTGGATGATAGACTAGATAATCTTATTTATAATGATAATGAAATTTGTATTTCAAAATAAATAGACTAAGAAATACTATTCAATTCACATTCCTAATGACTCTTCTTATTGATATGGGAATGGAAAACTTATTGAATAAGACAAAATGCTAGACACCTAAGCTAGACACATAAGGTTAATAACCAATATGTACAATATTGTTACTCACCCTCTTAATATATAGGGGTCTTTTTTAGACCAAGCATTCCTTTGAACTTTTCAATTTATTCTCATCCAATCACATTTGTTAGGATGTCTACTGGTTGCTCTATTGTCAAGTAATGTTACAACATGACACTGCCATCTTTCACATAGTGTCAAATCAAATGAAATTTGGCATTGATATACTTGGTTCAATCCTAAAAGATTGGAATCTTTACCATATGGATTGCAAAAGTGTTGTAAACCATGAGAGGTATTGACAAAACCTATTGATCTTGTAAATCTAAAAGAACCCTTTTGAGCCATAAGATCTCTCTAGTTGCCTCTAAAGAGGCCATATATTTTGATTTTATTGAATAAATTATGGGCACTTATTACTTATTACATTTCCAACTAACAATTATTTCTCCCAAATTCATTAGAAAACCCGAGGTGGACTTTCCATTTTCATGATCACCAACATAGTCAAAATCTGAATACCCAACTTGTTTGAAGTCTCGTTCCCTGAAGTATTTGAGCCCAAACTTTTTTGTGACTTTGAGATATATGAGGACCCTTTTTTATACTACCCAATGACTCCACCTAGGTTTTTGTATGAATATTGAGAGGATACCAACTACATATGATATATCTAGTTGAATGGTAGTCACATAAATCAGACTTCCAATGAGCTATTTATATTTAGTGGCATCAACCAAATCTATTGAATCTTTAAATGTCAATTTGAGATTATGTTCCATGGGTGTGTTGAGAGGTTTACAATATTCCATTTAAAACTTGCTCAAAATGTCACCAACATACTTTTGCTGAGTGATAAATAAATACTTTGGTTTTTGAATTACTTCAATACCCAAATAGTAATGAAGATAACCCAAATTAGTCATTTTAAAGTTTTTCATCAACTCTAATTTGAATTTTGTATTGTACCATTCATTGTTCTTTGTGATGAGAAAATTGTCAACATACACCACCATAAATACAAAATTTTGATGAAAAGAGTTGCATCTTCAAATTGAAAATATTTGAATTTCATGTTCATGAGGTGCTCAGCTAGTTTTTCATACCATGCTTGAGGGCCTTGTTTCAAACCATATAATGATTTTTCTAGTTTTCACACCTTGTGATCTTGTCCCTTCATTATAAAACCATCAATTTGTGTCATGCACATAATTTCCTTGAGGTCTCCATTTATAAATATAGTTTTGACATCCATTTGGTGAACTTTCCATCCGTTGTGAGTTGCCAAAGCAACACGGTTTGAATGATAGTCCAATTTTTTGTAAGTGTAAAGGTTTCATTATAGTCAATTATTTCCTTTTGAGCATACACCTTTGTGACAAGTCTTAATTTGTGTTTTTCAAGTGAGTCATTTGCTTCGTATTTATTATGATAGACCCACTTGCAGCCAATCAGTTTGTAACCATATGGTAGATCAACTAGATTCCAAGTCCCATTTTTCACTAGTGAATTATAATTATGTTTCATTGATTTTATCTAAGAGTAAAGCTTCTCAGCTTGTTTAAAAATCATTGGTTCCGAATCAAATGAAAAATTGAGTTCCTTTTGAGAATCATCTAATGTGACTTTTCCAATCATGTCTTGAATTTCATCAATAGAATTAATTGGTTGAGATGAGGTTGCATGTGCACTTTGAGTGCCTATTTTCCTAACTTTATCAAGCCTCACATATTTTAGTATTTGAGTGGCCCACTTAGGTATCTTGTTTTATGCTAAAGGTACTTTGGGTTCATCTTCTAAAGTTTCTTCACTGTCTACCCTCTATTTTACTAACCCTTATTTAAAATCTGATGAAGTTTCATTCTCTCCTTCAGGAGGAGTTTCAAGCTCATGTATAGGTGATAATAGAAAATAAATAGATTCCTAACTCTATGTACCCCATTCATTATCTAGAACATTCAAATCATTCTCTTTGTAGACATCAAACTTTTTGTATTTGTCTAGTCAACTTAACTACTAATCAATATGCTCTTTGTCCTTTGCAGTCCCCTAAAAGACAAATTCTCTTGTGACAATAAACTTATTATCTTTCTCATCATATAGCTTGAATGCCTTGGAGGAATCAAAATATCCCAAGTGGATGCATTTTTGACTCCTATGGTCCAAATTATTTTTCTTATCCTTTGGAATCAATGCATAACAAGTGAATATGAAAATATAAAGATGTCACACTAAAGGGAGGTGACGACACCACATCTCCTATGGAGTCTTTGATTTAAGACATATTTATGGTGATTTATTGTGAAGGTATACTATTGTTTTAGTTATTTTCACTTAAAAGTGTAGATTTACCCCTTTGAAATACAACATTGCATGAAACATATTCATCATAGTTATGTTCATTATTTTAAATACTCCATTTTATTATGGAGTGTGAGGAACTGTGAGATGGTGTTTGATCCCATTTTACTCAAGATAGGATTCAAACTTATTTGATGTGAATTCACCACCATTATTTATCTTGAGTGTCTTAATGCAAGTTTGTGTTTCATTTTCAATCATTGATCAAAAATTTGTGTAAGTATTAAAGGCTTCTAATATGTTTTTTTTAAAGTATATCCATGTTTTCTTGCTATAGTGATCAATGAACAACATGAAGTAATTTTGACCACTAGTGGAGAGGATTGGAAGAGATCACAAGTCTGAATTAACAAGATGAAATTTTCTATCTACTTTCCACTATGACTTCATAAATGGTTCTCTTGTGTGTTTAGCCAAGATTTAGGCTTCACACTTCTCATCTAATTTTGTAGGTAATGTAGGCACACCAATAAAACCATTATTTTATAATACATGAATGTTATTATAATGAGTGTACCTGAATCAAGCATGTCACAACATGTTTAGAGATATTTTCTCTTCCACAAGATGAGCATAATTCCTTAAATTTGATGGCTCACCCTTCAGTTTGAGTAGTTTATTTTCCTCATATTCAATTAATATAATTGCATTATCATTTTTTCCTAATTATGACATCACCATTATCCAATAGAATGGAATGGCCTTGTTAACTTATGAGCACCAAGGAAAACAATTTTCATTTTAATTGAGGAAGGTAGAGAACATTCTCAAGTTTTTAGTTTGGAAGCCTTGGACACTTGAATCAAATGGTACCTCTTCCCTATGGTTGTAAACTTGATCTATTTATGACATATACTGAGCCATAACTTTATTCAATTTACTCTTCAAATAAGTCTTTTCAAAAATTCATATGTTGAGTGGCACCATTATCAATAACCCAAGCATCAAACCATGAAAAATTGATTGAGACACTATTTGTTTCATCATCTTTACTAGAAAACACACATTCACTAGTGAATTGGGTTGAGTTTGAATCTTTTGACTATTTATTTGAATTTACCTCTATATTTTTATGGTATGATTAAATTTTCTCCCATGGAGTCCTACATTCATGAGTCTCATGGCTACATTTTCTATCACACCATTCACAATAGAGGTTTTATTTATCATTCTATTTTTATTTTGACCACCATGATTTTCATTTTTGCCATCTTTTCCCTTGTACTTGTTCTTATACTTTTTATTTACTTAATTTTTGGAATATGTGTCCTTATTTGATGATTTGGGAGAATTTGTTTTGACATATCACACACTTTCACCTGTTGTGGTTTCAATTTTGCTTAGAAAGGCCTTTTCTCTTTCTACCATCTTTTTAACCAATTGGCCAAATGTGAGAGTCTTCAATGGATTGCTTGATTGTAGAGACTCTAAATAGGTTGAATAGTTGGTAAAAAGGGATTTGATGAATTTATTCATGCATATTTCAATTTTGACACATGTTGTGTTAACATCATGTTTGATATCTTGTATCTTTGAAGCTAATCTCATCACATCACCATATTTCAACTCTAGGTTAAACAATTTCAACTACAAGTAAATGAATTCAAACTCTGAATGGGAGTCATTTATGTACTTTAGTTTATGATATGACTTCCATGGTTTATTTCACCCTTTTATATGATGAAACACATCTCCATCCACTAATTCCATCACCACCAAGGCCAATGCCTTCTAGTTTTTCTACTTCCATGTTTGAGTGTCATTTGCATTCCCTATTAGTTCAGCTAGTTGCCCATCACTAATGTTGAACCATAAATCATTGAAGATGAGTGTGTTCTCCACTTGCTGATACCATTCTATCCAACTATCTTTAGTATTCAAGGTAGTGCCAACAATAAATTTGATGGAATGCATGGTTTTGAGTTTTTGGAGGTTTTAAGTTATTATTTAACCCCAATTAGTTCCTTATCATTCCAAAATGGTCCCCTTTTATTTTTACACAAATTTAATGAAAAGTATTCACTTTTTCATTAACACCAGCTTAGAAAAAAAACCTTATACATTAATATTCTCAATTTTTCTTGATTTTTGGATTTACATTTTTTGACATACATGAATGGGTAAAAGAGTAGCTCTCCTTATTTCTCCTTGAATTATGTGATTTGGTTGTTTTTGTCCAAATCCACTTAGATTAGCATTCTCAAATCAATTTTTGAAAATTGCTCAAATTTAAATGATTTTCAAAATCTGAATAGGAGCATCTAAAAAAATTGAAATTTGTTTTTTAAACTAAAAAAGCTTTAATTTTTATACTTTTTTCCTCTTATTTGACAAAATATTCCAATATTGGAATGAAAGAGACATGTATGACTTTCTCAAGGTTTAATATTCAGCTCCAACACTTACCACATGTCTTTTATGGCAAAAAAATCCTCTTTTGCATAGTTATGAGAGTGGCAGAGAATATTTTTAACACCTGATGTAGCTAGAATAATCTTCAAATACTACACGCAATCTAATAGCTAATAAAATAAAATATATGTAATCTTCTAAAAAAGTTATAAATTTCACAAACCAAGAATTGAAATTCCAAGATAACTCCACATAGTGGATGTAGGTTTTAATGCTAAAGAGAGAAAAAAGAAAGAACACAACCCCAAATGCTATGCTAGTTTGATTATGGCACAAAGATAAGGTAAAATATGGGAAAAATGTTAAAATAATGCTATAAATATAGTCAAAATGACTTAAAATAATGTTACTCTATCAAGTTAAAGGTACATAAGAAGGTATAAAAAGATGCACCACAATCATGCCTCCCATTCGCTAGGTGATACACTAGGCAAAAATTTGAATAGTAGAAAAAATATTAAACAAATTTCCACATAGAAGGGATTATAATGAAATAGGTGAAACTCAAATGTATCAAGTCTTTAGATGTTACAAAAAATTTAGCAGCTTCTTCAACAAAAATGTCATGCCCAAAATAATACATGGCTAGTAGTTTGATGTTGTAGGCCGTATAACCAAAGAAAATGCCCTCTAGGATAATTTACAAGATCTTGTTATAAAAAAAAATTATAGAAAAAAAAACTTAATTGCAAGTCCGTACAACTATAAAAATTGAGATTAAAAACAAAATATTTTTACCAAGCTCTGGTACCAATGACAGGCTGGATAATCTTATTCAGAATGATAATTAAATTTATATTTCATGATTAAATGAAAAAGAGAGAAAACATTACGATAAATAGACTAAGAAAGATCATTCATTTCACATTCCCAATAACTCTTCCTATTCCTAAAGGAATGGAAAGCTTATTGAATAAGACAAAATGATATACACCTAAGCTAGACATCTAGGATTAATAACCAATATGTACAATAATGTTACCTGTGATCTATGGAGTTATACCAAGAAACTTGAAGAAGATAATGTGTCCTTCAGAAGGAATCTCCTTAAATGTAAACATGATAATACAATATTGAAATCAAAATTATCCTCCAACTCTTATACTATGCCCCCTAAACCTATGGTAGAGAAAGGTTGTCAAACCATTATGTCCTACCCTAATGTCAACAGTCACTTGGAACAAACTTGTTTTGATATTGGACAATTAAAAGAAAAAAAAATTCTTAATAAGGAGAAATATAAATTTTAAGAAGACCTTACACAAGCACAACAATAATAATAGGCTAGACAAACTATACAGTTTCCTTTTCATCTTGGTGAAAAGATTTTAGCTTGTAGGACTCCATCTCATTCCTATATTTTTTTTTGCATGAACAATTTTGTAGATGGCAGTTGATCCAAATCTATTTTGGATTTCCACATGAGATTAACACAAGTGAAGAGTTCTTAATAGTTTATAAAAAAAGTACTCCTGATAGATAATATTTATTATGTGAATTCTACCTATGTGATATTATTTTGAGAAACTCTAATGATTATTTGGTCAACCTATTTATTGGCGAGTTACAAATAAGAGACCTTCTCTCCACCTATAGAAATCAAATTGCTTAGTGGGATATATATAATATCATATGAATACTATAAGAGAAGTTGGACCTTGCATAAGACCTCAATTTGGTATTGCATGGTAGGTAATGGAAAAATTCAAAATCTTCTATTTTCAACGTTCTAAAATCCATGATCACTATCTTCATGCTCTACAAGATGGTATTATCAATTTTGAATTGTTTGTTCAACATTTATTTGATCAAGTTATAATTATGTATAGTCAACATTGGAATCTATTGATAGTTATTTTGAAAAGGAGAGAATTTATACTTCCTATTAATGTAAGATAGACCCTTAGGAGAGTTGAGGCCATCACTTAGATCATTACCAATGTACTTCAATAAGGTGGATAGAAATTATGGATTGAAATGAGATTTAGATCACCTCTATTGCTTTCTCCCATATCTCGATGGTAGACCACAGGGCCATAGTCTAAGGAACAATTTACTCTTTGTCTTCACTTTGTTAATAGGGATATGGGATTCACTCTTCCTCATGAGAAAAAAATACAATATTTTTACTCCATTTATGATCTCAGCCTCAGATTGGAGCATAGAATCCACACTTATGAAGATAGAAGAATATAGTTTACAATGGGACTTACAAAAGGTAAGGTGTGGGGGAAATGATGAGTCCACACTGACTCATTATAACCATGATACATCATCTTTCATAGCCACTAATATTCCATTTGAGTTGATCATTGCATGTAATCGTAGTGATTATAAATAGTATAAGGTATAAGATGAATGCTTTTGTCTCTTTAAGCTTATGTGAGTTTGAGTTATCATTCTTTAAATAATTTTATTATTATTTGCATGTTTAGGCCTTGATTTTTAATATGTA
This sequence comes from Torreya grandis, assembly GCA_037957365.1. Lineage (NCBI taxonomy): Eukaryota > Viridiplantae > Streptophyta > Pinopsida > Cupressales > Taxaceae > Torreya > Torreya grandis. The sequence continues at coordinate 3,593,431 of JARHVA010001297.1, read as the reverse complement.
CATGTATTATAACATATAAATAAGAGTTTTTTTATGATTTCATGAAGACAAGGAAGTGTTGTGACCAAGAACTGATCATTCGTGTGAAACTCCACACTTTGCCAAGCATTTTATGAACCTTGACAGTCAATCTATAGATTATGACAATCAAGCTGTGGGTTTTGATAGTCATGATACAAGATTCAACTTCTAAGGTTGTATCAGAACTTGCAAAGAACAACACAATACAAAGGCCACCCTTTATACCCACTAATCAACCCAAAGCTAAAGTACCTACTCCAAATCTTTTGAAAGAGGACAAGGCTACAAAAAATACTTAGCCAAATATTGGTAGTATCCCTTTAAGCATTGTTGAGCAAATGAAAAGGACTAATATAAATGTCACTCTGGGATGCACTATTTATACTAGCACAAAGAGATCTACTATAAGACTTTGAATAATTTTCAAATAACAGATAAGACTCTAGCTAAGGGTACTAATACTATAATTAATTTATGTCAGCCATAAACTAAATATAATATGGGAAAAAGTGGTAAGCTTCCCCCTTTATATCTCTCATTAATAGTTAAAAATCATCTAGTTCATAATTACATGGTAGATTTAGGGGCTAATAGTCCCGTTATGCCTAAGAAGATATCTGATGCTCTTGGAATAAAAATACACCTATAAATAAGGGAGTGGTTCAATTAGATGGGATTATTATTCAAATAGTAGGGATAATAAAATATCTAAATCTCACTATCCACGCTTGTTCGAGTTTATCGATCACTCAAGATATTTTAGTTATTGATCTTCCCCCTTATTTCACCATTTAATTTTCGTGATATTTTATCATGAAAATGGGAGGATATTTGTTTACAAACTATTATCACATGTTACTCATAATGAGGTATGATACAAGAGTAATAATAAGAGCTGTGCCAATAGCTAAGGATCATATTTAACCATACACCCCTCCTCCCATAAACATGAATTACATATTACAAGATCAAGAATAAGAAAATGATCAAGAGGATGCAACCACCACAAAATATATCCTAGATATTCTCTTAGATGAATGGGGATCAACCTTCTAGTTTGATCTTTATGAGCATGTAGAAGAAACTAGGTTGGGTACATATTACATACATGAGAATGATGTAATTATTATCAATATCTTAAAACTAGTCAAAGATATTTAATGTATATGGTAATTATTTTTTGATGGGTTAAGAGGAAAAAATGGAGTGGGTATAGGTGTTGTCTTAGTCTCTCTCAAAATGGAGAGTTATTTTTATTCTTTCAAACTTCAGTTTAGTTGTACTAATAATGTAGCTGAATATGAAGCCCTAACTCAAGGAGTATGGTTGGCCCAAGAAAGAGGGATAAAATCCCTATAGATATTTGGTTATAGTGAACTAATTTTTCACCAAGTAAGATCTATAAACATGACTAAGAAAAACTTATTGAGATCTTATAAGCATAGGGTATGGGACCTATTCTAATATTTCATCACTCTGAATATTCAAGTAGTACCAAGATCATTGAATAAAGATGTTGATTGTATGGCCTCAGTGGGGTCCTAATATAACTTACCCTAGGAGATAATAAAATAAAACAACCAACATGTAAATTGGTGGTAAGACTGTTTGTTCTTGACAAAGTCACTAATTGGCAATTCTTTGATAATGACCAACAAATTTTAAACTTCTTGAGAGAAGAAGCTAAATTATCCAATAGGAACTAGCCTAAGATTTAGGATCAATATGAGGATCAGATCATCTAGCTAAAGACAAACAAGCTACCTATGGGTCTTGTTACATTAGAGAACGTCTTTAATTTAGATGACTAGTTGAAAGGTGATAAAAAGAATATTTTGGTCAATGAAGAGGACTATGAACTAGTGGTCATCTCAAAAGGAAAACCCTGAAGCTAGGGAAGGTATGTAATGACTCTGAGAAACAAAATTTTATTAAATTGTGTCAATAATTTGATGATCACTTTTCTTGGAGTTATCATGATCTAAGAGGGTTCAACCCTAGTTTAGCCTAGCATGCAGTAGAGTTGGATCCAAACACTAAGCCCATCAGACAAAATAGAGGCACATTAATCTAAAGATTAAACCCCTAATGAAAAGTGATCTTTCTAAATTGATAGAATATAATATAATTTTTCCCATTAATCACTCATCTTGGGTTGCCAATCTGGTCCCTCTCAGAAATAAAAAATGGTGAAATCAGGCTGTGAATGGATTTTAAAGACCTAAATAAATCAACCCTAAAGGATCATTATCATCTCCTACCAATGGATAAAATTTTACAAATTTTAGTAGGATATAAAAGGTTTTCCATTCTAAATGGTTATTCTAGCTATAACCAAATCCTGGTATAAGAGTCACACCAGTACAAAACTACCTTCACCATAAAATGGGGCACGTATGCATATAAAAATATGACATTTGATTTGACCAATGCTGGAACAAAATTTTAAAGAGCCATTGATATGGAATTCAAAGGGTTGATAAATGAAATGATCCTGGTATATTTAGATGATATCACCATCTACTCCAAGCATGCTGAAGCACATCTATACTACCTTAGAATTTTTATGAAAGGTTAAAAGAATATGAGGTTTATTTAAACCCAAATAAGTGTGTTTTTGTGGTCCATGAAGGGAAACTATTGGGGCATATCATTTCAAAGGAAGGTATTATGATAGACCTAGAAATAGTTAGTGTTATATCCACATTGGCACTACCAATCCATAAGAAAGGAATTCAAAGTTCCTTGGGAAGATTAATTTTGTGAGAATATTTGTCCTAAAATTAGCCTCCCTAGTAAAACCCTTCATTTTAATTCTCAAGAAGGGCACTATTTTTAGTTGGACACAAAATGGAAGAGATAGTTTTCAAGCCATCAAATAAGCTATCTCTCAAGCTCATACTCTAGTCAACCAAATTTATGAGAAAGACTTCATACTTTATGCATTTGGAGGGGAAAAAAGAATCTCATCCATTCTGACTCAACATAATCAAGAACAATTGGAACAATTGATATCTTTCTTCAGCCAATCTTTGAAAGGATATGAGGAGAATTATAGTTTTATGGAGAAACAAGTATATGTTGTCCTTAAGTCTCTTAAAAAATTTGTGCATATGCTCTTTAATAATAAGATTCATCTAATGGTAAGCCACCCAAGTGTTAAAGAGTTTTTGAGTAGCCAAGAGATAAATGAAAAGTGAGTAGGATGGATTACTAAGGTCATGGAATATGATATAGATGTCAAAGTTACCAAACTAGTAAGTGGAAAATGTTTGTGTGAATAAATGGATTTTGATATTAAAACTATGAAATCAACACCTAAAGTAGTATATACCCAAAATGCATCTTAGCTAGCCAACCTACCTACTTTCAATAGCTGGATCCAAGACATGACTAACTTCCTACAAACTGATGAGTATCCATATGATCTTCAATGGTCTAAGAAAAGGTATTATAGACTCTAGTATATTCTTTATGTCTTTGTTGATGGAGTACTATTTATAAATCATATGAATGGATTTATGTTAAAATGTATTGAGCATGATTGAGTTCCTAAGGTACTCCAAGAATTTCATGATGGTCCATCAGGAAGACATTTTCTCAGTAAGGACCATGACGATAAAAATATTGAGAGGAGGATATTACTAGCCTAAATTATCTAAATATTCCCACCAATGGGTAAGGAATTATGAAAAGTGTGCTTATCTAATTAGTAAGAAAAAGTTATTAGCCTTTCCTCTTAAGCCCATTTAGGTATATCAACCATTTTCCTAATGGGGATTAGACATTATAGGCATGATCAATCCACCATCAAGTACACGGCATAAATGGGCCATCACAAAAATATATTACTTCACATGATGGACCAAATAAATTATACTAAAAGATGTTAAAGAGGCATCAATTCTAAATTATATGGAAAACATAGTGTCAAGGTTCAGTGTACCCCACACTATTATCCCTGATAACACTGAATCTCTTGTCAGCACACATGTCAATGAATGGGCCATCTAGTATAATGTGTATCTAAACACTTCTTCTAATTATTATCCTTAGGATAATGGCTTGGTTGAGTCAACCAACAAGAACCTTATTAGGATTATCAAGAGAATAATAGAAGATAACCAAATATATTGGCATATAAAGTTGAGATTAGCACTTTGAGATGATAAAATCACTCTTAAGAGAACCATATATAATTTACCTTTCATGCTAGTATATGGAAGAGAGGCTTGATTCTCACTATCAATTGAGCTACCATATCTAGAGCTCAATCACCAATTGGGCTTGATTGATAATGATCCAATGATCATGAGATTGGTTGAGATCATAGAACTCGAAGAAATCAAGAACTAAGTAATGAAGGTATTAGAAGCTAATCAAGCCCAAAACAAGAAGAATTTTGATAAAAATGCATCTAAAAGGAACTTTAATGAATGAGAGATGGTCCTCAAATGGGATACAAATAGGGCTAAGCTAGGAAAGCATACGAAATTTGATGTAATATGGAGCGGTCCATACATTTTACTCAATGCAAAAGAGCTAATGCATTCTATCTCTCTAAGTTTGATGGAGAAGAACTACCTATCCCAGTCAATGGGATATACCTCTAAGCTTTCTTTTGAGGTAGGAACTCATTTCAAGAATTTTAGACTTTGTATATAGTAAGGTTAGTTGTGTTTTTTAATAAGTGCTTATGCACAAATCAACTCATTAGGAGTTTTTGTTTCATTAGGTGGTGTTGTTTTCCCTCATTTTGTCTATGTTTTTATTATTTTTTTGTGTCTAGGTAACTTCCAGTCCATTCATCCCCAAGTTAAAGTTTATCAAACCCATAATTTACTCCATGCCCAATGTCTAGAAGGCTACTGAATTGAAACTAATTAACAAGTAATCAGCCCATAGAGGTTGCCAAAAATGTTGATATTTTTGTCTCAAAAATATCATTACATCTGATGCCCTAAGGGAGACCCCTTTTGTTTTTTAAAAAATCCCTTGAAACCACCAAAAACCCATCTTTCCCTTTTTCACTATGGAATTCAAAACTTTAGATGCATGTGAAAAATGTATGATGGGATTCACATCCCATAAATAATCCAAATTGATGGAATCCAAAAATCATAAAATGCTTTTCACATTTGAAAATGTGCAAAATACATATCAAGATTTGGAACCTACAAAACATAGATACCCCCTTCTATAGAATCTAGAACCTGAAGTGCACTTTGCATGTTTGTAAATGTGAAAGGTGTTCGATGAGTCTTGCCTTCTATCAAACTAAGCCATTCACTTCCCATGGACATGGGACCTACTCCAAACAAATCATATCTCCTCCACTAACCACCATATCCACATTAGTTATAGGATTGTCTATATAAACTAAGACAATTGAGGATTGTTTATCATTTGTTTAATTTCTAAGTAGGTTTGTTGAGCTTTGATAATGATTTTTGTGCCTTTTAAACCCTTAGCCACATGTCAATAAAGTACCTACAAGTTTGATCCATGACTGTAAAACATATTCCACATCATCTTCACTCTTTTGTATGGTACTTTCCTTTTGATTTTTTTCCATTATTCTTATAGTTTAAGCTTTCAAGTTATTTTTAGTTTCTCATAGAGTTATTTTTCCAATTTTAGGGTTTCATTGAGATTATTTAGTTTGGGGTTATTTTAGGTTATCATTGTAATAGTTATAGGATTCACTTTAGTTTTTCCTTCAAGTATTTAGGTTATAGTCAGAGATTTTAGAGTCTTCTAGGTTTTTCTAGGGTTCATTTCCAAAAATCTTTAATTACCCAAAACCCTTAGTTTTCCCTTTAGTATTTCATAATCAAATCTAGGTTTTTCACCTAACTGAGAAAAATACTCCCAAGCATATATAATTTTTTCAAACCAAAAAATATTCCAAAAAATCCCTCAATATCCTCATAAACTTTGGACCTATCCCAAACACCTTTAACCTCTATGGACTTTAGCATTGCTTCAAGTACTTGAGACCCCCACACGATTATAAGTCTTTATGTAAAGTGAACCTACTCAAGGCATATTTCATCCCCATGGAATTTTATATTGATTAGAGCACCTTTTACCTCCATGGAGCTTTCACCTGCTTAAAACACCTTCTAGTTCTAGTGGAGATTTGAACTGCTTTAAACACCTATAGCTCCCACTACCTTTCATAGTTAGTTTCTCACAAGAAATAACTTAAGTTACATGTCTCCTTAGGAAATGAAGTTCAAATCCAAAGGCCTTAGAGTGACTCCCAATTTGGAGTCTAATGTTGTGGAAATAATAGATACTGATTTAGATCACATTGACCTAGGATAGTTTTGGGCTTGGATAGGCACATATTATAAAAATGATTAGGTCCAAAGTATCTATGACTCTGGCCTTCCATAATCTACAACCTTCCTATTGCCAGTTCATATCCCCTATTTGGTGCTTAAAATGGCCCAACACTATGATCCTAATAGAATAAAGGTCTACAATGAGAAAGGGGAAAATATTCTAAATCTATACCTTGATTTTCTTAACTCGGTATTTTCAATCCCAAAATTTGAGAATTACCTAGATATAACTCCATAAACATCCACATAATTCTTCAAAGATAATCAAGATGGGTGTCAAAAGATACTCAAAAAATATTGGCTCAAATCCCACAAGCATTCCTCCACCAGGTTACCAAAGAGCAAGTATAGGCCTGATTTCATTGATGAAGTAGGAGACATCATCATTTTGTTGCACAGTGTCATTGGCAATCCTAATGCTAAGTGTTTTCAAGAGTGGATGTACTAATATATCTAGGTCATCTAACAAAATAAAAAATACATTCATTGGGCCCAATTAATAAGTGATTACATATACAATCAATTGATATAGGTGCATATAACTAGTAAATTATACATGAACACCTATATTATCTATATTTTGGCCAAAGGGAGATTATTCACAAGCCTTAACATAGTTCCATATGAAATAAATAGAGTATATAACTAATACACTGACCTCACATTAGAGGCCAGTGGGAATCACTTCAGATGATAAAATGATGCTTTCATTTATTGAATCATTATCATTTTCAATAAGGATCTTAGGATAATAAGGTTTTCATAAGTAGTAGTGGATGAAAACAACAAATAGGGATCCTAGTTCGTATATCTCCCCACCTTTTCCTATATTAGGATAGTTAGATTCAGTAGTTATCCCTACATACTCCCTAGATATGTTAGTGAAAAATGGGTACTAATGGAGTGGGTTAGGAAACTTGTAGAGACACATAAGCTCCTCTATAATAGGCATAAGGTAGGGATACGTTTCCCAATTTATATTGGTCGATACACATGCCAATCACTCCTTAAGGCCAAGTGTGTTGAGTCTGAAATGTGCCAGATGATATTAAAAACTTTAGAGTCCAGGACACTATTTGATGTATATGGAAAGATCACCATCACATTGGCACTTGTTACATATTCTCACACACCATATTATGGGAAGATTGTAATGGTGAGGAAGTAGCAAAATGATGGATTATTCTAGGATGTCCCTTTAATAAATCAAAGATTATGATCTAGCACTAGTTTCAGATGACCTAGTAGATGATGATTCTAGAGTGGACCTAATCTATTATACATAGGTCATCAATAACCCCTTCCACCAGTGAGGTGGTTAGCTCTAGAGTCTTTGTATTTATTTAATAGAATGGTCCACATAATTAATATAACTATCAATTGAATAAGGAGCAAGGGAGTATAGATCATAAGAGAAACAATTAGGGTAAGAGAAAATTAATTAAAACTTAAGGCTAAGGGGATCACTCCATCAAAAGAGGGTTGAGGAGAATCATGATAGGAGCATGATAATAAAAGAAAAAGAAGTAAAATAAAAATACTAAGGCAAAGAAAGGGTAATCCAATAGAGAGGGAGAAGCTATAGAGCAACCAATAGATCTTTCACCTGAAGATACAACAGTAATAGAAGCTTCTAAAACATCTATTCCCATAGCTATAATCATAACAACCCCCATCTATGTTGTTCACCCCAATTCCATTTATAGATTTCTAGAGGTTTTGGCACCTCCTCTTCCTATTTCTACTCCAATATCTCAGGTTTTAGTAGCTCTAGTTTCCACTCCACCTCTTACCTCCACTCCCCCTACATATATAGTTTCCACTTTACCTTCCATTCCAACCATAGTAATCCAAGTGCAACCAACATAATTAAGTCAATTAGACACTTAGAGTCCCCATTAATGGAATCTCAAGTTTCCACTTCACCTTCCCTTCCTCAAATTTCACCTTCCCCTTTCATTCCATTCCCTCTTTCCATTCCATTTATAATCCCTTCCATTTCATCCCCATTAATTTCAAACACCACCCAATAGTAAAAAATTATGGACTCAATCATCCTAACCTTAGTCTCATAGGCTACCCCAAAACTTGAAGTAAGTATTGTTTCACATTCATCTCTAATCACTTTCCTCACATCACCAACCTTGAGTGGTCCCACACATCTCATCAATTCATTTAATGCTTTGGCTTCCACCCTTCCACCTATCTCCAAATTCAAAACCCTTGTGTCTATTCCACCTTCCACTTCTCTAATAGACACAACTATTTCCATTTCCCCTACTTCATCCACTTTCATTATTTCCATAGCTCCTTTAGTGGAGACTGGATCAACATAGGTGCTTGATGCAAACATTGATTTACAACCTACTAATGAAAGTGAACCTTCACAGACACCTCATGAGAAACCAATGGAAACATCTACCTAAAAGTCTAAAATGGTCATAATATCTACTAGTGTACCTACATCAACTATTGATTCTTTGGTAATAGTGTCAAAATAGTAAGAGGTTAATCCTAGTTAGTTAGCCCAATCAGGAGGGAAGAAGAGAAAATAGATGGTTGATCCTAGCACTTTGGACATTGGTCTCTCAAAGGTTAAGAATAAGTCCAAACCTACTCCCAGGATATTCTCCATGATATTCAATGATGACAAGGGATAAAGGTATGTTTAAATTACAATCCCCATCAGATAAATCAAAATAAAATCTTGTGGTGGGGAATTATCATGTTTCTAAAATTCACCTTGGACAATCGATAAGAGAGGGTCTCAAAAATGATGTGCAATCTAGCATCAATTCTCAATTCAAAAGGATTGATCATGACAAGGCCACCATGGATGAATTAAAGAGAAAGGTGGAGAAGCTTATAGATGTATTAAAATAATTTACAGAGTCCAGTCAATCATCAAAATGACCATAGGTAGTGTAGCTAATCAGTCAATTTTTGGATCAAAATTTCATTGATTCGGTCTAAGAGATGGATCATATGGGAAGGGATATAAAATAATGGTAAGAGGAATTAATCACTAAGGGAAATAAGGTCATTTAAATAATGATGGACCACTATGAAATAATCAAAGAGAGAAAGAATACCTTGAGAGATTAGGTCAATAAATATGAAGGAGAGATTCAAACTTTAAAATTGTATTATCCCAAATTAATAATTATAAAATCAATTGATATGGATACCCTCGTTGTTAAGAATATACTGCATAATGATGCTGAGTATGAGAAACTACACAAGGCTGCTCAATTTTAGATAAGAGTACTAACATAATCTACTCACCAAACCAAGATGGTGTATAACAAGGTGATTGATGTATTATACAACATCAATGGGATGATGAACACAATGTAATGCCAAATAATATATAATGTAAATAATCTCCTTTAGGTGGAAGAGGTCTAGAATATATTTAAAGAAATAGTTGAGAAAGAATCTACAAAGGACATAGGCTTCACCCTGAGTTCCATCCACCATTTTCTCAGGTATGAAAAATCAATTGATAAGATGAAGATGGAAATTCAAGGGATAAGGACTTTTAGAAAATAATTATTTAATGTTGAATTATATTGTGTATCCTCTAATATCTACGCTTGTGGGCAAGATCTAGAATGAATACAAGAAAATTTTAAGGCCTTTGATGCATATGTTGAAAAATTGTAGGCTAAAAACAATAAGAAGGCTGAAGAGATTCTAGATATTGATTAATTTCTCTCCATTTAATATTTCACATGATGTAATTTCATTTTCAAAAAACATTAAAAGTTGTAATTGTGAAGGTGAAACTATTTTTTATAACTCTTGAGAAAAAGAAAACATATTTTACACTTTATATTATTTGATAATGTGAAAGTTGTAAAAAGTGTAGTTACAAATTACACTTTCCATTTTGAAAAGTATAAATTTCTAAAAGTGTAAAATCATGAACTTTAAATTGCAAGGTTCATTTTGAAAAAGTGGTTTGACTTTAAAGTTATAAAAGTCTCACTTGTGTTTTTCAAGTTAGGGTTTTTCATATTAACTTAGATTTATTAAAAGTTGTCTTTTATTTTGAAATTTTAATTTCTATTTGGGCACCACCCATCTTGCATGAAGAGCTACTTTTAGTTGTTAAAGATGAATAAGCTTTACATGGAGATCTTATAATTATAGCCATACCATTCCATGCTAAAGATCATGCCCAAATCTTGCATGCCACTTTCCAAACCATTCTATAAGTCTAAGATGCTAATAATAAGAGTGAATCACACCTTTTTACATGAAGTTTTAGATCTGCATGGTTTCTATAATTGGGTGTTTAAGTTTTAGTGACTGAATCTCATCTATGAGATATTTTTGTATAAATATGGGCACACCTGATGGCCCAAATCATCTTTTTGTTGTTATAAGATGCATTTTTTTATTTTGAATGTATTTTTTACAAGCTGTAACCTTTGGAATAAAAATAAATTGAAGATTTGCCTTTCTTGTTTGAGAAATCTCTATGTATACTAGTTATTTAATTGTTTTTAGAAGTTCTATTTCTTATTTAAATCACAATAAATTTAGTTGTGGTATTTTTACCCTTATAAAAATATTGTTTGATTAAAATAAAGAATTCCTTTCCCTTTTGTGAAAATAATTAAATATTGCCTCTGGTTTCCCATTTTTTATGAGTTTGTGCTGAACTAATTTCAATATAATTTTCTATTCCATTATGTTCATCAAGAAAGCATTAAGAACCACTAAGATATCTGGTGCAATCACTATTTTAGTTTTGTAAAGTCTCATTTTTTCCCTTTTCCTTGTCAAAGTCTAGTTTAGGAGAAAGAACACTAAAAGAGAGAAATTTACATAGAATTAGTATCTTATCAGTTGCATCAAATTTAATGAAAGGAAGATGGCCTTCTCTAGAAGTTAACCTCAACTCACCATAATCCCATGGCTCAGAGGTTTTCCCATTGTATCATTAGGTTTTGTATAGTGAGCTACTCCACATCAAAATATGAGTGCAAGACTTATGTGATAATAAGAAGGAACTAGAAAATCAATCTAAGGATGGTTTTAGGTAGTTGAGGCTCAAATGGATCTATATTGGTGATGGTACTAGCTTGGTCTTGGGTCCTACCCCCTCACTTCATAATCCCATTGTGATAAGAGTGTCAGGTGACTTTTTAATATATACCATCAAACACATATTTATACTTAGCTAGAAAACTATGTCAACTTCCCCCTTGGTGATGAAATCCAAGTAGGTAGACCTTGGGTAGAACTTGTTTGATTCTTTTTGTTGTTATGTGATTTATAAGTGTGTGAAAAATAAAATAGTGTGACTACATTGGTAAATTAAAAACATCTTATTTAGTCTATGTTTGTTACTCCAAGCAAGCAATAAAAATGAAAAGTGAATTAAATAATAACAAGATAGGTTGATTACTTTATTTTGAAGAGTTTAGAGTCAGTTCAAGTGACCCTATATGCAAAAAATAAAGAACATAATCGATAGGGTCGATGTTGTCTATTGAAGAAAGATACAAAATAACATAGTTGAACAGGTTGAATGAATCTTCTAGACAAGACAACAAGCCATAGAACCATGTCAAATTAGTTGGCCTAGTTTGCTATAGGGTTACAGTTTTATAGATTGAAAACTATGAAAAATAGGACTGTAAATTAAGAACAAAAAATACTGAGAAGGTAAGAATGAACTTAATAATTTTTTAAGATGTTGAAGTTCCTTTTTTATGTTATGTTGTTCAAATGATGATTTTTATTTTGGTAATAGATTCAACTGGATCAATAAAGTATAAAAACCTATATGAAAGAAATGAACTGAGTCAAATTAATTGATCCAGTTACTTATTATTGAAGAATACCTACATAGATAAATATAGAGCTGATCACAGTGATTATGTGTTCAACCTATACATATAATTCTAGACTATATCGATAGATTCAATCTAGTACTATATAAATAAAATATATGATATATGATAATAAATGAAGGCATGAAGGAAAACCTGCAAGGTTTATATTTACATTGGGTTCACTAGAATGTATACAAAAGAAAGTGAATTTGATCTACAAATCAATCATATCTTAGAAAATATAAATCACACTAGCCGTTCTACTCATTGGTACATTTAGACAATTGGGTTCATGACCAAGATGAATCTGCTAGACCTAACCAAGGGGTCCTTTACCACAACAAAATCACTAGAGAGGGTTCTAAAGCTTCTAGTTAAATAATACCATGTGATAACCCTAGCTTGGTCCTATGTTTTCTTATTCAAAAAATAAATGACAAAGTAAAGTAAAATATAACCTATCACTCACCAAAGCATGTGGCACAAAATGAGGGTAATAAACATGAAAGTAACCATGTATATAGGATCTCTAGTTAAGTAAATGTAGAGGAAATCCTAATTTAAGGAGAGAGAATCATATAAGCTAACAAATACAAATCTATCTACTTTAACAAGGATAATCAAGAGCTAGGAATACTTACCTTTGAATATGGACCTATCGAGCATCAATCTCTCCCTTGGCCAAGGTGATTCATAAGAGGTTGTTGTGGTTTGTAAGGATAATAAAGATAGGTTAGCTCTAGGATACATGAATTATCCTATGCATCTAAAATACTTATCCATAAGACAAGATTTATATCTCTAAATTAAGTATTAAAACCCTAATCAATGCTCCTCAAGTATAATGGTGGATAAGTAAATGCATAAATAATGGCTTATTTCTTGTCTCTCTTTGAAATGGTGGAAATGGATGTGTATATATAGTTGGATCTAACCCTAAACTCTTCTAAATTTTTAGCCAACAAATTCAACCCAATCAACCCTGTATCATTAAATAAACAAATAATTTAGGTCCCAGAATGGGTCAAATAAGGTTGACCTAATCTCATAACATGTTCATCTATTTTAAGTACAAGGTCAGCCCAAGCCAACTATGTTCAATAAATCTTTAAAAGAGGTTTTGGCTTAGTTAGGGGTTGTTTGATGTGGTGAATTGATTGGAGGAGTGAATACGTGAGGTGTAAAATCTTAGGGAAGTGTATAGGAGAGGTTTGTGTTGCTTTCAAGTGGTGGTAGGGGAAAATAATCTTGTAAGGCACCAATGGTCTACCCACCCCTTTCATGGTGCACCCTTTAATGCATTCACTTAGAGAGATTAAGACTTAATGGGTTCCTTCAAGAGAGAAAGAATTTGTAATTGATAAAGTTTAAAAATATTGTGTGTATACATATCCATATGGTTCCCAAAGATAGGTAAATATGGTAATTTAAAACTAGGTGGATAAGGATATTTAAGTATACATTGTGAGAGAGGTTGATTATTCAATGTGGTAATATGTGCATTTTCATTATGGAAAACCAATTGCATTTGAAGTATAGAAACCTATTTTTATGGTCCCTAATAGTGCTCATCATATACATAAGATAATATATGGAGATGGTGGTGTTTGATATAGGTGTTATCATTGTTTCTAAACTACCACCTCTTTTGAACTAAGGCATGTGAGTATCATCATCCTCATGTACAATAAGTGCAAGTTTATAATACTTGATTTTTTTATACTTTGGTAATGGTAATGGAGCTTTGAATTTTTGTACACTTGGTGTATAATTGAAGAGATTGGAATAGATTTAGAAGTTTACTGATGCACCTTTTGTAAAGATATACCAAGTTGAAATTGAGTAAGCATTGGTGAAGGAACCTCTTTTGGTGTGGTAGGAATATCCTTTTATTGAGACACCTTGCTAAACATTGGTACATGTATTTTATTTGGAACATAAATATTATTTTGCTTTGTAGATGTAGGATATTTCCTTTTTCTTGATGGCTTAGTATGACTTGGTAAAGATGTTATAATTTATTGGTTAACCTTTAAAAAAATCAATATCAAATGAAGGCCAAGAAGAATTATCACCACTTAAAAGGGGAATATTATTTGAAAATTTTAGAATAAGAGGGGCTTTAATTAATGAAATTTAAGGAACATGCCCTTTATTAATGATTTGCAAATCCTCCATGATTTCTTTATGGAGTTGATGGAAATTATCACAATCAAATTAAAGTACCTTATCTCCATGGGGGATAAACTTTGATACATAATACAAGGTCATATGCTTTAGATTCTCCTTGGGATGAATGACATCATGTTTTGAAAGGATGGGAGCATGGACTTGATTAGCGGGGTAGTAGTTACCACTAGTCAAGGCTTTTATATTGTTTACCTTAGAACTTGGAGGAATGCAAGATTAATGGATTTTGATCCCTACTTGGAGAGATTATTCAAGACTTTCATAGTCATAATAATAAAATTAATTAATACCATCCATGATAAAATAGAAAAAGAACATAAGGATTAGGACAAGGTAAGAGATAAACATCTATAAGAAAATGCTTATGCAACAATGATGTTCAAAGATTGAGTTAACCAAATGTTTAACCCTAATTTGGATAAGGATATTATTTAGTGGTTAGGGTTAAGTATATATAAATGATAGGGCATAAGGGTGAATATCATATCTATAGTAGGCTAGTTAATGTGTTAAACTAATATGTACCATATGTTGAATTTATAAAGATGAGATAGGTTATTAATGGAAAGTATAACTATGATAGATATACAAATGGAATAAGATAAAGTACTTAGATATTTTTGATGTAAATATAGTGTTGGATCTGGTATAGGCAAGAAATAGGTAGGAAGTAGATTCTAGATCAATTTTCAGATTTTAGATCTGGTACCTCTTGCTCTTTGGACACTTATGTCAGCTTAGGATAGTTACATCAATGATAGTGTTTGCATTCAACATTAGTGTCTTATACAAAATATGTGCTTAAATAGGATGAGACCACTTATATGTTTCTAGGTTTGGCTTCAATTTTGCTTTGGTGTACTCAAATTTTGGTCATGGACTATCATTCCTAGTGAAATGGTAAAACCTTAGCTTTGTATCTTTAATGTGACCTTAAGGAAAAATGGGTTAGTAGTCACATGGTGTCAAAATGACCTACAATGAACCCATTGTAAAATGGCACTAACTACATAACCAATAATCTATAAGATGTCCTTAGACTCATGTAGATCTCCCCTACATGTTGGATTGTGTGTGAATCATAAAATGTGAAAAGCAAGTACAACATTGACCTAGCTTGTAACTTGGAAAATATGAACTTATGACTACTCTTTTAGTATTTTAGACTTATAGTTGGATTTTTCTTTTGACTAATATTAGAACATGGAAGAATAGGAAAGCTTTTGGTAACTTAGGTTCTTCTTGAGTTTTCTTTTATTTTGATTATTAGGTATTCATAGGTGGTAAATGAATGAGGGTTAATATTATAGAAAATTGGATGACTTTAAAGTACTAGAAACTTATGTCAGGCCAGGACAACAACATTGATGCTACTGTTTGGACCAAACATTTGTGTTAATGAAGAAGGAGAGATAGCATAGGCTAAAAACTTGTAGAGGTATAATATTAATGCATTTTAAGCATTATGGGCAAGATGGGATGTTTGTGTCATCAATATAAGGCTAGTTAGATTAAGAGATAGGCCAAAGGGCCCACAAGATAGATCAGAAATGAGGCTTATAGAAACAAATCATATTTATATCTAAGAGGAATAACTAGGGCCATAATTTTTCCAAGTGTATAAAATTGAGGTGCTACATAATCATAAAATATCACCTACACTTTATTGATTTATCCTTTCTATGAAGTATTGATTTAGAATAAGGCATATGAAATTACTTATAAACTTATTCATCATTTTTTCCTTTGTAATTATATTTGACAATAAATTTTTTTTAGTGAAGATGTATTGGATTCTACATTTTGAGTAGTAATTGGTTTCTTTCTTGCATTTTTTAGAACTAAATCACATGCCTTTCAGTGAAAAACCATATATAAGTTTGTCCAAATAAATTTAAGTATTGTGAAATGCTTTTTATTTAAGTGGATAAAGAATAACCTTAATAAATATGAATTGTATTTCCAAATCTAAAGGTTGATTTGTCAAAGAGTGTAAAACATTCTTGAATCACATATTTTAATCTCTAATGGACTCATCCTCACTTTGATAAAAACCTTGTGAATGTTATAATATTAATATAGGTATTTCATGCTTATGATAATTTGATAAGAATATGTCTTATAAGTTCTTGAATGTAGGTATAGAACCATTATGAAGACTTTAGAACCAATCACAAGCATCTCGTGTTAAAATCCTTTGGAAATATTATAAAAATATGTGTCCATATTTGGCCCAATGACCAAAATAATGCATGTATTGTGTTAAAATGGTTTATAGGGTTTCCATGACCATCAGATAAATCAAGCATAGGCATGACAAACTATGCTAGTTAAGTATACTCGAATACATTACATATAATAAGTTGATCTTGAATGCTATTATCTTTAATATTATCATGACATGATAACAATTGAAAATTAATATTCAAAACTTATTTTTGAAGGTCTCCTATAATATTCATCATAGATACAATATGGTTAGTAGGAACAGTTTTAGTTTGTAAATGTGTACTCATGGGTTGTAATTTACCGTCTACTTGAAACATACATATGATGTAATTATCACAACTATAATTTAATTATAAGATCACATCATAACATTACTTATAAACATTATATATATGATCATTCATATCACATGATGTTTGTAAGTAATATATTATATCATTTTGAATGTCACAAAACTTTGTATGTACAAATTTACTATTACATGAATTTTCAGAATGAGATAAATAAAAATTATTCTCATGTGCATCTAGTTATGTTTCTAAATAGAGAAAAGGAATAATAGTTGTTTCTTCTAGAGATAAAATTAAAATCATAGTCTAATTTTGTAACATTTGCATCATCTATACAGATAAAAGGAGAATCATATTAAACTTTTATAACATTTGCATCATCTATATAAATAATAAGAGAATCACATTTAACACTTGTAACATTTGCATCATATAATGAAAGTAAATAAGAATCACATTCAATTTTAAAATAGTTACATCATTTAGAGAAAGTAAAGAAGAATAACATCCTAATTTTGTAACATTTGCATCATCTAGAGAGATTCAAGAAGAAACACTTTCAAATTTTATAACATTACATCATCTATATCATGAGAAACATCTATTCATGTAATATTGGTGTTATCTAGACTTTGATTTATGCATGATCTTGTTCTTATGCATGTTTGTTTTATAAAATTGAATGTGATGAAGTGTAATAGAAAATTGTAAGGATAATTGAGGTGTATATTTAAATAAAAGAATATTCACTTTTTAATTCATGCACCATGGAAGGAGTAATAATGTGTGCATTAATATTATGTTCCTCTTGTTCTAAATTATAATTTAGAGAATATTCTAAAGAAGTATTTAGAGGAGCTAGGTTCTTCTATTTTTTAAGTAGTATATTATCCCTCTTCCTACCTATATATTTCTTCATAATCATAATTATAATCATTTCCTTCAAAATCATATTCCTCATATACATCATTAGAAGTATTAATCTTACAATAATCATCATTAATTCATTCATTAGATTAATCATAAGTTATAGAGTAGCTATAAAGTAGAAAATCCAAGGGGTGATGACTATTAGGATTTATAGTAGAGGTTGATATTTTAGGACATCTAAAACCTAAGATAGAAATAAATAAAGGAATAATAACTATTCCTAAAATACACTCCCACATACAAACCCTATGGAAGAAGGTTATAAGTGAAGTTTAAATGAACTATGTGGGTTCACCAATATGTTTTATCTAAAATTGTATTGATGAAACATTAACACTTTAATAAGATATAAATTAATAGAATATAATTTGGATATGGGTTTCTAAGATAATCACAACATATGATCTAACAATTAAGATTCAACATGAAAGTTCAACAAGCACAATAAATAATAACCCTATTTTTAGATAACAAGTAATAAAACATAATTTGGATATGGATTGGTAGGATAAGCACAACACATGATTTGATAATTAGGATACAACATGTAAGTTAGACAAGTATAATAAATAAATTCAAGAGGGTATAAAAATACTTATATTATTTTCCATGCTTCCCTAATCTGTATCGATTGATTTTATGATCTGAAGTTGTGTGGAGTGATTATAGTTTTTTCATTTTTAAATCTAATGTCTATTTCTATTATAGGATAATATAATAAAAATTAGGATGGGACAAACATTTTATTTTTATCCCTATGATTTTATCTCCACCTTATAAAAAATAGATTCATTATAATTGATTATTGTTTCTAGCTTGAGACAAGATCAAAAAAAGCATGACAAGACTAGAATTAGAAAACTTTATAGAAAATAATTATTATTTATAACCTAAGAAAAGATCAATATAAGTAAGATTATGGAGAGGTAAAACCAAAATTGTCTTTTTTATATGAAAACATGAACTAATAAACTCCTTACCTCTACCAATATCCCTAACTCTGATCTATCTGACTAGATCTCTTTGATCTATGTTCTTATTCTTTATTGATTTGTTCCCTAATCACATGGATATAACTCTTATTAAAAAGGTGTTCATTTATGATCTATACTTTCTTTTTAACTATTCCACTGAGTCACTTAGACCTCCTTTATGGTCTATTGTTATCTCTGCTAATCTCAGACCTTAATTCCTTATTACACCTTTGCATTCTTTTTCTTCTAAACTTTATTGAGCTTGTTATTTCCTTGCCTTAAACACATTAAATCTTTGTATTACACTAAACTCAGGTTTCATTTACCCTATAAATTCATATTACATCATTATCATGCTCAATATGTTTCTCATTGAACTTCTATTCAACCCATCAAACTTATCAAGATAATCTCCTCACCTTTCACCTTATCTCACTATGACATGCTCCTTTAGTAGCCTTTTTTAAGGCTAATTCACCTTGTACTAATAGTCACAATTGAATATTTTAAAACTACTCACCTTTTTAAATACCTTCTATCTCTTTCTCATCTTTCACAAAATTATATCTTCTAACTTGTCAACTAGACTACTTTCCTAGGCACTTTTTGCTCATTGTTTAGCCCTTTTAAGTCTCTTATGCATTTTCTATCACATTTTCCTATAAAAACATACATATCCATACTAAAACAAATAAAAAACTCTAAAATTTATTAAAACACATGTATCCCCAATTTCTACCAATTTTCAACGTTTTTCACTAGTCTAAACTCCTATAAAAGCAAATAATGTATTAAAACCCTAAGATAGGGTTTTCTTAGTTTTTAGGTGCCCAAGAAGGGTTACTTAAATATGTTAGTGTAGCAATTTTTTCCATTGGGTTTTTCCTACATGATTGTATGGACATTCTATGTCATTTATGCTTCCTTATGTTAGTTGTAAAGGGTCTATAGGATAATTATATTTTAATGTAATTATTTAATTAGGAGAATTAGAGGCTTACTCACATTACCCTATTTTCCCATATATGTACCCCACTTTTCCTTTTTTTAAGGTTAATCAATTTGATCGATTAATGGAAACATTTTTCTTTTCTTGGAAATGCATGTTTTTGGAGCTCTCACACTACCTCACATGATTTAACATTGATTGCATGAAATTTGTTTATAGCTATTGGCACACTTTTTATAATATCAAAGCTTTCTTGATAGCCTCATGTATCAGACTCCATGGTAAGATCCTCCTGCATTCACCATTGTTGGTGTTCTTTTATCTTGGCTATCATTTTTGACCTTGGAGGTGTTTTATTAATCTAACTCAAAACTTGTGTCATAAGGCCTTTGATGAAAAATTCATTTACATATATTTTGTGGGTTTTTTAAGATATAAAATGGGTTGATTTTATATTTTTCATAAAGTTCATATATTTTCCTAGAAATCAATTTCTTTCATCTAGTCAAATGTTTGTATGGACAAAGTAATCAAGCCTAAAAACCCCAGTTTACTATTCATAGAGCAAATCAAGTTCCCAAAGGGACATTAATTGATTCCAAACCATATCATGTTTTCAAAGTGATACATATTTCTTGCAAGACCCATTTGGGCTTTCGACATTACTTCAAATTCATGAAGTTAAGTAAAGTAGTTTGAAAAACCCAAATTACATTGGAAGAAGAAATCAGGTTTCTAAATGTTGGCAACTAGGAAGTAATCAAGATTATCAACCCCAATAAATTATTCATAAACCAAATCAAGTTTTTGACATTACTTTACTTCCAACTCATGAAGTTAAGTAAAGTAGTCCAAGAAACCCAAAATACACTACAGGAAGTAATCAGGGTTCTCCAAGGCAACTACTAGGAAGTAATTAAGCTTCTCAACTATGACTATTGGTAAGTAATCAGGATTCAATAGGGGTGTTATTAAACTCTAGGAGAATTAAAGTAGTCCAAGAAACCCAAAATAAACTAGAAAGACCTATTTGGGTTTTCAAAGGTCAATGACTTGTTACTTATTCAATGAAGTAAATCAGTTGTAAGAACCTAAAGTAATGTAGCTATAAGAACCTAAAATACACTAGAAAGACCTACTCAGGGTTTCCAAGGGTGATTACTGACCACTCATTAATTTTTTTAGCAAAGCAATTTTGAAACCCCAAAGTTGTAGTTGTTTGAAAGCCTAAAGTAGTAGTTAATCTAAAGCTTGATTTGCACTGCAATACCAATTCATTTTTTTGTGGGAGTCTTACTTATACAAGATCCCAAAGTAAAGTAGTTGAAAATATGCAAAGTAAATGAACTGTGAAACCCTGAGTGACATTTAGGAAGGCATCAAATTTAAGGTGAAAGGTAATAAAGAAATAGAGTAAAGTTTTTGCCATTTTTGGATGAAAAATCACAAGTTTGAAAAAAAATTCCATTTTTGAAAAGGTTTCAGGAATATGTGAGAGTAAGACCTTGTAAGTTATATAAATTTTAATCTATAGCTCTTTTTTGGGTGTGGTCTTTCTTGAAAGTGCATATTTTCTTTACCTCTACACATTAGTGACATTATTTTAGGACTTTTGTAAGATTTATTTTTAACATGGTGTAATACCTTAAAACTATTTTCAAACCTTTGTACCTTTCCTCTTGGATGCATTATCAGCTATATCCAACATCTCTCTCATACTTTCTCATACTGATTACTCATATACGCATTCTCAATTGTGCTCAATGTCTAAGACTAAGTGTGTTTGTATTATAACTTTAGGGGGGTATTCTTGATAATTTAGGGGGTACTTGTACTATGTGATTTCTATTTTTTGCTTTCATTTTAATTTTGAAAATTTGTCTCATTCTAATCTACACTAATGGATTTAAACATTAAACCACTCACACCATTTAATTATCTCAAATGGAAGTCTAAAATGTAGCTTGCCTTGAGAGGAAATTGAGCCATCTAAAAATGAAAAATAGGTTAAGTGGTACAATAGATGTGAGGAGTCATATGGGTTTCTATGCCTATCAACATCTTTTGACCTCCTATTTCATGTTGAATTTTTAAGAACTTTGAATGAAGTTTGGACAATCCTAGACAAGATTTTTGGAGTACAGGACATCATGAAGGGTCATGAGCTAGAGAATGAGCTCATCACATTGAGCCCAGGTGATGATGAAACCCTACAAGACTTCTTTACAAAGTTCAAATCATTGAGACTATAGTTGAAACAATGTGGTATTGATAAAATAGATGACCAGTTGATTCTATCTATACTTAAAAAATTAGGTCATGATTATTTAGTTTTCATCTCTACATTTCATGCTACCAAACATGCACTTGGATCCACTTATAAAATGCCATCATTTGATGATTTTGTTTCTAATCTAACTTAGGACCAAGATAAGTTAGATCAAATGAGTGCATTAAATTCTTCAAAATCACATGTTTTGATTGTCAATTAGGATAATAAGAAGCCTTCTAACAGTGGCAAATAGGAGAAGAAATAGTCTAAACCTAATCATGAGCATAAGAAGAATAAAAAATAAGATGCGGAGCCAAAGGCATCACCAAATGAGTCCTCCTCAAGTGGGAAAACTAATAAGGATAAATTCAAATACAAATTTTGTAAGAAACTTGGACATGATGAATCTTAGTGCATGAAAAAGAAGATTGACACCTTGACTAAGATGCTTGAGAAGAACAACATCAGTGTTCCTGAATCCTCATCTCAGAACATGTCTATACAATATTTTGTAAAGGAAAAAGACAACAAAAAGGGTAAAAACAAGGTCAAGGCACTTATTGTATTAGCTTCTCAACCTTTGACTTGGGTTATTGACTCAAGTGATTCCTATCACATGGCTTCCTTAAAAGATCTATTTTCAAAAATAGAGCCATGTTATATGCCTTCAATTCTCATGGGTGATGACACTTTGATAGAAGTCAATGGTAAAGGATTGGTAAAAGTAAGTGATGGGACCTTCAATGATGTTCTATGTGTTCCTTCACTATCCACTAATCTTTTATCAGTATATCAAATCACTCACATAGGTGCTGGGAAGCAAGTTGAGTTCACACTTGATTTAGTGGTCATCAAGGAGCTACACAGTGATACCATAATGGCTTATGGGAAGGTAAATCATTAGTCTAGTCTATATATATTCTCATGTTTTTCCATAGATCAGACCTCAATTGCACTTCTTATTCACATAATTGTAGTAAAAAAGCTATGGCATGAATGGTTTGGCTATTTAAACTACCATTACCTAGAGTAACTCAGTTATTAGGACATGGTTTTAGGATTGCCTAAAGTCAAATTATCGGATGGGCTATGCAATGGATGTATTTTTGGTAAGCATCTAGAAGAGAAATATGATAAGGACAAAGCAAGGAGAGCTGAATAAAAGATAAAAATTGTCCATAGTGACTTATCAATTCCATTTCCAAAACTTTCATTCAACAAGACAAGATACATGCTCACATTCATCAATGATTTTAAAAGGTACACCTAGGTTTTTTTTCTCAAAAAGAAGTCTAAGATCTTTGATCACTTTAAGGACTTAAAGACACTTTTGGATAAGTGGTTAGAATGTTCCATTAAAATATTAAGGATTGACAATGGAAAGAAGTATGTTAATAACATGTTTGAGTAGTTTTTCACATCAAAAGGAATTCAGATACAACACATAGTTTCATATAGTCCTCAGCAGAATGGTCTGGATAAATGCAAAAACCATACCTTAAAGGAAATGGCAAATTTCATGCTTCAATCAATGTCTCTTACTCCTCAGTATTGGGCTAAAGAAATCAACTATGTGTGTTACATTAAAAATTGATTTCCATATAAAGCCTTGAAGGAAATCACTCCTTTTAAAGCTTGGGATGGTCACAAGCCTACAATAGATCACTTTCAAGTGTTTAGATCACTAGTAATGGCCCGTGTTCCTAAGAAGAAATGCAAGGAAATGGAACCTTAGAGTCATTATTGCATCTTTATGGGGTATGTAGAGGGTGTTAAGGGATATAGGATTCTCCATCCTAAAACTCATGAGTTGTTCACTGAAAGCAGTGTCAAGTTTTGTGAGGGCCCACTTGAACATAATCCTGGCACTCCAAACTCTTCAAAAGTCTCATTGGGAATTGATTTACTTCTGGTAGTGACATAGATCCACCTCAATATCCTCCTAATGATGAGGATGACTCTTCTTCTTCAAGTTCAATTGATGAGAGTAGTGATGAGGATTCTCCTCCTCCATCTCATACTCACACTATAGATGATGAGGACTCACCTTCTGATTCTCCAATCTCATACAATTCTAGTCCCACTTGGGCTAAATAGACACTTCAAAGTGTTGGGAAATGGGTTGGAAACCCATCAAATAAAAGGTAGACACATTCACAATTTTAGGGGACTTCACATGCCTACTTGGCCATTGCCTCAGATCCACAAACCTTTCATGAGGCATCTAGAATTCTAGAATGATATTTTGCTATGTAGGAAGAGTAAAGTTCCCTAATCAGGAATAAAGCATGGGACTTGGTACCTCTTCTTAAATGAAGAAAATTGGTCTGTTATAAATGGGTTTATCAAACTAAGTATAATGTAGATGGGTTTATTAATAAGTACAAAGATCCTCTAGTTGTAAAGGGGTTTTCTCAAGTGTCTTGCATAGACTACACTGAGACATTTGCTCTTGTAGTCAAGATGATGTTTATAAGACTCACTCTAGCCATCAAAGTCACACATTGATGGGATGTTCACCAAATAGATGTAAAGAGTGTTTTTATACATGATAACCTTAAAGAAGATATATATATATATATGGAGCAACCACAAGGATTTTTAGAAAATACCTCCTTAGTTTACAAACTCAAGATATCTATCTACAAACTCAAATAGGCTTCTAGGGCATGGTATACCAAGATGGACTCATTTCTCATCACAATCAGGTTTACCAAATGCCACTCAGATTTGAATGTCTACATCTTATGGTAGGATGATTCTCTATTTATTTAAGTTCTCTATGTGGATGACTTATTGATTATAGGGAGCTCGCAATCATCTATTTTAGTAGTGAAAACTACACTTTTAGATAGATTTTCAATGATAGACATGGGATTATTGAACTAATTTATTGAGATTGAAATCATTCAGTCAAATTTTGAGATAACTTTATCACAATCCAAGTATTCTATTGATTTGCTTGTGAGGTTTAACATGGTTGATTGTAATCTAGCTATTACTCCCTTCTTGTTTGGTGTAAAGCTTGAGGCTAATTTTCCTACACCACTTGTTGATGCAAATATATATCAAAAACTCATGGGTGGTATTATCTATCTCAGACACACTAGACTTGACATATCCTATACAATTGGGTTGGTCTCCTAATTTATGTAAGAGCCACATGAGTTGCACTGAAAAGTAGCAAAATGGATTCTTCACTACATTTAGGGTTCATAAAACCATGGGATACACTAAGGATCAAGAATAGAGGTTGATTTGATTAGATACATAGATTTAGATTGGGTTGGAGATATTCATATTCAAAATTCCACTTCAATTTATAGTTTCTCACTTAGTGTGGGTCTAATAAGCTAGTCAAGCAAGAAGCAACATGTAATTGCTTTATCATCTATAGAGGCATAATATAGAGGGGTTGTAAATGCCACCAATGAGGAAATATAGCTTTAAGGGATTATCACTGAGTATGGTATCTAGTTTTATAAGATGAAAATCATCTATTGTGACAACCAAAGCACTATTCATATTTTTAGGAATCCAATTCTCCATCAAAGAACCAAGCACATAGAGATTCACATGCACTTCATCAAGGAGCTTATCAATGAGCAAGTCATTGATATTCAATACTATCCAACATTAGATCAAATTTTAGATATTCTGACCAAGACCTTCATATAGAGTAAATTTATTCATCTGTGATCTCTCATTTGGGTTAGAGTTCCACCTTTTTCTTCCTCTTATGCAAGTTCATCACTATATACTTAGGTACCTCATCAGGATTTCAATGCCAAGACCCAATTCTCATTTCACCTAATCTATGCTTAATGGGGGTGTTAGTGTAGTGTTTTTTCCCATTAGGTTTTACCTACATGGTCGTATGGCCATTCTATGTTATTTAATCTTCCTTAGGTTAGTTATAAAGGGTCCATAGGATAATTATATTTTAATGTAATTATTTAATTAGGAAAATTAGAGGCTTTCTCATGTTTCCCTAATTTTTCCTATATGTACCCCACTTTTCCTTTTTGGAAGGTTAATCAATCTGATCAGTTAATGCAAACATTTTATTTTTCTTGGAATCACATGTTTTTGGAGCCCTCACACTACCTCACAGGATTTAACATTGATTGCATGAAATCTATTCAAAGATCTTGGCACACTCTTTCACAATCCATTATTTGTTTATAAAAAATTAAAATAATTATAATGGGTTATTAAGGTCTATTTAACCCCTATTTTCCTTTCCCAAACATTGATATTCCATTTGGGTGTCTCTTTTCATCCTTTGCACAAGTTTAGAGGGTGATTGTGTGTTTAAACATAGGTCTATCTTGACTTGAGAGGAGTTATTTTATTTTATTAGGTTATAAAAGTAATTACAACCTTTTAAAATGATTTATCAAGGATATTATCTTCTCCCTAATTCTTTTTTAAAACATTAAACTTCATTGATATGCCTCTATTCACATTTGAGCACAAGTTTAGTCTCAACTATGTATCAAGTCACAATCCACACAGGGTCCAAGTGTGCCATTTAGTAATTACACATAAAAATGAATTAAATACACAATATAAAATTCAATAATGTATAAACACAGGATTAACAATCATCATTACACTCCAATAAATCTCCTACCAATTCCTTCCTTGCATAAATAATATTTCCTCAGTCCTTTAAAACATAGAATATAGAATATACTAGTTTTTTTATTGAACAAGGATCTTTCTACTCATTATCTTGAAGCAACATCCATTCCACTCCTATTTTTTACCATTCACTGACACATTTTTACACAAACTATCATACCACACTATTTCTCTTTCCTCAACCATATACATAGTCCATCAATCCTCATTATGATTCAGTTTACAAAAAAAAAATGACAAGATAGAATAGAGTCTATAGTTAGTTATCAAATCAAGAAAATTATATTTCATTATTTTTTGGTTCTTCTAAATTCATCATTCGTATCCATCCCCCATAACTCTTTCTAAATGCTCACAAAAAAAAATTACAAGTTATTTTTATCCCTCCTAACTGACCTAACCAACTTATAACTTTCTCATGTATGTTGGGGAAGTGCCAAATACCTAAATTATAACACATTTGTCCAAAGGACTAACTTGTGAGTTAGGTATGTGTTGGAACACCCTATACTCCTTATAAATTTGAACCACACAACTTATAATTTTTAAACCTTTTTTAGACATGAATGATGCCTCCAAAGCTTGACAATAAGTTTAAAAATTCAAATCATGGATTTTGGTAGGAAAATGTGAAAATGACCTCAATTCAAATTTGTCAAAGTTATAGCACTCATAAATGACTCCTACCAACCTAAAATTACTTTAGTGACTCCAAAGTGACTCAAAACATGTGAAATAGACTAATATTTATAAAGGGTAGTGATGTTCCTACATCATACTATCGAGGAATAAGAAAAACTTTCCAAAAAAGTTCTAACTAGTTTAACATTGTTGTTCTTGTTTAGCACAACTTGTTTAATGTCATCTCCTCCTAAATCCCAAGGTTTATTTGAGACATGTAGACCTTTTAGATGCTTGATTAATCTTATTATGGCTCCTCTTTTTTTGTTCTCTCTCTTTCTTTGTACCTTCAATATGATCATCTTCAGCTTCTTGATGTTATCCTATAACAAACCTACACATGGAACACACAATTTAATCAAAACAACCTCTTGATTATCTTTTTGAAAACCACATTCTTTATATTGCATGCTTGTTCTTGTTATGTTTAGATCTAATGCTTGTGGGAATATTTCTATTTATTTTATCTTTTCTCCTAAAATAGTCTCAACCTCTTCGACCTCACTATCCATCTCTTGTTGTTGTTCATTATTTACCTAATCATTGACTTTTCCTTCCATATCCAACTCTCTCAACATATCCACCTTCTCAACAAAGTTTAATAAATACTCCTTGTGTATTAAATAAAGTGATAAGATAAACTTGCAAATAACCCTTCCACATCTTCATCTAAGAGTAACTCACCTTTCTAGTTTGACTATAGTATTTCCTTGTTGCTTTCACTCAATAACTTTGAGTGTTTGTTAGTCATTGTACCTTATTATACCATTTCCTTTAAAACTTATTGTATATTATCTTGACCTTGGCTCTTAAATTCAATTATCATGTTCTTGTCCTCAATGATACCACTAGTTTCTTATTCTTATTTACTTATTCTTCTAGGCTGCCTTGTTAACAACTTCTCCATTTGTCTTCTTCTCTTCTCTATCATTTTCTTAAGAGCCCATCAAACTCTCATTTTGATGTGTACTAAGAATATTGGTCTCATTTCTTCCAAGACTTTCTCTAGCCTTGTGAAAACATCATTCATTTCAAATATCTACTTCTCTCTCTAACTCTCTTTGTTTCACTTCTTCATTGTGGTAATATTCACTCTTAAATCCCTACATCATTATTTCTTTTATATTCACTATCTCACTCTCTCTCTTCGTCCTTACTCTTCTTCTTGAAATGACTTCCCACTTGCCTTCTTTTACCTTCACTTGGTTTCTCTCTCACTTGACTCTCTCTCTCTCTCTCTCTTAGATTCTATTTCTCTCTTGTCCTTACCTAGGACTCTTATCACTTTCTTAATATCTTCTCTTGAGCTTCTTTACTTGAGCTTTCACTAGCTCTCTCATTTTCACTCTTTCTAAGCATTTTTGGATTAAGGGATTTTCTACACTTATTTTTCACTTTCACTCAACTAGTTCTACCTCTCATTCATATCTTTTTAGCCTCTTCACTCTTTCCTACAATCTCATTATCCATCTTATAATAACATCTCAAACAATCTTCATACCTACTCAACATAAATTGTATGCATATATAACCAACAATATCAAAACTCAAAACATACCTTACCACATAATGTTTATGATCTGATACCAAAATGATTTATAAGTTAGACCAAACTTTTTTCTCTTAAATGAAAACATGAACTAAAAAACTTCTTACCTATGCCAATATCCCTAGCTCTGATCTATCTGACTAGATCTCTTTAATCTTTGTTCTTATTCTTGATTGCTTTGTTCCTTCAGCATATGGATATCACTCTTCTTAACAAGGTGTTCATTTATGATATATACTTTCTTGTTCACTATTCCACTTTGTTACCTAGACCTCCTTTATGGTCTATTGCTATCTCTACCAATATCAAACCTTAATTCCTTATTAAAACTTTGTATTCATTTTCTTCTAAACTTTTTTGAACTTGTTCTTTCCTTACCTTAAGTACATTGAATCTTGGTGTTACACTAAACTTAGGTTTCCTTGACCCTTTGAATTCCTCTTACATAATTATCATCCTCAATCTAGTTTTCATTGAACTTATATTCAACCCATCAAACTTCTCAAGACAATCACCTCACCTTTCACCCTTCTCTCACTATGATAGGCTCTTTTAGTACCCTTTTTTTAGGATAATTCACCTTATATGGATAGGCACAATGTCATATTATAAAAATACTCACCTTTTAAAATACCCTCAATATATTTCTCATCTTTTACAAAGTTTCATGCTCCAACTTGTCCACTAGACCACTTTCCTAGGCACTTTTTGCTCATTGTTTAGCCCTTTTAGGTCTCTTATGCCATGTCTATCACATAGTCCTATCAAAAGGTACATATACATAAACAAATATAAAACTCTAAAATATATTAAAACACATGTATCCCTAACTTTCCACCAATTTTTAAGGTTTTTCATTGATCTAAACTCCTAAAAAATCAAATAATGTATTAAAACCCTAAGAAGGGTTTTCTCAGTCTATAGGTGCATGAGAAGGGTTACTTCGATCCATTACCTATTTAGATAGCCTTAAAAAAATTATAATGGGTTATTAAGGTATGTTTTACCCTATTCTCCTATCTCAAACATTGAGATTCCATTTGGATGTCTTTATTTATCCTTTACACAAGTTTAGAGGGTGACTGTGTGTTCAAACATAGACTCAAGAGGAGTTATTTTAATTTCTTAGGTTCTCAAAGTAATTAAAAACTTTAAAAATTATTGTTTAAGGACTTTATCCTCTCCCTAATTCACTTTTAAAACATTAAAATTCATTGATATGCCTATATTCATATTTGACCACAAGTTTAGTCTTAACTGTGTATGAAGTCATAGTCCACATAGGGTTTGAGTGTCATGTTTAGTAATTACACCTAAAACATAATTAAATACACACTATAAAATTCAAAAATGTATAAATACATGATCAACAATCATCATTACATTGCAATAAATCTCCTACCAATTCCTTCCTTCCACAAATAATGTTTTCTTGGTCTTTTAAAATAGAGAATATAAAATAGGGTGTATACTAATTTGTTTATTAAACAAGGATCTATTTACTCATTCTCTTTAAGAAACATACATTCCAATAATATTTTTTACCATTAATTAATGAATTTTTATACAAACTATCATGCCACATTATCTCTCTTTCCTCAACCATATACACAACCCATCAATCCACGTTATGATTTAGTTTACAAAAACATAGAATGACAAGATATAACAGAGTCTGTAGTTAGTTATCAAATAAAGAAACTTGTATTTATTTTTTTGGGGGTTATTTTACATTAATAATTTAGATATAAACCCCAAAACTCTTTTTTAATACTAATAAAAAAACATTTATAAGCTCTTTTTATCCCTCCTAACTAATCTAACCAACTTATAACTTCCTCATGTATGTTGGGAAGTGCCAACTACCTAACTTCTAACACACTTGTCCAAAGGAATAACTTATGAGTTAGGTATGTGTTGGAACACCCTTTACTCATTTATAACATCTAACCACACAACTTACTGTTAGGGTGTGGAGCTAAAAACTTCACCAAGGAGCATTCATTATCAGGTTCGGGTCTACACAGACACCGGCATCGGTCAGGAGCGACCGACGTTGGTCACAGGCAGTTGCAGAGACGCCGACGTCGGTAGAGGGTCATTCGACAGTGGTCACAGACAAGCAATAGGAATCGACGTCAGTTACCTGCATGTCCAAAAAGCTATTTCCATGGATAGAAGTGAGTGTTTGCATGATAAGTTTGAGTTGTAAAC
This sequence comes from Torreya grandis, assembly GCA_037957365.1. Lineage (NCBI taxonomy): Eukaryota > Viridiplantae > Streptophyta > Pinopsida > Cupressales > Taxaceae > Torreya > Torreya grandis. The sequence goes on along the minus strand of JARHVA010001297.1, from coordinate 3,562,286 downwards.
TCAAGCTCGCATCTCTATTGTTAGCAATACTATTTTTAGAGCCCTTGTTTAAGTGGCTTAACTGCTTGTTGGGTGTACATGCTCAAGTCTCCTAATTCTATATGTAGAATTAGATCTTCTTAGCTTTGCTGTAGTTTTGTAGTGGATTATTGTAGTTGGGTGAATTATTGGAATTCATTGTGTGTGAAGAATAGTACAGAATTGAATCAATCCAGGCTTGTTGGAGTTGATTGTTCTTGAGAGAGAGAGCTCTTGAGGAATTGAGATCTATTGAGAGATCTATACATCTAGGAGAGGTGTGGAAGAAAGAAGTTTTCTTCAATTGTATTCCTTTTGTAAAGAGTTTGTTAATACAAGTTTTCAGGGTGTTTTCTTGTATCTCTTGTTCTTGCTATTATCATTCTAATTACTTGTCAATCTGGTTTAATTCCACATTTATTGCTGTCACAATTGTAATCTATTATTGGTTTGATCCCCCAACAAGTGGTATCAGAGCCTTGGTTACAGGTTCAGAGTTTGATAATTGGTATCAAAGTTCAGGTTCACTAACAGGTGGTTCAGATCTGTGTAGTGTGTATTGATTACAGGTTCTCACAGGGGTTTCTGCAGGGATTTCTGTTTGAGTGGGAGAAGCAATGGTAGATGAAAGTAAATTGAGAATGGAAAAGTTCAATGGAAAAAATTACCAACATTGGAGAATGCAGATAGAGGACTATCTGTATCAAAAAGATCTCTACTTACCGTTAGGAGGTGTTACAAAGAAGCCCAAAGACATGGAGGATGAAGAATGGGAAGTTCTTGACAGAAAGGCTCTGGGTTCTATAAGACTAAGTCTAGCATCCACTGTGATATCTAATTTATCACAGGAAAAGTCTACGATAGAGTTGATGACTACGTTAGCAAATTTGTATGAAAAACTCTCAGCTTCTAATAAGGTATATCTTATGAAGCAGTTATTTAATTTGCATGTGAATGAAGGTGGATCTGTTTCTACTCATCTGAATGATTTCAATGGAATTGTGAATCAGTTAAGTTCAGTGAATATAGTGTTTGATGATGAAATAAAAGCTCTTTTGATATTATGTTCTTTGCTTGAAAGTTGGCATGGCTTAGTAATGGTAGTAAGTAATACTACATCTGCATCAAATATTTTGAAAGTAGAGGATGTTGTTAGTGTTATCTTGAATGAGGAAATACGCAGGAAAAGCATAGAAGAGGCATCCGGGAATGCTTTAAGTTTTGAGAGCAGGGGAAGGCAGAAAGAGAAGAGCAAGAAAGGCAGATCAAGATCCAAGTCAAAGGGGAAAGGCAGATCTAAATCCAGAAATGGCAGAATGCCATAATGCTGGAATTGTGGAAAGATGGGGCACATAAGCAGAGATTGTTGGTCAAAGCCTAAGGAGGACAATCAACATGAAGGAAAGCAAGAAGCCAAGATTGCAGGTATTGCATAGGATGCTTTAATTTTCTCTCTGCATAATAATATAGAATCTTGGGTATTAGATTTTGGTGCATCTTTTCATGCTACTCTTAACAGGGAATATTTCAGTGACTATATCCATGGAGATTTTGGAATAGTGTATCTAGGGGATGATGAGCCCTGTAAAATAATTGGCAAAGGTAAAGTGCAGCTAAAGATGCAGAATAACAACACATGGGTGTTGAGAGATGTGATGCATTTTCCTAGCTTGAAGAGAAATTTGATCTCTTCAGGAAAGTTAGGGGATGAGGGTTGTACAGTAACTCTCACAGCAGAATCTTGGAAGGTGACCAAGGGTGCACTTGTTATGGCCAGAGGTAAGAGAGAAGGTACTCTCTATTTGTGTAATTGTGTTACTAACAAATCTCCTTCTGTATTATCTACTTCAGATGTGGACACTATATTGTGGCACTCAAGGCTTGCCACATGAGTAAGAAGGGGATGTCAATTCTTAAGTCCAAAGGTATGTTTTCAGATTTAAAAGGCATAGATCTAGAGTTTTGTGAGCACTGTGTATTTGGAAAATAGAAAAGGGTTAGTTTTCTCAAAACTGGGTCTACTAAGAAGAGGCACAAGTTAGAGCTTGTTCACATAGACGTGTGGGGACCAGCTCAGGTTGCTTCCATTGGAGGATCACAGTACTATGTATCTTTCATAGATGATGCTACAAGGAAGGTATGGATCTATTGTATTAGAAAGAAATTTGATGTATTTGAGACTTTTAAAGTTTGGAAAGCTATGGTTGAGAATGAAATAGGTAAAAGGTTAAAGTGCTTGAGATCAGACAATGGTGGTGAGTTCTGCAGTCATAAGTTTAGAGATTATTGTTACATGCATGGAATCCGTAGGCAAAGGACAGTTCCAAGGACACCTCAGCAAAATGGAATTGCTAAAAGGATGAATAGGACAATAATGGAGCGTGCAAGATGTATGAGATTGCATGCCAGTTTGCCCTTACAGTTTTGGGCACAAGTTGTTGACACTGCAATGTACCTGATTAACAGAGGACCCTCTACAGCTCTGGATGGTGGTATTCCAGAAGAGGCATGGACAGGTAAAAAGGTTGATCTCTCATATCTCAAAGTTTTTGGTTGTGAAGCCTTTGTGCATATAGATAAGGAAAATAGAAAGAAGCTTGATGCTAAGTCTATGAGATGCACATTTATTGGCTATGGCTCAGATGATTTTGGTTACAAATTATGGAATCTAGAAACTAACAAGGTAATCAGGAGCCGTGATGTTGTTTTCAATGAAAGAGTGATGTATTGTGATCAGCTAAGGAAGTTGAATCAGTCTGAGCAGAGCAATGGTGAATTGGATGAGGTAAAAGTCCAAGATAAGCTTGCAGGAAAAAGAAATAATCACTTGCAAGAAAACACAGAGACCGACGTCGGCAAGGTAAAAACCGGTGTCGGCAAGACAGAAACTAGCATCGGCCATACAGAGACCGACGTTGGCCGTACAGGTACCGAGGTCGGTTAGGCAGAATCGACGTTGGCCAGTAACAGGTCTACAGGTGACTGAGGTCGGTCACTGTCAGAGAATTTGGGTGGACAGCGTGTTGTGGATGAGTCTCAGACACCCATCAGGAGGTCAAAAAGGGTGAGTAAGCCTCCAATTAGATATTCTCCTTCTTTATTTTATTTATTGCTAACTGATGGTGGAGAACCAGAGAGTTTTGAAGAAACAATAAAGGTGGAGTCCAAGAGTGAGTGGGAGCATGGCATGGTTGAGGAGTTGGAGTCCTTAAGAGAGAACCAAACATGGGATTTGGTTGAATTGCCAGCTAGTAAGAGAACACTAAAGAACAGATGGACCTACAGGTTGAAGGAAGGCAAGAATGGACAGATGAGATACAAGGCCAGATTAGTGGTAAAAGGATTTGCACAAAACCCAGGTATCAACTTTGGTGAGATTTTTTCTCCTGTTGTTAAAATGACTTCAATAAGGGTTGTATTGTCTTTAGTTGCTTTTGAGGATTTGTATCTTGAGCAGCTAGATGTTAAGACAGCATTTCTTCATGGAGATTTGGATGAGGAAATTTATATGGAACAGCCAGAAGGATTTGAGGTCAAGGGTAAGGAGAAGTTTGTGTGCAGATTGAAGAAAAGCTTGTATGGCCTCAAGCAAGCTCCTAGGCAATGGTACTTAAAATTTGACAGGTTTATGACTGAGCATGGCTACAGTAGGTGTCAGTCAGACCATTGTGTGTATTTCAAGAGATTTGATAATGGTAGATATATTATTCTACTGTTGTATGCAGATGATATGCTGGTTGCAGGATCTCACATGCAGGATATCTCAGAGCTTAAGGTGAAATTAGCTCAAACGTTTGTTATGAAGGATTTGGGAGCAGCAAAGAAAATCCTTGGCATGAGCATTAAGAGAGATAGGAAAAATCATAGGTTGATATTGTCTCAAGAAGATTATGTAGACAAGGTGTTGAAACGGTTCAATATGCAGGATGCTAAACCTGTAAGCACACCTTTGGCTGGACATTTTAAGTTGAGTAAAGAATAATGTCCTAATTCATATGATGAGGTAGAGTACATGATTAAGGTTCCATATTCTTCCGTAGTAGGGAGTTTGATGTATGTAATGGTGTGTACTAGACTGGATATTGCCCAAGCAGTGGGAGTGGTAAGTAAGTATATGGCCAATCCAGGTAAGGAACATTGGAAAGCAGTTCAGTGGATCCTTAGATATCTGAGAGGAACCAGCAGTAGGCACTTATGCTATGGAGGTTCAGATACTTCTCTACATGGCTATGTAGATTCAGATATGGTAGGTGATTTGGATGGCAGGAGGAGCACTACAGGCTATGTTTTCACTGTAGGTGGAATGGCGGTTAGCTGGATATCTAAGTTGCAGAAGGTTGTTACATTGTCAACTACAAAAGCAGAGTATATTGCAGCCACAGAAGCTAGCAAGGAGATGATATGGATGACACGGTTCATGGATGAGCTTGGTAGGGAGCATGAGAGTTACAGATTGTATAGTGACAGTCAGAGTGCAATCCATTTGGCTAAGAATTCAGCCTTTCATTCAAGAACAAAGCACATACAGCTAAGGTATCACTTCATACGACAGGTATTGGAAGATGGTGAGTTGAAGCTGGAAAAGATCCATACAGATAGGAATCCTGCTGATATGTTAACCAAGCCAGTTACAAAGGATAAGTTGAATCTTCATTCAACTTCTGTTGGTCTTCATGATTGAGTTGAAGATGGAGGAGCTAGAAGATGTTGATGTACAGGTACTGGTGCAGCTATTTATCTCCAAGTGGGAGATGGTTAGGGTGTGGAGCTAAAAACTTCACCAAGGAGCATTCATTATCAGGTTCGGGTCTACACAGACACTGGCATCGGTCAGGAGTGACTGACGTCGGTCACAGGCAGTTGCAGAGACACTGACGTCGACAGAGGGTTGGCCGATGGTGGTCACAGACAAGCAGCAGGAACCGACGTCGGTTACCTGCGTGTCCAGAAAGCTATTTTTGTGGACAAAAGCGAGTGTTTGCATGATAAGTTTGAGTTGTAGACTCAAGCTCATGTCTCTATTGTTAGCAATACTATTTTTAGAGCCCTTGTTTAAGTGGCTTAATTGCTTGTTGGGTGTACATGCTCAAGTCTCCTAATTCTATATGTAGAATTAGATCTTCTTAGCTTTGTTTTAGTTTTGTAGTGGATTATTGTAGTTGGGTGAATTACTGTAATTCATTGTGTGTGAAGAACAGTATAGAATTGAATCAATCCAGGCTTGTTGGAGTTGATTGTTCTTGAGAGAGAGAGCTCTTGAGGAATTGAGATCTATTGAGAGATCTATACATCTAGGAGAGGTGTGGAAGAAAGAAGCTTTCTTCAATTGTATTCTTTTTGTAAAGAGTCTGTTAATACAAGTTTTCAGGGTGTTTTCTTGTATCTCTTGTTCTTGCTATTATCATTCTAATTACTTGTCAATCTGGTTTAATTTCGCATTTATTGCTGTCACAATTGTAATCTATTGTTGGTTTGATCCCCCAACACTTACAATGTTGAAAAGTTATTTAGACATGAATGATGCCTCCAAATCTTGACAAGAAGTTTGAAAATTCAAGGATTTTGGTAGGAAAATGCTAAAATGACCTCAATTCAAATTTTTCAAAGGTCTAGCACTCATGAATGACTCCTACCAACCTAAAATGAATATAATGAATCCCTTGTGACTCAAAACATGTGAAATAAACTAATATTTATAAAGGGTAGTGATCCTCCTACATCACAAGATAAGACCAATAGTTGATATTGACCCCTATAGGGTGATCTTGACCCTTTAATAGGAATATTCCTAGAAACTGATTAATATTTCTGGTCCAACACAAGATTATTAAAATCATGACAAGACCAACAATCAATATTAACCCCTATATGTTGATCCCACCCCCATAATAGTGTAATTAATAATATTTTCTAGATGTTGTGGTTACTTCAATAATATATTTTTCTACCTTCTCAACATTTTTATCACATGCATATGTACCTAAAATATCTACCCCTAACTTTTTACACAAATAATTGAGATGTCAACTAAGGGAGAATCAGGTGAAATAGATTGAGCTAGAATAAACTTGGTCAATCCCCATTGAAATACCAAGTGATATGCTACATTTATAATTATCTGAAGAGGTCTCCAACTCAAATGTATTTCTCCCACTTAAGTGTGTGTGTGTGTGAAATGGTAAATGCAGACCTAGATGCTCTTTATTCTAGCTTACACTTGGTACAAGTAGGAAAATGTAATACTTTATATATGGCTTGATTAATTCAATTCAAGTAATTTATAACTTTATATTTTTCATTAAAATGTGAGAGAGTTTGTCCTAAATGCTTCATAGTAACTCTATATACATAAATATCTCAGTATTCAAATTAAAAAGTTAGTGGCATGAAAATTCAACCCAAAGACATAAAATGAGACTCAAAATCAATGGATAAAAATGGGAAACACATCAAAAAGTAAATTAAAATACAAAGGGACAATATAATTAGGAAGGGGATAATATTTAGGGTCAGTACTTACCATTTTTTATCTATCCTATCCCAAGATGACTATAGCCTTGAAACAACAAAAGATTTTAAATATATTTATTTTTAATGTGACTTAAATAAAGTGGATAGGAAAAGGGGGACACAAAATAATATAAAAACACAATTTAAAATTGGAAACATAAAACAAATACACCATTAAGTACTTAATTATTAGCTAAGATCCATATAAGAAAAGTGGCTAAAAGACATTGTAAACTAAGGATTATGCCAAATTTGGGTGTCTACATAAGCATTGGGAATTTTAAAAACACTATGAAGAAGAGATTAAGGTTGGGAAACATGTTTAGATGGTTGGAAAATTTAAGAATAAAAAATTGAAGCATTGGAACCATCAACATGAGTGGAGGAAATAGGAGGAACAACATTAGAAAAAATGAGAATTATATGACACAATATTTTTAGAAGATGGTATAGTAGGTGAAATGGAAACATGTGTGGGGTTAAGAGGAAATTTGGACATAACTTAGTGAAAGGGGGATTTTAAAAACCATAATTATTAATAATTTAAATTGATTCATATCTAGTTTTATCTTCTAATTCATTTTCATAATCATAATCATTTTCATAATCTTAATCATTTTCATCATCATTCTAATAATCATATTGAGAGGAATTATAATTTACATTATTGTTAACATTAGAATTCAAATAAGAAGCATTAAGTTATAAATGAAAATAAACATCTATTTCATCATCATGTTCTACAAATGAATCAACAATATGTTGCATAAATATATGTCCAAATCAATATAATTTTATCTTACTTTATATGAGACTAACACATTTTCCCTTACTAGTTGACTATTTTTTATCAAAATATGGCATTTCATATGCATGAGGGATTTTTAAAATATAAAAAACACCCAAATAATTCACATGATTTACATATTCATTTAGTCTTACTAGTTTTAAGCTTACTTTCCATAATATTTCATAATTTCATCCTCACTGTCATAACAATCACAATCTTTATCTTCAACATATTATAAAAATGCATATAATTTATAGAAACATTTACAACATCTTGAAATAATACATATAAATGGTAATACATTACAATAACACTATATTTTTAAGAAATAATAAATAATTTAGGGCTAAATATATTTAACAACACAACCCTAAGTAAAAACAACATTAGGAACATGAAAGATCTAACATTAGGGTTTGAGTAATAGAGAAAGTGAAATAAATTGTGTTTCATAAATAACATGTAAGGGCTAGTGTTAATGATTAAAATAAGATAGAATAATCCATATAAAAATCAAATATATCATAACAACAAGAATATTTAACCTAGAAGATAAGGAAGTATGCAAATAATTATTTTTTTCTAAAATGTAAATAGTAAAAGTGGTTTACATGTACACTACACTACACCAATTCATAAATAATGAGCAATTTATATTGGAACTTTTTTACCTAGATAAACATAAAAACATACATAATTGTAATAAATGAAAAGATTGGAATGATTGAAAATAGAAAGTTAATGTTATAAGATAATTACCAAAATGTATCAAATTTATGTACTCTCAAAAGCTTAAACTAAATTAAAACATGTCAAGGAACTAATGTAGAGATAACTAAAAAAATTGGAATATTCTTAAAACTTTGAAATGTTTACCAAAAGTGGGCTAGTGTGCTCTTATTTGATGAATATCAAGCTAGTACACTCCTAAAAAATGTGTCTAACTTCAAAATAAATTTTATGTTTATGTTCCTTTACTTCTATGATCCAAAAACCTTGATCATTTTTTTTGAACCTACTATAGATCACTTAGAAATCAATTGCCTTCCTTGAAACCCATTATAGTTATGGGGGTCCTACCTCAATTAGATAATATCCTTAGAAAATTTGGAAACCAACACTTAATGTAGTCTAGCTAGAAATTTTGGTGATGTAAGCCCTTATCCATATGACTTTTCATTACATAATCAAAGGCAATTATGTAATATGAATAATTCAAATACAAATTCAGTGTAAACTTTAAAAATTTATGTTTTTATCACTCCCTTTATTTAACTCCTATTATTATATTAATATTTCAATGTTTTTCCTATATACACTAATGCACCTATGTATATATATACTTCTCAAATTCAAATAAAGACTATATTGGTGAACACATTAACACATAAAGGGTGATAAATATAAAAAATGTGGCACAAAACATCTAAAAAACAAGGGGAAATGGTCAAAATACCAATAAAAAGAGAGGATTGAGGGTGTAGTAGTACACTCTAAGTAAAAACAAAAGGAGCATAAGGGAACAAAAGAAAATAGAGAGAATTGAGAAAACAAACAACATGGATGGAAAACATAAAAACAAATAGAAACATGTAATAATAAGAGCCTAATATTATTCAACTTATATGTATGTTTTTCTCCAAAATGATGCCTCTATTATGTAATTTTACATGAAAATTCTTTTTTTTTTTCAAAATTAGAGAGGAGCCCTTCATTGTTTGAAGAATTAAAAATAAAGTTGTATGGATTATAAAACCATATGTCCTTAAAATCATGATGCATATGAAATATATTGATATTTAGTATGCCCTTTCTCTTTTATCCACCCATAAACCCCCAAATCCCAAACAACCCACCAATGTTCCTCTTGAGTACCACATATGCTCATAAAGGACTAGAGTTGTGTCAATATGGTTGAATGAGAAATGTGATGTTAAAAAAATTAAAAAAAAAAAAAACTAAATTGAAGATAATTTTCTATCCTGAATAAGAGAAGTGATTATGCATCTAGTCAATAATGATAAGTTAACTCAATAGATTTCCATTATTTTTCTAAACATCATTAGGATCATGCCTATAGCAGGATGATTAAATATTTTGGGAAATATGTTATTAAGCAGAAAAAACACTAGCACATGGGAAATTCCCTTAGGAGGTGAAGATATATAACATATAATAAAATTAATAATAAACCAAGATAACAATGAAAAAACTTATGTATTGAACATTATATGGAGAGAGAAAAACTTGGATGACAAATATATACAGAATGAGCACAATAACTAGAACACGAAGGAAAGTGTGATTACCTATAATTAGTAGAAAAGATACTTTAAAATAACATAATTAATCATAACACATGCTAAAAACATTTACAAGGAGTGTTAGATGATTTTTTAATCTTAACATTCATATTATTTCATTTAATAATTTTTTTCTATTATTTGTGACTACAATAATTTTTTATCATTTTTTAGTTTAATGCATATAACTTATTTTTATATTTTCATATTTTATTAGAATAAGATACTTAAAAATAAGGCAACCATAGAATATGTATAATCCATCAAAAAATGGAACGTGCTTGCATATCACAATGATGCATACAGTATATTTATTGATAATTGTTTATTTGTAATTTACATTATTTTAATTATACATACCATTTTATAAAGGTAATATTTTTTGTGTTTCAAAAAAACCTTTGAGTCTTGCCATTAAATGATCATACAAAGTCCAAAGTTGAAATAAGGTTGGGGAACACTAATAAAAGGCATCGACATGGAAACAAGCATTCAATGTTAAATAGTTTTTTTATCCCTAGTCATGTTATCCTATCTTCTAATTATAATTTTATTAAATTATTTTCTTCATCACTTTTAAATTATTATTATAATTTATTAAAATTATTATGACATAATAACTCATTTACCTTGAAATCAAAGAACTTGCAAACCTTTGACATAACTCCATCAACTTCTCAGTTTCTTTAGATACCCATATTTAGTACAAGCTTCAATTTATAATGTATTTTTGCATAATCTTAGATATGTATAAATTTTAATAAAGATTTAAGTATTTAATTGCATGATCTTTCATGGATATCTTAGGATCCATGAACATTTTTATTTTATTTTTATCTTCTATGTGTTTCTGGTCATTTCTTTATATTCTAGCCATCAAGTTATGGGGATCCCGGAGTGCATGTGGTCTTTTCTATCTTCTGAGTCTCTGGACACTAAAATCCATACTAGTGTCCTAAACCTGGTAGTAGTGTCCTATATTATTCTCTTCCCTATTTCTATACTTTTCACTTTATGACAGTTTTTAAGGATATGAATGTTTGTTCTATGGCCAGATTTTTCACACCACTAGGTCTTAATTCAAATTAAAAGGTTACATATATACACAAAGATAGGTAATACAATTTGATTATCAAACAAGCCTATCAATTATCATAAATAATTTTATTCAAATCTATTGAATTACATTACATACTAAATTGCTCGATATGAATTTTGAATTATTAAAAAATATAAATTTGCACTTCCATTGATTGTATCAAGGGTTGAAATAGGATAAAGATCATATAGTCACACAATCACCATAACACAGATACATCTAAGAGGGATAACTACATGTCAGTCCGATGCCATATTTAGATTATATGTCTATGTATTTAGCACTTATAAACAATAAGGTTTCTAGGGTTAGTTTGACTCATGTGCTAACCCTTTTTTACTGAGTCACATTTATGCAAGAGATAAGAGACTAAGATTTTGGTGTTATAGGCTAATCATGCGTAACATAATCACAAATTTAGATAGAAATAAAAAACACATGTATAATCATAGATCCAATAATAATTTGAGTTGGATATAGTATAGGGATAGAACCATTGAATTTAGTACACTAGTGTCAATGTTAGTATCCCAAATCTAATGATAGTGTTTAGGACAAAAAATAAGGCAAAAACTCAGAATAAATGAAACACAAGGTGATATTATAGGATTAAAATAAATTTAAGTCATTGTGATGATCCAGAACAAAATTAAATAATAATATATGCTCTTTACTAACACTTAATCACATGGTTCATTGATTGTATTGATTGCCCATGCTTGAATGAATTTAATACAAATAATGTATTACTTGAATAGATATGAATATTATATAAATACATTTAAAGTTTTATTTCTAAATGGTATTTGTGTAAAATCCCATTTTAGATAAAACATTCTGATGAACCTGTCCTCTAAGCCAAAATCAAACTATAACCCTAGCTTGCCCTAGGGTTTTAACTTTTTCGAGTTTCAGATTGTTGGATTTATTTTTACATATTTTATTTTTATGGGTGTTGAATAGGTGCTATTTTTTATCCTTATTTTCCTAACCTTTGTGCTTGTCATTTTGGGTGTGTTTAGATTTATACTATTTAAAATGAGTCCCCATAGTGATGATCCTAAAGAACCTCATCCATTATATTTCATATTCAATCTTCTTGATGAGCAATATATTGCTTATGATGATCTAAAAGCTAACAATAAATGTGATAACAATTCCTCTTATGGATTTATGTTAATGAATGGAAAAATGATCAATTTAATGAAAATGTAGATATTTATGATTATATATAGACTGTTATGACTACGTATGATTATTATTATGATAGTTATTTCATAAATTTATAAAGTGAGTGTGAGGATCCTAACTCTCCTATTTTTCCCATGTTGCTTGATTTAAAATCTAGTGATGCATTTTTTAATAAAACATCCAATTTTTTAAAATTTTATAATGCATTAAATTACATTCAAACTATAAAATGGACATGCATGCAAACAAAAATAATCATATTTGTATACATATAAATCTACTCACCTTAATTATTCCATTAATACCGTTATTTATCACAATTAATTATGTAACCATTATCATAATTAAATATATAAATCTCATTCCCCATTATATATTTCCCATATAATGTTAACCTTCCTACACACCCCATGCTATATTAATCCCTTGATTATCCCACTAACATCCCATTAAATCACTAATCCCACCTCATTTAATAACCACTTTCCGCACTTGCCAATTTAAAATTCAAAATATTCTACTTACCTCCTTATCCAACCTACTCATAGATTCTCCTACATACCTAGTTTATTAATCCACCCTAAAACCCATAAACTAGTACTTATTAATCCATAATCAAATCTATGAGCCTCTAAAATCTAGATCCTTCTCTAACTATCTAGAATTCTCTAAAACTAGAGGGTTTAAAATTAATTTTTAATCCTCCCTACCACCCTATAAATAACCAAGCATGGATTTTGGTTAAACTAACTTGAATTAGAATCTTGGAAATACACTCAAGCTATCTTATATCCTTCATACTCTCATTGCATCAACATTGTCATTTCATCCAAGAAGACATTGATCTCTCTTGAATCCATTTTAAATCTTAAACCCACCATTATCAAGCAATCCAATAATCCATTCAATAATCTTTGGATAGTCCATTTTAAGATCTTGGAGGGAAGACAAAGAGAACCAAGGTGATGGTAAGAGCCTTCTTATAAATTTGGATTGCTTCTATATTCTCACCCTTTGATGTTTTTATAGATTTTGGGTTGAGTTAGTATATATAGTATATTAAATCCATAGCTCAAATTTTAAAAGAATACAATATTATTCAAAATGTTCATCATAGTTATCTTCTATGTATATAATATTGACATTATGTTTGTGTAAAAAAATTTAAACGTATATTTCCTTTATCAAATCATGCATACGTTGAATCTCTTTCTTGTTAACCAAGTGTTGATAAATTTTTAAAAATTGAATATTGTTTTCCTTTTTAGAAAATTAAAAAATTGAAGATGATTCTCTCTCTCAAAACTTCCATGATACAAATGTGTGCAAATCTTCTCCCCCTTTCCTTCTAGAATAGAAACATGAAAATGATATCACTAGTCAAAATAGTATAAAGTATGCATATGAAAGTGAATTAAATATTGTGATAAATTTTATTGGAATGAAAATTATTAAAATGTTCATATTTATGAAGAAAAATACTCTTATAATAATTATTTTATGCATAGTGAAAAAAAGTGAAATTTAATTTATCTCTTGTAATTAAGATTTGAGTATTCTAACATTTGGCCAACATAATATGGATGATATGTAAATTGAACTCATATGAAATGATTATTTACATAATATGCATACCAATATTTATGATGTTCAAAAAAATAGAATTGATTCTTTGCATACATTATGTACTATGAATTATCCTTTATGCAATACTTCTAGAACATGCAATGATGAAAACTTAAAATGCAATGAAAGTTGTAATGTGTCCATTATACCTATGTTTAAAATAGGTGGCACATTACAACCCATAATTTAATCTTCACATACTTACCAAATTATTACTAATCACATTGTATCCTTAATTAATGTTATGGGATATACTCAAAAATAAGTTACAATCCTAAATTTACTAGTCTCATGTCATGAGAATAATCATGATAATATTCTAGAAGGTCAACCTCTTACAATAAATGTTTTTGAATATACTTACCCAACTAAATTATTCATTCTTAAACTTCCTTTATTTTATGTTCAAGATGACACTTCTACCAATTTTTCCTAATATTGCGTGTCTTTGGTAATTTGGTTAAGTATGGGTGGTTATTACTAAATGTTTTTCATATAAGTTTAAAACAAGTAGATAGTGATTAATTTTATAATCTTCTAGATGGTTCCTTACCCACTTTATAAGAACTAGATAACATTTTCTCATATTTTCACAAGTATGATGTTCCTAAATACACATTAGAACATTTTAAAGGCTTAATGAAGTAAAATTATGAGTCTATTCAAGATTATGCTATAAGATTCAAGGATGCCTTATATTCTTTGACATATAGACCCTCATATTTGATAGTAAAATTCATATTAACTTTGGGATTTATTTCTCCACTTAAAGCAAGATATTTGTATGGACCTTACAATTCATTTTATATACTATATATGGATGTGCACAAGTATGCAAGTGAGCTAATGAATGATAATTCAAAATTAAAGGCATCCCCATTAAAAGGAAAAAAATGTTAATAATTCTTAAAAAATGAAGCAATCAACCAAACAAATTCTTAATCCTTATAAAAGTTTTCATAGAGAATAACAAATAGTAAAATTAATCCTTAAGGGAAAGGAATTAACATATAAAATACCTCCTACAGTTAGAGAATCTACTTTTGTTAAGAGACAACCACTTCAATTTGATTTCACTAAGGATCAACCACATTAAATATTGAATTTATTATTGGATAAGAAGTTGATTTTACTTCTGCCAAACTACTATCATCTACCACACATATTTTAAAATATAAAAGGCTAGAATTTTTTCAATTATCATGTTATTAATGGACATCGTAACAATAATTGTTATGTTTTACAACATAATTTTGCATAGATGTTAGATAGAAGAGTTATTACATTTAATAATGAGAAACCAATATCTTTTTCTACCACTTCTTCCATAGGTAATTATCAAAGGACCAAAACATTCCATGACATTCCTACCAAGGAATGAATGGTTTATCAGCCTCTGCATAAATAAACCAATAGAAGAATTCCTTATCATAATAAATGCACTACACCAATTGATATCTCCCACACTAGTCATACCAATGAACCATTGGTTGATATATCTATTCATAAAGATGTAATTAGGGGAAACACAAATGCAAATATTTTATAACCCACTCACACATTGACATCTATATTTTATACATAGTAAGAAGAGGCATCGAAAGTAACTCAAAAAGTATATATTCAATTACAAAAAAATCATTATATTCATGAATTTTTATTACCAACCAAATTCTAGGGTATTTGGTGATTACATTAAAATTAAAATCAAATCATATAAATAGAAAATATAATTTTTAAAAAACTTCACATAAGTCAAAATTAAAAAAATACTTAAAGCAATATAATAAATTCATACACTTGTATTCAAATGCCAAGACTAATGCTATCACATTCATGTGTGTGTGTGTGTGTGTGTGTGTGTGTGTGTGTGTGTGTGTGTGTGTGTGTGTGTGTGTGTGTGTGTGTGTGTATCAAAATAATATAATGTGTATATAATAGGTCAATCATATGTTGGGGTACATTAGTGTAGAGCTTTTTCCCATTCATTTTTGCCTACATGACCTTATGGCCATTCTATGTCAATTAATCTTCTTTAGGTTTGTTATAAAAGGGTCACATAGGCTAATTTTATTTTAATGTAATTATCCAATTAGAAAAATTAGATATTCCTCATGTTTCCCTAATTTTCCCTATATATACCCCACTTTTCCACTTTGGAAGGTTAGACAGGGTAATGTGATCTTATGCAAGCAGGTCATATTTTGCAATATCATTGTGTAAAGATAAGCTTCTTCCTCTTATGATTTCATTGCTCTATACATATATTTTCTCAATATTATATACAAGTATCTAAGATTATGGTCAATCTGACATGGTATCAGAGCCATTTTTTTTAGTATTGTAGCAATCTTTATGAGGAAATCTTGCATACATTCATTATTCCAACATAAAGAAGGGTTTGATGAGATTCCTTAGAGAATTCATGTAAAAAAACTTACTGGAGCTTCAGATCTCAAAGATGATTATACCATTGGTTTTAAAAGGTGCCAAAACCCTTGAATTGATTGTAAACATGACCTAGGTCTATATTAGTCAATTTTTCCTTTCGTTATAGCATCCCAAGGCCCTATTTTTTATTTTCTACAAAAATTTGTACTTCTTATGTTACTATACAAAAATTTATTTTGGGTTTTATTCCTCATGTCAAAATCTCAAATGGGTCTCTTGTAAAACTTGCATCATTGAAGTATTTTAGATATTTTTGGCTTGCTTTGATTTGCATGTGATCATACATCTATGTTACTCAGATCTGTAAGTGGTCATTACTTTAGCTCTATAATTGATTTGCCTTGTATTTCATGCATTGGATAGTTTTATAGCTAATCCAAACTTTTGTATGGTTGTTACTTATCCAACAGACCAAATCAAACTTTCAGTGGTAATTTTGTGTTTCTAAGTTAAGTTGTTTGATAAGTTTGCTTACTTACCCATAGAAGAAATCAGACTTATGGAGTTGATTTACTTCAAAATTTGTGAAGTTAGGTAAGCAAGGTGCCAAAACTCAAATTACACTACTACAAACACCCTCAGACTTATAGGGGTTATTACTTACAACTTCACCTACCTAAAACAAATTAGGTCCAAAACTATGGTGTACACTACAAAAGACCAACTCAAACTCTTGGGGGTTTATTACTTAATTCTTCAAAGGGTTATTACTTCTAGAATTCAAGTAGAGTAAGTCTAAAACTTTGATATACACTATGAAATACCAACTCAGATTTATGGGGGTCTATTACTTACTCAAGTTTTCAAAGGTTGATTACGTGCGAAAGTCAAGTAGTCTAGGAAGTCGGACTACTCTTCCAAAATTGAACTGGACTTTTGAAGGGTCATTATTTCTCATAGTTTTAAGGTACCACTACTGCATTCTTCCATTCAAAAAAGTAGTTTGGGAAGTTTGATTACTCTTTTGAGACTGAACTGGACTTTCAAAGGGTCAGTCTAGGAAGTCTGATTACTTTTCCAAGACTGACCTAGAATTTTGAAGGGTCATTACTGCTTAGAGTTATGGGGTACCACTACTACCCTTTTTCATTAGAGTTATGGGGTACCACTACTACCTTTTTCCATTCGAAAAAGTATTCTAGGAAGTTTGATTACTCTTTCGAGACCGAACTAGACTTTTGAAGGATCATTACTACTCAGAGTTGTAAGTGTGAAAAAAAGTCCAATTTTGGAAAGGGTCCAAAATTGTGTAGAAGTAAGAACTTGTAAGTTTCATAACTTTTAATTTGTGGCTCATTTTTGGGTGTTATTTTATTTTTTAAGTGCATATTTTTTCAAGCTCTATGCATTGGTGGTGTTATTTAGGCCCTTTGTAATATCCATTTTATTCAAGGTGTAATGGCTTAAAACTCACTTCAAACCTTTTATACCTTTCTTGGATGCATTATCTACTATTCTTAATGTTCCTCTTATACTCTCTCACACTAATTTCTCATAGACACATTCTTAGTGGTGCTCGACATCTAATATTGAGTGTGTATTGTATTGTAATTTAAGGGGGGTCTTATTGATATTTTAAGGAAATAATTATACTATGTGCAATTTATTCTTTGATTTCATCTCAAGTTTTTAAATTTTCTCAATCTAATCTACACTAATAGATCTAAACTCAATTAAACCACTCACACTATTTAACTATCTCGACTGAAAGTCTAAAATGTAGCTCATCTTGAGAGGTAAAGGACTCTATCATATTACTATGGGTGAGGAAACTAAGTTGTTTATAGATGTATAAAAGGTCAAGTGGTACAATATATGTGATGAGGCATATGGGTTCTTATGCCTATCAATCTTTCCTAACCTCTTATTTCATTTTGAATCTATAAAAACTCTCAATGAAGTTTGGACCATCCTAGACAAGATTTTTGGATTATAGGACATCATGAGGGGTCATGATCTAGATAATGAGCTCATCACATTGAGCCCAAGTGACTATGACACCCTAAAAGATTTATTTACAAATTTTAAATCACTAAGACTATAGTTGAAATAATTTGGCATTGAGAAAATAGATGACCAATTAATTTTATCCATGCTTGCAAAATTGGGTCATAACTATTCAATTTTTGTCTCTACATTTCATGCTACCAAATGTGCACTTGGATCCACTTAGAAAATGCCATAATTCAATGATTTTTTTGGTAATATAACTTGAGAACAAGATAATTTGGTTTAAATAGGTGCACTGAAGTCTTCAAAATCACATGCCTTAATTGTCAATTAGGACAAGAAAAATCCTTCTAGTAGTGGCAAATAGGAGAAGAAATAGTCTAAACCAGATCATGAGCACAAGAAGAATCAAAAATTAGATTCAAAGAATAAGGAATCATCAAATAATTTCTCCGAAATTTAGAAACCTTAGAAGGATAAAATCAAATGCAACTTTTGCAAGAAACTTGGACATGATGAATATCAGTGCATGAAAAAAAATATTGACACTTTCACTAAGATGCTTGAGAAGAATAACATCGATTTTATTGAATCCTTAACTTAGAACACATCTACACAAGATTCTTCAAATGTTAAAGATAATAACAAGGGTAAAAACAAGGGCAAGGCACTTGATGTAGTAACTTCTCAACCTTCAACTTAGGTTATTGACTTGGGTGCTTCCTATCACATGGCCTCCTCAAAGGATCTATTTTTAGAAATAGAGCCATGTTTTGTGCCTTCAATTCTCATGGGTGATGACACTTTGGTAGAATTCAGTGGTAAATAAATGGTTGAATTAAGTGATGGGACCTTTAATGATGTTATATGTGTTTCTTCACTATCCACCAATCTTCTATCGATGTACCAAATCACTCACATAGGTATAGGGAAGTGAGTTGATTTCACACCTAATTTAGTGGTTATCAAGGAGCTACATAGTGACTCTAAAGTGGCTTATGGGAAGGCCAATCATCAATATAATTTTTATACCTTCTCATAATTTTGCCCAGATTAACCCTTAGTTGCATTGCTTACTCATGCAGATGGAGTGAGCAAACTATGGCATGAATGATTTGGCCATTTAAACTACTATTATCTAGATCAACTTAGTTGTTAAGAAATGGTTTCAAAATATCCTAAAGTAAAATTCTTGGATGGATTATTCAATGGTTGCACTTTTGGAAAGCATCTAGAAGAGAAATATGATAAGGGAAAAGCAAGGAGAGCTAAACAAAAGCTAGAAATTATCCATAGTGACATAACAGGTCCATTTCCAAAACATTCATTCAATAAGACCATATACATGCTCACATTAATCAATGACTTTTTGAGATACCCCCGGGTTTTTTTTCTCAAAAATAAGTTTTAATTCTTTGATCACTTCAAGGGCTTCAAGGTACTTATGGAGAAGCAGTCAGATTGTTCCATCAAATTTTTAAGCATTGATAATGGTGGGGAGTATGTCAACAATAGGTTTGAGTAGTTTTTCACATCAAAGGGGATTCAGATGAAACACATAGTTCTATATACTCCTTATTATAATGGTGTGGTTTAATGTAAGAACCATTCCTTGAAGGAAATGGCTAACTACATGATTCAATCAAAGTCTCGTACTCCTTAGTTTTGGGATGAAGCAATCAACTATGCATGTTACATTCAAAACTATGTTCCACACAAAGTATTGAAAGGAACCACTCCTTTTGAAGCTTGGGATGGTTAAAATCCCATAGTGGATCACTTTCAGGTGTTTGGATCGCTAGTAATGGCCCGTGTTCTCAAGAATAAATGCAAGGCAATGGATCCTCAGAGTCAATCTTGTATTTTTGTGGGGTATCCAGAGGGTGCTAAGGGATACAAGATTCTCTATCCTAAAACTCATGATTTTTTCTTATAAAGGAGTGTCAAGTTTGATTAGGTCCCACTTGAACTCAATACTGGCACACTAGACTCTTCAAAAGTCTCACTAAACATTGATTTCACCTCAGACAGTGACTTAAATCCACCTTAAAATCATATTGATGATTAGGATGACTCTTTTTATTATTCTTCTTCAAGTTCAAGTGATGAGATTAGTGATGAGGATTCTCCTCCTCCATCTCACACTCACACTTTAGATGATAATGAATCACCTCTAAATTCTCCAATCTCATATAATTTTGGTCCCACTTGGGCCAAACAAACACTTCAAAGTACTAGGAAATGGGTTAGAAATCCATCAAATATAAGGTGAACACGTTCATAGTTTTAGGGTACTTCACATGCATACTTGGCCATTGCCTTATATTTTTAAAACTTTCATGAGGCATCTAGCATTCCAAAATGGGATTCTACCATGTAGGAGGAGTATAGTTCCCTAATCAAGAACAAAGCATGGGACTTAGTCCCTCTTCTTAAAGGAAGAAAATTGGTCTATTGCAAATGGGTTTATCAAATTAAGTATGGTGTAGATGGGTATATTAATAAGTATAAAGATAATCTAGTTTTAAAGTGGTTTTTTAAATGTCTGGCATAGACTACACTGAGACATTTGCTCATATAGCCAAGATGACATCTATCAAAATCACTCTAGCCATTGTAGTTGCACATTAGTGGGATGTTCATATAATGGATGTCAAGAGTGTCTTTAGACATGGTGACCTTAAAGAAGAGATATACATAGAGCAATCATAAGGCTTTGTGGAAGATTATTACTTGGTCTACAAACTCAAGAAATCTATCTATAGACTCAAACAGGCCCTCGAGCATGGTATGACAAGATGAACTCCTTTCTCCTCATAGTTAGGTTCAACAGATGCCACTCAAGTCCAAATGTCTACATCTTATATTAGGATGATTCTCTATTGATCTTATTTCTTTATGTGGATGACTTTATGATTACAGGGATCTTATGATCATCTATCTTAGTAGTGAAAATTGTACTTTCAGATAGATTTTTAATGATAGACATGGGATTGCTACATTAATTTCTCAAGATTGAAATCATTCAATTAGATTCTAGGATAACTTTATCATAGTCCAAGTATTTTATCGATTTTCTTGTGAGGTTTAATATGGTTTATTGTAATCCAGCTCCTAATCCCTTCGTATCTGGTGTGAAGCTTGAGGTTGATTGTCTTACACCATTGGTTGATGCAACTCCATATTGACAACTTGTGGGTAGTCTTATCTATCTCAAACACACTAGACCTAACATATCCTATGCATTTGGCATGGTCTCTTGGTTTATGTAGGAGCCACATGAATTGCATTAGAAAGTAAATAAGCATATTTTTCTCTACATTCAGCGTTTGCATAACTATGAGATACACTATAGAGCAAGAATAGAGGTTGATTTGATTAGATACATAGATTTAGATTGGGTTGGAGATATTTAGAGTCAAAATTCCACTTTAGGCTATAGTTTCTCACTTATTTTAGGTCCAATAAGTTTGTCAAACAAGAATTAGCATACAATTTCTTTATCATCTATAGAGGCAGAATACAAAGGGGTTATCAATGCAACCACGGAGGAAATATGTATTTAGGGTATTCTCACTAAGTTTGGTATCTATTTTCATAAGCTAACAATCATCTACTATGACAACCTAAGCACTATCCATATTTAAAAGAATCTGGTTCTCCATCAAAGGACCAAACACATAGATATTCACATGCACTTCATCAGGGAGCTTATCAATGAGAAAGTCATTAATCTTTGGTACTGTCCAACATCAAAACATATTGAAAATATTTTGACCATTACCTTCATAGAGTAAATTTGTTTATCTATAAGCTCTCATTAGTGTTAGGGTTGCTTTACCTTCTTCTTCTTATGGAGGTTATTCACTATGTACTTGGGTACCTCATTAAGACTTCAATGTTGGGACCCAATTCTCATCTCACTTAAGCTATGCTTAAGGGTGGGTGTTAGTGTAGTGATTTCTTCCATTAGGTTTTGCCTACATGACCTTATAGCCATTCTATGTCAATTAAGCTTCCTTAGATTAGTCATAAAAAGGTCACATAGGCTAATTTCAATGTAATTATATAATTAATAAAATTATAGGCTTCCTCATGTTTCCCTAATTTACCCTATATGTACCCCACATTTCCACTTTGAAAGGTTAGACAGGTTAATACGATCTTATACAAACAAGTCATATTTTGCAATATTGTTATGTGAAGACAAGCTTCTTCCTCTAAAATTTATCTATGATTTCATTGATAAATACATATATTTCCTCAATATTCTATTCAAGGATCCAAAATCATGGCCAATTTTATAGGTTAATGTCCCTAGGATTATATTAATCAGCACCATATACATGCACATGCCTCACTCCACCATTGTGGAGGTTCTGATATCTCACTGAGAACCACAAGAGTGAGATCACTCTTTAAATCTCTCTTCTAGTAATCCTATCTAAAATTGTGTTTGCTCATGCTCATGTCATGATTCATCATATATGTTAATCAAAAACTTCATAATCTATGTATCAGTCCTCTTAGGAACATCCTACTTATCTAACTATATACACAATTTATCCTGCTCGATTGTTATTGTATGGTATGGTGTCATAGCCATGACCATAGGATCAAAAAGGGGTGCATGTGTACAAGAAACATCACAAACTTGATCCATGACATCATTAATATTAATGTCCATTAGCACACTAAATGTCAAAGAGTGCATAGAAATAACAATCATTGTGTCCCACACATGGTTTCTTGTACCCATAAAAGGCCACCACAATATAAATTTAAAGATATATGTCAATTTGATTTAAAAATCAAATTATATACACAAATTCAAATAAACCACATTATATACTTACATGTGACATGGAAATATACCTCATCTAGAATTTGTGGGCCTACAAGAGCACCCACACCTCTACCTCCTCTACCACCAACCTATGTTGTAGGGAATGCACTAGGAAGGGTAACCATGATAAGAAATAAAAGTGGCCATTGGGCACCACTCCACCACTAGTTTTAATCAATTTTACACCCCACATCATCCCCATTTACTACATAGCTAAAAGATCTATCTCCCCAGTGCGGAGAGGTGATATATCAATATATCAATAGTAGTGGGGGAAGCCCTATCATTTATCCTATGGATAGCTCATACCATATGCTACCATGGGTAGGGATATGAGGGGACTCCTCGTTAAATCAAAAACTTGTATAACAAATGGTCATACTAAAAAATTATCATAAAATCTAGGATATAACCATCAACCACATACTAACCTGCACTCACATTAACTACTACCCATCCTCAGGATAAATACTAAATTTACTATATGGATGCCACACTATCTAATCAAGAGTGAGTTGATTGAGGATCATGTGATACTTTATGGTCAAGGGAACCCTATTTCAATTTAATACCCATCTATATAAAAATATTTGAGGATGGGATCACCCTATAATTGGCCCACCAACTGGTCCCACAACTATAATGTACTCATAGGCCCACACATACAAAAGTGTGCCAACTTCCAAGCCTTCACTGTGAGTCTTCAAGAAAAATACGTAAAGATCCATGTATAATTGGGCCACCATAGTTCATCACCATGAATATCCTTCACATCTCTCATTGATACTATGAATAATTTGATATTTGTGATATGATATCATAATCATGCCATGTCTACTACAATGAATAATACAAGCAAGCAAAAAATAAATTTATGCAATCCTAAAATATGAGATCTAACAATATCCTATAAAAACACTATCCTAGAGGGATATACCTTAGCATGTATTTTTTATTTAGATATATATTATACCTCTTAATGTATCCAACCTTAGGTTCACTTGACACCTAGGCCCTTTCCCCTATAATTGGAAAGTGAATAATCTATTATATGTCTTCCAATGTAATAGTCATTTCCCCTATAGGGATCCATAAATTACAAGTATATTCATTCCAATTTTTAGTTAATGTTTTAATAATTTGGATATCATAATTAATCAGATATAATCAACCATTCATCCCAAGCCCTATTTGATATAAGATAGCCTAGTCAACTGCATCCAAACCTATTTCGATCAAAGTAGACAAGTGCCTACCATTTCTAAACTTGCATATATGAATGTACTTATAAAAATATAGAGGTCAAATATTTAATTTTAGTCATCAATCATATCAAAATTATTATTTAAAAAAATGATGAATTTATCCATTTTTAGTTGGATGTTAATATCAACACTACCATCAAATTTGGATGGTGGCATAGGACACTATCCTAAAAAAGGGACATTAGAAATTGAATGTTCAAAAATAGTGTCCACTTCATAGATGAAAATGTTTAATGACATATTTTAATTTCAAAATATGTTTGAAAATCCAATTTTTCTATAAATATAATAAAATCAAAAAATTCTAAATTTTTCACTGCTAAGTCATCAAAATCTTAACCCACTAGGGCATTTTGCAAGATATCAAATCACATGGGATGAATGGATATTCTTAGAGGAGTATTCATAATAATACAAAGCACAAAATCTCAATAATGAAAATTTAAAATGAAATGAAAATAATGTTTCAAATTTATTATATATATTTATTGACTTTGACTTCATCATGCACACCTATGACTTTGAAACTACAATCTCTTAAGATTAGTATATCTAAATGGTGGACCAAAATTTGAATTGGATCTGATCTAATATTTCTTACACGTTATTCAATTTTCATAAATGTTATTGATAAATTCAAAAATAACATATTCCAATCTATAAGTAAAATACAATGATTTTTACAAGATAAATGAAATTTTTCCAAATATTACAATTACACATATTCTAAGGTATAATACATATATATGATTGATTAATATTTCATTGATACATCTATGATATGCCCATCTTATCCTTTTGTGATAAGGTGTCTTCCAGGTTACATTCCCCTCATCCCAAAATAAGGGGCATATTGATGGGGGCATATCATAGAGACATGATTCCACATATACATAATTGGAAAATTGGTAGATTTTTATATGATTCAGATACATACTTGGGTTAAAATATCATACACTTGGCACATATTTCATAGGTTTGTGATAGATTTTTCATATTTTTGGAAGATGTTATTCACACTAATACAATCTAGGGGCATATGTCATGCACATGTACTTTAGTTAACATAGTTAAAATATACAATTTTCGCAAAACAAAGGTTACATTTTGATAGATAATTTAGCTGATATGTATTATAGGTGCATATACCATGAAAATGTACCAAATTATAGACATATATACAAATTATACATCAATTATAAAATGTATGATAGGGGCATAGACAGAGTCATTTCTTTCCCTCTCATTTACACATTAATACACCAACCTTACCAAGATGCAACAATTAAACCTTTATTTGTTTGCATTAGTTGGCTCCCTTATGTAGTTTTATCAAGATTCAATGTCATCAATGGCCTTAGAACTACTTATTTTTTTAAGTTGAGATGGTTATACCACTTGACCTAGATGACATTGGATATATTATGTATTTACACTTGAGTTGTGAAGTTAAGATTCAACACCCTCGACAAACTTTCTACTACCCCTATTATATCAATTATTAGGCATGATCACCTACCAACTCTTTTTTTCCAAAACATCTCTAGGATGTAGTACACGTGACCACCTGTGGGTTCATTAATTTTCTTGGCTAGAAAATGGATGGAGCCTCAAGTCCCTTGTTAACTTTCCATCCTCCATGGTGAGGATGATATTCTAGAGGAATCATTATGAAACATACATACATGTGTGTTATTTCCATGTTCTTTATTTCTACATGTTTTTATTCATTGCTCATTTTCAAATTATATAAGTTACTTGTATTGTAACATGATTTTGGTTGCAGGACAAGAGGTACAAGGTCAAATTAGAATTTGCATGAGGTGAATGTGTGTTTACACACCCAGGTATTAAATTATTTTAACTTTATTAATTTGATTCAATGCACTTATTATATTGAAAGGGGTAAATGTAAATACACATATTTCGTATAAGCTTTAATTTATAATGTATTTTTGCATAGGCTTGGATATATAGACCTTTTAAAAGAGAGTTAAGTGTTTAATAGTGAGATATTGCATGGTCTTCCTTGTCTTGATGCCCCTTTTTGTTATTTTTTTTTATATTATGAGTCTTTCTGGTTATTTTTGTCTTCTATCTACCATGTTACATGGATCCCTGAGTGTTTATGTTCATTTGTATCTTTTAAACCTCTAGACACTACCATTTAGATTAAGACACTACCATCCACACTAGTGTCCTATCTTATTCTCTTCCCTATGTCCATACTTTTATCTCTATGATTGTTTTTAATCATTTGAATTTTTGTTTGATGGTTGTATTTTTCACACTATTAGGTCTTAATTCAAATTAAAAGGTTCCTTATATATACATGGCTAGAGTATAGTATTTGATTATAATTCAAGCCTATCAATTAACATATACATTATTTTATTCAAAACATATTGAATTACATTGCAATATTAGTATTTGATTATAATTCAAGCCTATCAATTAACATATACATTATTTTATTCAAAATATATTGAATTACATTGCATTATAATTCGATATATCTTAAGTCTAAAGTATTAAAAAATATAATTTTACACTTGCATTACTTGTACCAAGGGTTGAAATATGAGAAAGAGAATATATTTGCATAATCACCATTACACACATATATCTAGGAGGGAGAAACACATAAAGTTTTTTTATCCTCAAATTAAATTATCATGATTTAATTTTTAAAATCCTTTGTCATATCGATCTTTTGATTTTCCCATTATTTTTTACCTTCATGAAACTTACTAAAATATTTCATTTGTTCATTAAAATTTCTTCCTTGTAAGTTCCCTAGCCCTTTTTGGTCATCCATGTAATGAATCTCATGAGATCTTGTTCATCCTTTGCAAGTTTGGCCAAACTAGGTTCATCAATTATAATTTCCAAGCATTTTTTCATGTTGGTCACCATTTCAAACACATTCCAAACCCTTCCAGAAGCATACAATATCTTTAAAATTTTTGTTTTAATTTAACAAGGGTTTTAAATAACATATTATGGATTTTATAAGCATGTATGGTATTTTCCTTACATATTTTCATGTAAAATCCTCTCTTAAAATTTTTAACCATGTAAAACATATAATATAAATCTTCCACCATTGATTCATGATTTTAAAATAGCTTGTGAGTCATTCTTTGAGCTCTTTTACATGAAAAATGACTTTAAAAAACTTGTCACCTTGAAAAGTTTATAAAAGCATGCATATTGTATAAAGTGACCTTTGAACAACATATTTTCATGCATTTTTATCCCTAAAAGTATGCTAACATGTATAATTCACCTCCAAAATCTGTGAACATGCAAAACAAACCTCTATGACCCATAATAAGTTGTCTGTGCAACACAAAAAAATATGTTGACATTAAAGATGACATGGTTTTTTATAAAATTTTAAAGAAAGAAGTTTCAAAACATGATAGAATTATTTTAAGTGGTGATAAATTAGTAGAAGTTGACATGATCAATAGCCCTTGACATTCAAAATAAAGTTTTTGTAAGCAAATCCCTATTCAAGCTTGTTAAAATGTCAATAAAGAAAAAGAGAAAGTGCTTCCTATCATATATGATCATGTTATCACCTAAAAATGACAATTGAGTGATAAGAGATCTAATTGAGACTACATATCCCTATATTAGCCTTAGACCTATTTTAGGGCCTATTTTCACACTTATCTAGCCTTCATGTGGGCCATAGGCATCCCTAAACATCCCTAAAGTAGTCCCAAACCATTATTATTACATCCTATCCCTTCGTGCCTTAGGTTATTCCACGTTGGACACTAGCACCAAAATAGGGACAGTAGTGCCACATGGTGCTAGTATCCTAATTTTGGCCTCATTGTCATTTTCCTCTTTTTCCATAAATAGGTATATTTTCAAGTCTTAGACTACCTAAAGTCAGCCTAGACCTATTTTAACACATGCATAAGCACCAAAATCATATATATACATGAATTTTATCCCTCTAACCACTTGATGTAAATGAGATGAAAATTACACATACAAACTCAGAATAAGTTGTGCACAATTAAGGTTATCAATCCCTAGTATGCCCTACTTCTCCATACTATAATCCACAACATTCTTAAGCTTAGATTACTTAGATTTCCAATCTCAATCACATCCAAAGCACTTAATTATATAATAATACTAGCTTCACTTACACTTACACCAACACTTAGGTAGAGAGAAATACATCAGGCTTGATCCCTCATTAGAGTATTGGTATGTAGGCAACTCTCATCACAATAGGGTGTTAAGGATATCTAGCCTACCCCACTAACAACACACTCTACTGCTTGTATCAACTAGATACCCTAGCAACATGGAGCATTAGTATTTTATCATAGAATAATTCAAAATAAGTCATATACATAGATCCATAACTCATGTGTGTAGTAACAAGCTTGATAGACCCAGGCACAAGTGCACCTAGAATCTCAAAATAGTTATGCACATAAGACACTACCACTAAAATCGGGACACTAACACCACATGGTACTACTATCCAATTAGGGTGCTACTATCCAAGATAGGTTTTGATACTTGTATCCTATTTGAAACACTTAGACCAACATCTACCTTAGGTTTTAGCCTCTAGATCATTTATCTTAGTTATGTTATAGCTATGTTCTCATTTAAAATATTTATTGATGTTTTTAAAAAGGTCAAATTAGGTCAATTATATAACAAATCAGTGGATTTATTTATTGCATTTATCTACCCTAATTTACTATACTCAACCCTTTAACAACATAGGATTTACATTCATCTAAGTCTTAAAATATTAAAACTTTTGATGAACCTGACTTACTTTGAATACTACTCAAACCCTAACCCTAGATAACCCTAGGTTTTATTTTTTCCAATGTTCTGAGACCCTCAACTAGATTTATATTTCATATAGTCATGATCATAATGAGAGATGAATTTAGTTACTTTTTTATGCAAAGTTTTCTAGCTTTTCTTACATGCTTATTTCTTTTCATTTGGAATGAATTCAAAAATGACATAAACACATATGTACATGATGATTTAAATTAGTTTAAATATATGTCATATTTCATAGCATGTTATCTTTTTCTTATGTGTAATTACATTAACAAGCAAACCTTTACACACATTTAGGATTTATCACATAAGCTAACAACTATGCTTCAAAATTTTAATGGCATGTCTTATGCACAGGAAAGGGTCTCCTCCTCATCTCCATGAGGGTGATAACTACTTTTCCTCCAACTAGGTTCATGATATCACTCATCCATAAGATTAATCATCCTATACTATTTTTACCAATGCCTATACTCAGCCTATCCATGCCTTCACCTCTCTCCTACAAGGTGTGTGCCTATATGTTCAATTAAAAATAACTAGGGTTTGTACTTGTGATACTCTAAGGGATAAAATTATCAATATGATTAGGCTAATATTAGAATTTATTAGGGATTCTGAGAGATTTAATAGATAATTAACTCATATAGTGAATCCAAATACATAGAGAAATAATTTAATCATACAATATTATTTCTCTCACACAAAATATTTTGCCTTATATTCTCTGCATAAACATTCAGGACATAATACAAATATATATGAAGTCATCTAATAATCTAGGAGTAATCAATCCCTACAAATATTCAACTATATAACTACATAAGTTATATATGATATATTATTATTATAACAATATACACATCTAACAACCTTACCATATTAACCATATAGTTACTAGTTACTAACAAGTTACTATTTACCTTTTGGTAAATACCTACAACTAAAAATGTAAAATCTAGATTTCCTAACATATTCCCCAATAGTTTTTACATGGTGAAAAAACATTCACACTCTTATCTATAGTATGATCACCTCTTGTAGCATTCCCTTTTTGTCTCATGAACTTGATACAAAGAGAACCTCACTCCTCCCATGGTTTTACAGGTTTACCACAAATTGTGACATAAATAGGAGCCATCAACTGTTCACTTCATGTGGTTTTTTGGATATCTACCACAAACCCTTTCAAGATCCACGAACTAACTTACATTGTTACTTTCTATCTTTTCATAATGTCTTCACATAAGGGAATCATGTTTGGAATTTGCACACAAATTACATATCTTGAACATGCATTATTCCTTTGTTCTTATTTTGAAAAAACATAATGGAAATGAAAAACACATACACCTAAGTCACCAAAACATTGGTGTGGCCTCATCATTAGAAAATGATGAGAGGTCCCTGAAAGACCTCTTTCCTCCGTGTATCCTTTAGCCTCTAGTGTCTCACTACTTACTCAACCAATATGTCAATGTAGCTTAGGTACATGATTTTTTTAAGGGAAATCCCCCCAATAATGCAGATGTAGCATACAAATGAAAATACATTTGTAGAATAAATATTTTTTATAATATTAAAATTTTTGACAATGACTCTCTAATCCTAATCAACTTTGATTTTTTTTAACATATAGCCACTTTGGATTTTGGATGGACGTACTCTTGACATAAAAATAGGATTCTAGATCAAAATTATGCTTTTGAATTTTTTCAATGTGACTCTTTTGACAATTTTGAACTTTTTATATTTTTGACAAAAACCTTTTAATAAATTTAATATGACTTATTTACATAAGGACCCAATAATAATAGAAAACTTTCAACTATAATAACCCATATAAAAATACACTAACCAAAATTGAGTATTTTACACAAACCACTTTATCCATAATATAACATAATCAACTTAACTTTCAAAGACATAACTAATATGTTTGACTATGAATTTATAATCAAATACAATATTATTTAGCATGGATAAAAAAAACATTAATCAACTTTGACTTGACTATACAAATACAAGACTGAACATCAACCTTGACTTATTTCCTAAAACATAGGTAATAATTAAAGCAATAGACTTAAAAACAAGGAATTGGAAATCTGCAGGCTTACATGATAGGTGTGCATGTGGTGGGTGGTAGAATGAATCTCAAACAACTTTAGTAATATAAGACATACATTCAATCTATATATTCAACTCTAAAAAAATGCAACAACCACCTGATCTATACAATCTACATGAATCTAGAAATTTATAAATCTACAGCTACCATTTGTATGTGTTAAGTCCAATGTGGAGTGAACTTTTAAAATGTGGTTAGGAACAATATAATTTAATGCATGTAGCCATGATACAATAAAACAAAATTATAATTTGATACAAAATATCTTAGAATGGGTAGGTAATTGGCATCATTTGGGTGGAGAGTTTGCTGAAGAAATGGTTGAATACTTCCAATGTATTAATTAATTTTTTAGATCTACACTAGCGATGGATATGAAATATGACAAGGATAGTACTTAATGTATCTATCAAACTTGAATAATGTCATATATAAGTGATGCCATGACCTATAGTTTCATAACCATCTATGCTTGCTAACGATTTCCTAGACTGGTGAGCTCAAGAAATTCTAATCAGATTTTTATGGAATCCAAAATGAATATTCAAATGTGTAGGGAGTCAAAGATGTCAAAATAACCAATGAATATCTCATCCATAGGCAATATGGATGAAATTACCAAATAAATCATAATTTTTTGAGTCTTCGATAAGGGCTTTGTCCATGTTAGCGAGAGTGCATCCTCTTACACCTATACAAATCTCCTTTGGAAAATTTTTCCTTTACCAGACTCTCATTGCACACATGTATAGGATCATATATCACCCTGATACCACTATTAGGGATTCTAAGAGCTTTAAAAGAGAATTAACTCATACAGTGAAGCCAAATATAAAGAGAAATAATTTAATCACACAATATTATTTCTCACACATAAAATATTTTGCCTTCTATTCTCTGCATAAACATTTGGGACATAATACAAATATATAGGAAGTCATCATATAATCTAATATTAATCAATCCCTACAAATGCTCAACCATATAACCACATAATTTATAGTGATATATTGTTGTTACAACAATATACACATCTAAAAACCTTAGCATATTAACCATATGGTTACTAATTACTAACAAGTTACCATTTACCCTTCGGTAAATACCTACAACTAACAATGTAAAAGATAGATTTTCTAACAGAATTATAGAATCAAAATCACTTATTAAGTGAATATATCACATTATTATCAAATCACATTACATGTACATAGTCTTCAAAATTTGCTAGTGTAACCATGTATATGCATTTACACCTAACAAAGTTATGCCTAACATTCTTTCATATCCAAATCATAAATTAAAACACAATGCATCTATTATTTGATTAAAAATCTTACAAGGGTCCAATAAGAGTTCAAGTGAGATACTAAGGGAAATGATTAAATCTAAGTTGATCAACCTAAATCCTCTACACCCAGTGAGGAGATCCAGATATTATTGTGCATATCATAGAATGCACGAGCACCACACCCATTCATGTTTAGCATTGAAAAGTAAAATACAAAAGATAATGGATATAGATTATTCAAATAGTGACACATCATCCACACAACACACAATGGCACATATACAAATTCAAAAAGGGTCAAATTCATAAATAATACAAAAATGGTTAACAAAGCATAACTCAGAATAATAAAAGGTTCACAAATCACCATCAAAGTAAGAAATAATACAACAACCATAGGTAAAGCAAGTAAAATATGCAAATATACCTCTCCAAAATGTAGCTCAACTTTCAAAGAGGTATAGGATTGGTCAAAAATATCTACAATAGTTTGATTATCATAATCAAGTTTTGAAAAAGTAGGCCCAAGGCATCACTACTTTTATTCTAGAAATTGATAATGTTGATTAACAAGGTTTTGGATTTATTAAACATCCTAAGGAAAGTCATTCACATATGTAGTTTATCAAGGCAACAAGTTACAAAAAGAGAAAAAACTTAAGTTACAAAGTCAAAATCATGATAAGCCAACAAGCATTCTCAAAAAATCTTTCTAGTAAAAGAGCCTCTAAAACATGATATGCCAAAAATAAACATAGTTTCAAAGGGTAAAATCACAATCAATATTCCAAAGCACAATTCAAAAAAGTCAACTCCACAGTATGATGCAACTCCCTATGTTCATATAGATATAACAAAATTCAACACTAGTATTTTAGGTTATTATAATTTTGATGATAAATAATAATCAAATTCATAATACAATACCATTCAACTACAACATAGTAATCACATTTCATGAGAGATTACCATTCCTATTTTTGACATAGGCCACATTGATAGTGACTCTCTAATGAGACTCATTAGTTAGTATTTTTCCTCCCTACCTATACATACTTTCCTTATTTATTTCTCCTTGTATATAGTTTTAGTTTCATGTTCCTTATACATAGCTTATATCCAAAAAATACATAAAACAATTTAATATGTCAAAAATACAAAAAAAATCAAATGGTTATTCATAAAACATAAAAACTATAGATTATATGCATTTACATGTTTACACTTCTTATATTTTATAGACACTACATATGCTATCTATCTTAGTAAAATCAATTTTATCTTACATCCATGCTTTAATTATTCCTATCAAGTGCTTATAAATTGCTATAGGACTCAGGTCCACTACACTAATCTAGATTTGTTATTATCTACCCATTGGGGGCATATACACAGATACATAGATTCTTCATTTGACACATTCACCCATTTGGGGGCACCCTATACACAATTTTGATTACCAGGTTACATATTTATAAACTCTACATCATAGATTTAGAATTGTTATATCTTGATATTGATCATGCTACATTTACTCAAAAAAAATTCCATCTATTGGTACATTAGACTCAACTTATGTACATTAGACTCAACTTATTTACATGTTCATGCATACTTTCATTTCTAGTTTTTCTAGTTTAGAGTTGACTGTATCTCTATTCTTCTTCTATTTGAGATAATTTGAATATTTCATTTATCTATGGATCTACACCACTTCTCTTCACTATATATATGCTTTGGACATGTGCCCATGTTATTGTGTGTGCTTTCATGATTGTTTATGTGAATATTTAAACATGTTCTTCTATGTGGATCTAAACCAACTTGCTTGATGTTTGTGTATGTGGACATTTGAACATGTCCTTGTATGTCTTACTTTCTTAGATTTAGTGACATGTGCCCATGTCCCTTGTATTGTATCCCCTTGGCCTAATTTGTGCACCTCATTTGTGTTATGTGTATGCTTTATTGTATACATCATGGCCATGACTCTTATATCTTGTTACATATTCCAATTTCTAATGCCATGAGATACCTAATGTATCCCCCCTTCCTAATTGGGTGGCATGATGGACATCATTCCCCATCCCCCTAGGTAGATACTTAATTATTACTTATATTTTTTGTTCATATAAATTATTATATATATCTTGATAGCCTCTTGAATGATAGACATACCATACATCACACATTGTAAGTTTATGCTCAGATTATCTTACATTTTGATGTTATGTATGCACATTATATTGGATTATTACATAGATATCATATATGATCTATCTAACACACATTTTAGAGAGATTTTTATTTTGAGGACAATTCTTGCACATGTTTAACAACTCCCCTCAAAAGAGAGGGAATTCATAGAGGTTTGTCATAGATATTCGGCTATCAGAATGCACTCATCATATAATTTTCAACACAGGATCAAATAACAAAAACTAGACTCAGGTAAACACAATGGGAAATAATGACAAAAATATCATTTATATTTGCATAGAAATTAAAATATTTAGACATTAGCACCTAAATTAGGACACTAACACCATATGGCACTATTGTCTAAGATATGGCACTACTATCCAATAGCCTCATTTTTAAAAAATTCAAGATTGGTCAAAAAATTATAAGTATAATCTAGGTCTACATAGGTTCAATTACAAATTTTCTAGTTTTATTTAGTTTAGCTCAGATTCATACCAGTTTGCTCAGATTGGGGGCATCATGCATGGAATGACCATTCCCATTTTCAGTTTAGATACTTAGATACATATTTTTACAACTTAGTCTAGATTCCATATGCTTAGATATTAGATTCAAAGGCATGTGAATGGCACATTATTTCCATATGCTCACTTATACATCATTTGATCAGATGGAATGATAAACTCCATGTCATTATCTACATTGTATACATCAAAAACCATATTCTAAGTTACACACCAGATTCATTCCTTACTCTATAGTGGTTGGCATTCTTGAATGGCCCAAAGCCTCTTAATATACCTCTGTGGTTTCATAGTCAACATCTCCAATTAGACATCTCTAATTAGACCTTTTCAATTACATCACATGTTTCAATTTTAGATGCATCTAATACACATGGGTAGGCAATGATGGAGTAATAGTATACTTAAGTTATTGATCCACATACATAAGAGGGTTGGACACACCATCATTCTAATTTAATTTATTCATAGGTCATGATCCACCAAGAAAGGGTGGGTAATGATGGAGTCAAAATTGGATTGAGTTATTGAGCTTCCCACACATGAAGACTAAGCAAACCATTAGATCAGTCCAAGTTATTCATCAATTGATCACTATATACATACATATACATAGGTTATCACCAAGATGCATTGGTTCATGTTCCTAGTGAGGTGTATTCATTACTTTTTTCTCTCTTGTCTCTTTACTTAGTTTTATCTCTTTACTTAGTTTTACATCTTTAATTTATCTTTTCTTTTGATATCTCTTTAACAAGGACTGATATATACACATTTAACTTATAGGACATAAAATAGAGCATGATTAATATACTCAAATATAGACTCATAGGCTTCACCTCTTAGGTAAGTCTATGTATGCTTATTTTTCCTTTATCCTTGTCATTTCGATTTTCTCTATTTTTAGAATAAAAGGGGGAAAATGTAATCACCTAAAAATGACACTTGAGTGCTAAGAGTACTACTTGAGACCACCTATCCCTATATTATCCTTAGACTTATCTTAGGGCCTATTTTCACACTTATCCAATGTTTGTATGGGTCAAAGGCATCTTTAGACATCCCTAAAGTAATCCTAGACCCTCATTCTTACATCTTGGCCCTTTGTGCCTTAGGTTCTACCACCTGGACATTAGTGTCATAATAGGGATAGTAGCACAACATGGTGCTAGTGTCCCAATTTTGGAAT
Source organism: Torreya grandis (assembly GCA_037957365.1). Classification (NCBI taxonomy): domain Eukaryota; kingdom Viridiplantae; phylum Streptophyta; class Pinopsida; order Cupressales; family Taxaceae; genus Torreya; species Torreya grandis. The sequence continues at coordinate 3,526,058 of JARHVA010001297.1, read as the reverse complement.
TATTTTCCTTTCCCTCCTTTTTCCACAAATGGATATATTTTCAAATCTTAGACTACTTAAGGTTAGCCTAGACCTATTTTAACACCTGCACAAGCACCACACACACACACACACACACACACACACACACACACACACACACACATGAATTTTAGCCCTCTGACCATTAGATGGAAATGAGATGCAAATTACACATACAAACTTAGAATAGGTTGTGCATAATTAAGGTTATTAATCCATATTCTACCCTACTTTTCTATACTACCATATCCAAAAAATTTAAGATTAGATTACTCATATTTCTATTCTCAATCACATTCAAAACATTCAAATCTACAATCATACTAGCTTCACTTTCACTTGAACCAATACTTAGGTGGAGACAATTACATCGAGCTCAATCCCTCTTTGGAGTATTGATATGTAGGTAACTCTCGTCATAACATGGTTTTGAACATGTCTAATCTACCCAATAATAACACACTTTACTACTTGTATTAACTAGATGCCCTAACAACATGGAGGATTTGGGTTTTCTCATGGAATTAGTAAAACCAAGTAATATACATTGACTCAAAACTTGTGTGCATAGGAACATGTTTGATATACCTAGACACAAGTATACCTAGAAGATCATAACAATTTTGCATATAAGACACTAACACCATATGACTCTACTATAAAATTAGGGTGCTACTATCCAAGAGTGGTTTTGACACTTGGATCATGTTTATAACACTCAAACTAGCCTCTATCTCAGTTTTTAGCCTCTAGATTATCTATCTTAGTTGTTTTCTAGCTAAGTACTCATTTACATTATTTATTTCTATTTTTAGAAAGGTCAAATTAAATCAATTCTCTAACAAATCAGTGGATGTATTTATCACATATTTATACCCTAATTTACTATACTCAACCCTTTAACAACATAGGATTTACATTTATCTAAGTTCTAAAAGGTTAAAATAGATCATTTTAGTTTCACAATTATGGAAGAAGGTGAATAATTTTAAGAACAAAATATTGATCATTGAAAAAATTAAGAATTCAACTTCCTCATTTGTAAATAAGAGAAGGTCCTACTAGTTCCAAAAGATTTCTCAAACCCAACAGTCCTAAGAGAAAATGAGTTATCAAAAGAATAAATGATTGAATCATAAATGGAAAAATTCAAAATGTGATTTTTCCTTTCTGAAGAAGAGGATAACATTGACCTATTTTTCTGTAAAGAAGAAGATCCCTCTTGTATTAGAGTGGAAGACTCAATGGTTAAAAGGGAAGATTTTCTTAGTATTTCCTTTTCATGTTCTACTATAGAAGAGTTATTCAAAGTATTTGAATCCAATGCAATCAATCCTATGAAAATTGAAGATCATAACCATGCTAAGGTTGAAATCAAATAAGATATGAAGGCAAAACAAAATGAATGGTGTCCCTTATATTCATTTTAAGTGAAATAGAATCTATTAAGGTAGAATAATTTCATGAAGATGGTGATGATTCATTTAATGATAAATTTGTCTCTTCTATTGGAATCAATCTAGAAAAGAATATCTATACTGAATTCATTATAAAAGATATTCCTATTATTTTTCCACCTCAAAAAGAAACATGCACCACACTTTTCTCTAATTTATATCTTGTATCAGGTAAAAACCCATTCAAAGCCACTCAATAATATATTAAAAAATCTTAGTACTAATCCAAAATTCTCCCAAAAGACTAGAGAACTTAAAATGATTCCATTTCAAAACCTAGAGACATTACTAATATATCCATTTAAGAATGTCTTAGTATGAAAAGTAATCATAATTCCATCTTATTTCCACTTGCTTGGTCATGATTATTGAATGTGTTTGGACATCATAAGTCAAATCCATTGTTCCAAAATGGTAGGTACTTCACCCATATAGATATGGTTTGGTATAGTCTTTACATTTTCCTTACTCCTTGTAAGTAGTTATGTTTCCCCTATTTTAGTTTGTTTCCTTTTTTCATCTTTATTTTGGGGTGTGTGTATTGTTTTCAATAAATGTAGCAGTGTGTCTATTTTTCCCTCCTCTCCATGTATTGGTCCTTTTACCTGCACCTACTTGTAGCTTTGTTTTCTACCTAGAAGATCTTAGTATATGATCACATGATTTTCATAAGGAGGTCAAGATAGTCATTTCTTTAGAGTGAATGAAAATATTACTTTTTTAGAGATAGACAATCATCATTTGATTTTTCAATGATCATATATATATTCCCTTATACACCTGATTTGAGCTCAAATAAACTAAACATCTTTAGTTCTATTCCAAAGTTTTATAGTGTGAGTCTTCTTTAATTTTTAGAATGGTATGTAGAAAATAACCTTAAAGTTTTTCAACCAAGTGGGTCTCTAATCCATATTTTTGATAGTATATTTAGATGATGGCATTTTCAGTCATAAAAATGTAGATATATGAAATCTTGTTCCTCATACATCAAATAAACAAGTAAATGCATTCATTAGTCTCTTTAAGTGAATGGGAAAACATGCAAAAATTTAAACTATAGGTGATCTAGCTCGGCCTGCATGTTCATTTCTCAAATGATTGAGATAGGTGAACTAGTTATTAGTTGGTCAAATCAATATTTAAATAAATTATAGAGATGATGATCAATTTTTATCCCTAAAAGTATGCTATCATATATAATGCACATCTAAAATCTACCAACATGAAAAACAAACCTCTAAAACCTATAATAATTTGTCTAAGAGGTATTTTCAATGAATTTTAACATGTAAACTCAACCTCGAAAGCCCATAAAACTTCTCTAAGAACCTCTTCCCTCCATATGTCATCCTTGGGATCAAAAAAAGACATTTAAAATGGTTGTTTTCAAAGCCAAATTCATGGTATTTAGTTTCATGAGGTTATTCTAAAGTCAAATTCATGGTATTCACTTCTTAATGGATGTTTCCACCCACCAATTTGTGGTATTAGCCTTTTAAAAGGTGGTTTTCAAGTCAATTCATGTTATTTGATGTTCTAATAGTGGTTTTGAGTGTAAAATCCATGGTATTGGGCCATTCATGGTATTTGAAGGTTGTTTTACTCATATAACCCCATGTTTTTACTTTATGTGGCTTTTTACCAGCTCATTTGCATGTAATTTGACCCTCGAAGGTATGACACTTTGCATTTTATTCTTCTAAAACTTTAAGCATTAATAATATACTTTAAAATCCTATAGTAGTTGCTTAATCAACATTTTCAAATCCTATTTTACATGTAAAATTTGTTTATAAAACCTGCAAAGTTTAAAACATTTACCCAAACCCACTAAGATGTCAATATCCACTCTAATCTCCCATATAATGGTTCAAATATTCATGTGTCATTATTTATCTATTTATATTTGGAATTTAATTTATATATGTGTGTCTTTGCACCTTCCAAGGTGTATTGAACAAAGATTAAAAAAAATTAGCTAGGAAACTTATGGTTTTGAATGAAAGGGGAAGTTTTAGTGGAGAATTTCATGATTTTCGACTTTTAAAAAGTGGTTTTTATATGAAATCATAAATTCATCATGTCTATAAATCAATCATGGCTTGGATAAGATAGATCATATCTACACTTATGATTTGGGATACACTTGTTAATCAGGATCATGACCAATATAGGGATCTGCTAGCCCGATCAGGTGATCACTTATCACAACATATCATGCTAGGAAGGGTTCCAAAGCCTAAAGTCTAACACAACTACACAACCCCCCTAATAGATTCCTAAGGTTTAAAACATACACTTCTTCTAATAAAAAGAAATTAAATCTAATGTAGTGCACACCAAAACTTGTGGCATAAAGTGAGGGTTAGAAACAATAAAACAAACATGTATAGGGAACCTCAATTAAATTAAGTATGAGTAACACCCTAATACATAAAATATGAAATATAGTATTATTCGATCCAAGACTTATTCTAATTCTATCTACTAAAAGAGAGGAGAAAAAAGTTATAATATACTTACTTGAATGTGAACCCGTTGAGACTCAATATCTCCCTTCGACAATGGGCTTTACAAGAAGTTGTTGTGGTTTGTAAGGATCAGTAAGAAAGACCAAAACATCCAAGACTTATCTGCAAGACTAGATTCTTCAAATAAGAAACCTAAGCTAAGTCTCCTCAAGTATAATGGTGAAAGAGTAGATTATGAAGAAGCATGAGTGAATAATAAATCTTGATTGCACATATGAAATAATGAAGAAATAATTTTGTATATGTATGTGTGGATCTTGATCTAAATTATTTTAGAAATGTCAGATATATAGGATCAACCCAATCAACCTAGTGTGTTTTTAAGGATAATTCACTAGGTCACAGCTAGGTTGATTGAAAGGCTAAAAATCTAAGAAAGTGAAAAATACCCCTAAACTATATTGGGTCAACCCAATAGACATAGTATAGTTGACTATCTAGAAGGGAATTAATGCAATAAAAGGATGGATAAGGCATGACAACTAAGAGGAATGGATAAGACTAAGGATAAAAATATTAGGGAATGGTTTAAAGAGATGATTGGATTGGTAATAATGTGGTAACAAGGGACAACAATCTTGTAAAGCACCAAAGGTCTACCCACCCCTTTCTCAGTACACCCCTTAAGGCATGCACTCAGAGAGATTGAGTCTCGATGGGTTCCTATAAGATGTAAAGCATTAGTATTTGATAAAAGGTTGAAAATATTGTATATACATATGCCCCACTTGAATCTCATCATGTGTCACTAAGGTGCAATAGGGGATGGTACTTCAAGAAAGAACATAATGCTAATGCTAAAAAAAGCTACAGTATTTTAAGCAAAAATAGCTAAAAGTACATGACTTAAAAGGAAAACTAGTCTAAAAAGCAAATGACTAAAAAGTAAATGTGATGTGTACCTTGACTTACCTTTATCATGGTATGTACTTCTATTATGTTATTAGTTTTGATTATATATGGCATAGAGATTACTTTTAACAAACCCAAGAATATGAAACTAAAGAGCAAAAACAAACAAATGCAAGAAAATCCAAGTTAGTTGGTGTTATGAGAATGGGATGTACTTGTTAAATTTGGCAAGCAAGGATGACAAGTGTTGTGTTAGACCAAATGACTAAGTTAAACAATACGAGTAAATTAGGCAACTAAAAATCCAAGGCTACTAAAGACCAAAAAACTCAAACAAGTAACCTCAAGTAGGAAAGGCAAACTCACCAAATCAAACTAAGTATACATGTCAAATAAGATGGTAAAACAAAAAAACAATGGTAAAAGAAGAAAAAAATTGGTAAAATAACATTGATGAGTGAGAAGTAACAATCCACATCTCACTCAATAATGGAAAAAGGTGTATAAAAAGGAAAATAAAATTGATGAGTGAGAAGTAACAAGCCAACCTCACTCAACAATGGAAAAAAGGGTACAAACCTAGGTGTTCATAATATTAGGACAATAAAATTATGATAAATGGTAAAAGGAAACTAAATTAAGTCTATAAAATGTAATTTCATAGTGAAAAGAAATAATCCATAGTTACTCAAACATGTTGTTTTGCTCTAAGGATAGATAAAACTAAAATAAAGTAGTGCTAGCATATTTTTAAGAAGTGAATAAGGATTAAAAAATAATGGAAAATAGATTTGGAATCAAAACTTATCTATCAAGGGGGGAAATTAAATGGGTATAGGGGAGAATGAAGGAAAAACCAAGGTAGAGGAACTCTTTATTGAAGTCAAGACACTCAAATTTGGTTTGTTAAAACAAGAAGACTTTCAACTTTAAGGACTCTGAAAAACTTATCTTAGACACACAAGTCTTAGGTCAACAAATAGAGTATATAGATCATCTAATGAAGGCTATATGCATGAAAATTAAAATGGACCTACCTCTCCACAACATGTTCCCCATTCCTTAGGACCCCTTATAGAGCCATCTATCTACTGAAAATATTTGATACTTGCGTGAGGAATTAGGTATCACCATAGAGTTTTTTTTTTAAATCCCTTATTCCAATCTACTGGCCTACTACACCTTATAGGACCTCAGCTCTATGTGAGGCCAACTATGGAGTTTGAGATTCAATTAGAGATAAGAGATGTGCTTATAATTATGTCTTTTGTTGTGAATTTGACTTTTGAGATTCGTATGTTGCCTTTTAGATATCATTACCTTTTGATTCAAATGATTTGGCTTTTAAATTTCTTGATGGATTTTTCTATTCCTCCTCCATATGGATTTGGAGGACTAAACATGGGTGCTAAAGATGACTTTCATTTTAATACTTCGGACAAGGTTGCTAAGAGAGATAACTTCAAAGAGCATGGGGTCTTAAATTCTCATAAATAAAGGTAAAATAAAAGTGCTATCTTGACATCGACCTTATTTTATACAATGCAGAGTGAAAGAAAGTGGAAATCAAGAGGAATGACACATGGAACAATTTTAATTACTTTAATTTGAAAAAAATGTGACAAAGGGAAAAAAGATGGATACAGTGACAATAAATTATGATTCCTTATCATAAAAATGAGGTAAATGAAGGAAAACATGCTAATATAGATTATTTTGCAGATTCCATCTAGCAAAAGAAGAAAAATATAATTCTAAGAACAAGGATGTAAAAAGATGAAAAGATGGTAATTTTATGAGGGTTGGGTCCTATCTATGGTCTTATGAAGTAACTCACAAAATAAAAACCCAAGGGGTGCCAAAATAACATTGGAAAGCAAAATGTGTATGTGAAAAATGATTAAAATATGGTGGTTTTGTGAGGAATATTAGGTCTTCTCCATGGTCTTACAAAGTAACTCATAAAATAAAAACCCAAAAGGTGCAAAAAAACAAGAAAAAATGCAAGGTAAAGAATACTATGGTACATCAAGAAACCAAAAGACAAAAAGGGAGAACTAAAGGTTTGTGAAAGGAAGGAACTTGATGCAAAAGGAGAGACACATGCTTAATTAACCTATGAAAAGTGTTAGATAGATGTAGATAGAAAGCATGAAAAGAAGGAAATGTTTAGGCAAAGTACTTTTTGAGGAATTGAGCATTGGTGGGATCTTTGAAAACATGACCTTCATTGGTTTGAAGGTGGTAATTTCTTGGACTAATAATATATTTAACTAAATATGGGCCCCACCATTTTTAGACTTATTTACCTTCTTTATCATGGGTGTAGTCTAATTTAAGGACAAGATCAACAACATTAAAAGTGTAGATTTTAACACATTTATTATGTTGTCAGGTGATACGAGCCTTGTATTGGTGGTTATGTTGTAAAGTGAAAAGATGATGTTCATCAAGAAAATCAAGGGCATGAAGGTGATCTTCACATAATTCTTCATCTAGAATAATACCATGAAGAGATATACAAAGAGAGGGAAGCTCAACTTCTAAAGGAAGAACTTACTCAAAACCATAGACTAGTGAGAATGGAGTTGCCCTAGTGGTAGTACACATCCTAGTCCACTAGGCCCAAAGTGCAAGGTAAAAATGAATATGCTAATCCATGAGAGTTTCACAAATTGTCTTTTGAAGAATTTTTTTGATAATTTTATTGGTGGCCTCAGCTTGACCATTACATTGTGGATGATAAGGCATGGAAGATTTGTGATTAATCTTGAATTTGTTTCAAAGTTGTTTCACACGTTTATTTTTGAAATTACCACCATTATTTGAAATGATGGTATGGGGAATGCCAAAGTGATAAATGATTTGGTTAAGAATAAAATTCGAAATGGTAGAACCAATGACATTAACAAGGTACATGGCTTCTACCCACTTGGTAAAATATTCAGTAGCAATGATAATAAAGACATGACCATCTTAGGAGTGAAGAAGTTTACCAGTGAGATCAAATCCCCATGTGGAAAATTAACAAAGATAATTTGTGGTTTGAATCTCGGTAGGAGGTGAATGAATAAGATCATCATCAAGCTGACAAGGAAAACACTTTTTAGCATATTTAATTGCATCCTTTCCAAGAGTAGGCCAAAAGTAACCCATACATAGGCATTTTCATGTTGTAGCATGTCCTCTATAATGACCACCACAAATGTCTCCATGTGCTTGTTTAAGAAGAGGAGGTACCTCATATTACATAACATAATGGAGCAAGGTACCTTTGGAATTATGATAGTAAAGGATATTGTGTCAAAATACATATTTGAAAGCTTGTTTATTAATGTGTGTCTTTTCATGAGAGTCTAAATTAGGAGGATAAGTTTGGTGTTCTAATAATTGAATGATATCTTGATACCATGGGCTTTGTCAAATGGTAAAGCCTCGATGTGGTAGATAAGTGAATCTAATGGTTGAGTAGAAGATGGATATTTTCTTATTTATATAATAAAATTAAGATCAAAAATAACTTAGTGTAGATGAAAGAGAGATGTTGAAGAGGCAAGAGAATCAGCAATGGAATTTTTATCTTTAAGAATAGGCTCAATAGTGAAAGAGATAAAATCCTTAGCAAGAGTGGTTGAAATTTGATGATATGTAATAAGGTTCTCACTTTTACATTGATAATCACCACTAACTTGGTGGCAAATAAGTTGAGAATCACCTAAAACATGAAGTTATTGAATTTCTAAATCAAGATCATTTTACATGCCTAAAATGAGAGCTTCACACTCGGCCATGTTATTAGTGACATCAAAGGTGAAGTGAAAAGCTAAAGGAATGATTTTACCTAGAAGACTTATGAGAATGCAACCTACCCCAGATCCTCAAAGGCATTTAGTACCATCAAAGTGAAGGGTCCAAGTATCCTCATGTAAATCAACATTGATCTCAGGAAGCTCCTTGATAACTACCTTTAGTTTAGTAGTACCAGAGGAAATGGAAGATTCTTTAAGATTATTAGCTTCAAGATCGACAGTAAATCTATGAAAATTATATTTAAGATAAATATATTGATTAAGTCCTTTAATGTAAAATATATTTTCATCTATAAGGTTATCTTGAAGAGAAGAAGTGGCTAAAATGGGAGCTATGGCAAGTTGGTTAGCTATGACTTGTCCTTTGACATATTTTTGAGTCATGATGTGAAGATCAAATTCCATAATTAAGACCATCCATTTGCCAATCCTATCTCTAGGGAAAAATACTTTGGACAAGAAACGATGAAGGGGGTCAGAATGAACAATGATATAATATTTTGGTAAAGAATATAGTGGTGAACATTTTTAGCTACAAAATAGATGGCGAAGCAATCACACTCAATTTTAGTATAACATTTTTCATAATTGATGAGACCTAAAATAATGTAGTAGATAGCATACTCTCTTCCTATATCATCTTGTTAGTCAAGCATTGCCCCAACTGAAATAGGTCTAGAATAAGTATATAAAATCAAAGGTTTGTCATTGGAAGGAGGATGAAGTGTAGGTGGATGAAGCAATGACTCTTTCATGTTATCAAAGGCTTTTGGCATGGATTAATCTATTCTAAAGTAGTACCATTCTTGAGAAGGGAATTGACAAAGTGAATTTGATATGCCATTTCATGAACAAATCATCTAATTGCCCTAAGTTTTCCTAAATAAGTATGAATGTCAAGAATAAAATGAGGAATAGGCATGTTCATTATAGCACTAATTTTGGTTGGATCAGCTTCAATATTGCAAAGAGAGACTAAGAATCTTAACAATTTTCTAGATGTGACTCCAAAGACACATTTTTAAGGATTAAGTATAACTTTATATTTAAGGAGATGGTCAAATATGGTAGCAATATTGGAAATATTATTTTTATGACATTTAGATTTATAAATAAGATCATCCACATAGGTTTTTAAAAAATTGTAAATGAGATCATTTAAAATGTGAGTCATTTCTCATTGGTAAGTGTCTCTATCATTATTTAGGCTGTAGGGAATTTTGATATAGCAATAGTTTCCCCATTCCATGGTAAAATTAGTCTTATGTTGGTCCTCAGGGGTGATATGAATCTGTTATATCCTGATAAACCATTCATAAGAGATAACATTTTTTAACCAACCATAGAATAAATGATGGCATCTATCAAAGGTAGAGGAAGTTTTCCTTGGGATAAACAAGATTAAGATTGAATAAAACAATACAAATTCAAATTACCATAGTAACTTTCTTCTAAATGAGAACAATGTTAGAAACCCATTCAGAATAATCCACTAGTTTAATAAATTTAACATCAAGTAATTTGATGATTTTCTTATGACATAAAGTTGAAACTTCAGGAGGAAATTTCCTTTTCTTTTGATTTACAAGTTTGGCATCAAAATAAGTAATGATATTAGACACCACAATTCTAGTCTCAATACCAGGCATGTCCTCGTAAGAACAAGTGAAAGCCTCACAATATTTATCAAATAATAAGCTAAAGTTGTCATGTTTAGTAGGTGAAAGCTCTCAAGAAACTATAATTGGTTGAGGAAAAGATAGAGTACCATATTAGATGTGAGTGGTTTATTTAATAATTATGGCATTATCATCTTGAAAGTGGTATGGTACATTGGGTAAGTTAGAAATTGGATTTATTTTAGGATCAACTCTAGAAATGAAGTTATCGAAGCAAGGAGTTTTAGTCTTAAAATATCAAAGTTTATGATGTTGCCAAGGAAGTTGAGGTTGTTGGGCATGAAGTAACTCAATAATAGCTTCATCACTAGGCAAGGTAGGAAGAGGACCATAATACTTGACATCTACATCAAGATCTTAAATTTGATTGCCACAGCTATCATACTTAGAATGAATACAACAAACATTGGTTACCTTGGCATCTAATGTAATTTCAAGAGTAAAATAAGTACATGGAGTAGAAGAGATTAGAATACCAATGGATTTAATGATGGGACAAGTATTGGATGTAATGATAGGATCCAAAGGTGTAGGAACTTCTAGAGATTTGAAAGGCATAATTTGTTATACCACCCAAGGAGTATCAATGAGAGGAGGCACATGACCCTCAAGATCTAAGGTATGATCCATATAAATGGTATGCACATCTTGATTAAAAGCATGGATTTGAGCTAAAAAAATTTAGTAATGTTGGATATCTAAGTTTATAGATTGAGCTTGGGCCATGATATAGTTGTCATTGTATGTTGGAGAAATTATACATGCTTGAGAATCAGGGTGAGTTTCAGAAGGTGAAATCCCAATGTTGTTGAATGTACAAGGAGACATGATGAGAGGATCTTGAAATAATTTAGCCACCTCAAAATCATTGCTAGTGAATCCATCTTATATTAAAGAAATTTTTTGAGCATTGCATGGAGGGGGAAAGTTGATAATATCATCAATAAGAGGAATAGTACAATCCTTGGGTAAGAGATAAGGAGGAAGCCATTGTGAAATATATGGAGGTAACTTGGTAGTATTGAAAATACGTTGTAAATCATTGGGCTCATCATCATCAAAATCCACAAGAGTAACTTGTAAATTAAGATTCATGTTGATGAACTCAAGTAAAGGAGCACTATTAATCTTAATATTTGTAGGAATATGATATTGAGGTTTAGGATTAGGAAGCTAAATGATCCATGGGTTGGTATCAGCTTCATTCTTATACCATTTCCCATTATGTATGACTTTAATACATTGACTACCAAAAGAAGCAATAGCCCTCATTCGATGAGTCCATGGATGACAAAGAAGGATATTATAAGATAAAGGGAGATCAAGGACCATAAGATTGGTTCTAACAATCTTAGGTTCTATGGTTAATGGAATCCAGATATAACCAAGTAGTTTTTTATTAGTCTTGTGAACACCACATCAAGTAAGATGGGTTTTCTTGAGATGATCCTTATTATAACCAAGTTTTTAAATAAGCTACAAGGATGTCACATTAATACCAGAGCCTTCATCAACTAGAAATTTTTAGATAAGAGTGGTATTAATGGCTACTCTGATAAAAAGTGGCAAATCATCAGCATAAAAAATAATTTCATCATTGATCATGTCCTCTTCAAGAAATTCAATGGAAGGTTTATAAGAGGGACACATATTTTCAATGGTATTTATGTTAGTGGGTTGAGAATCGATAGAAGGTGGTTCTTCATATATGGAGGGTGAATCTTTAATTTATTGAAGTTATTACATAAGGAATTTATGATGATAGGGTGAAGTGTGAACCAACTCCATAAGAGGAATATTTCAAGGCATAAAGTTAATTTCTTCAAGAAAATTCCAATGTGATTTAGAAGAACTAACATGAGGTTTAGAGGGTAAACTAGTTTTTGAAGGTATAGATGTGGTTAGAGGATCAAAAAGAAGTTATTCTTTAGGTCCTTTTGAATAAACATTAGTGGTGGTAGTATCTTTAATAAGTTGTTCTTCTAAAGATGGCTTTTTAGGTTTGGTAACAGGATCTTTGTGAGCTGGTTTATGATGATAATTGACCTTGGTAGTGTTGACATATTGAGAGTTGTTATAATATTGGTTATAATTAGCATCGATGTCACAAACATATTTGACATTTGCTTGATTATTTGAAGAAGATTTCTGGTTATTAGAGGTAGAATCTTTAAAAGTTTGTCATTTTTAGGAATTAATAGTGTATTATTGATTATGAATATTAATAATAGCTTCATGATTGAATGAATCACCAAGCATATAGGAGACAATAAATTTATTGATCTCTATACAAGATTCATGAGAATTCCCAATATCAGCATAGAACCATAAAAATAAATTGGGGTCATACCACTTAGGAGGAGCATTGGGATAGATGAAAGGTTTTGAGGGTGTTAAAAATTATTTCATTTGATAAACCAAAAGAGGTGTATGAGAAGGTGAAGGAATATCAATTTTATAACTCATTTTTTGGCTTGTGGAGCATTACTAGGGATAGCATTAGATGTTTTGAAATATCCTTTAAAAAATTTATGATTGGGTTCAAATTGATTCATAAGAAAGTCTTGGTGTTTAGCTTGATCAAGAGATTCATTAAGTGTTTGGGGAGTAAAGGTTCAAACCTTATATTGAAGAGTGGGAGTCAAAACTATGATAAAGAGTTTGAATAAGTTATCATCAGTCATGTTATGATCAGATTTTTTAGCCAAATATTTACGTTGTCTAAAGTCATGAGTTGATTTAGTGGGATATTACTTAACATTGATGAAGTGGCTAAGACAATTTTTGAGAAGATCATTGTGTTGAAAATCTTTAACCAAAAGATTAACCAAATATTCAAGTTGCCAACTAGAATGTTGGGTAAGTTGATTATACCATTCTAATACATCACCAGTGAAAGTTTTGACTAAGAGTTTAGTAGTGGTGAAAGTATTAGTTTGGATCCATTCTTTGTAAAGGTTGTCAAAGGCTTTAATAAATGAGGTAGGGTCTTTAGTCCCATCATATTTGATAGTTTGAGATATGTTACCAATATCCATGAAAATAATTAAGGGAGCTAAAGGATAATTTTGAATGGTTTGAAACATCTTGTTATTCATTATGGGTTGAGGAATAACATTACTTGAAGCATCCCTAAGAGGTTGAGGGATACAATTAGGATTAGATTGAATATGAATAGTTTTAGGTTGATTATCCACATTAACTAAGTGTTGTTGAAGTTGTATCATTTAGTTGATGTTATAGTTTTTCATAATGTTCATTTATTGAATAACTTGGGCTAAAAGTTGATTTGTATCTGGAGGTGAGTTAGTATTAGTAGGATCACTCCCCAAATTGGTGTTATGGGGATTTTTAGAATAAGGATTACTGGTGAGATTGTTAAGTAAACTTGTATCAATTACTCTAACATTAGTTTGAGTATTTTGAAGATGAGAAGTTTCTTGGTAAGGAAAGGATCAAATCCATCAACTCTATCTTGAGGTATTATTTTCACCATGTTACAGTTCATATATGAAGGATGAGAAGTGTCCCAAGAGTGATGGTTCTCTTGCGAAGAGAAGAGAGGGAGAAATTAACATCCCATATAGTATCTAAATGGATTTATATTATCCAAGAAGATTCTGATAGGAGACTTCATTCTAACTAAAGAGAGATGAAGAAATTTAAAAATTAGAGAAATGGGAAACTAGATTGATGAATAGGGAAAGAAAAAAATAGTATAGGGTCTACTAGATTGACCTATCACAAAAGATAGAACCTAAAAATAGTACAAGGTTGACTAGGTCAATCTAGTATAGTGCGCAGAGGCTAGAAAAGGTACAGGGTCAATTGGGTTGACCTAGCATAGTAGACAGGGAAGGTGAGAAAGTTGATAACATGTATGAGTTGAGACAAGATAATTTTTGTTGATAATCTTATAAAGTAAGTACTAAAAGGAAATAGATAGCCAATTGGATTAACATTGACCAATCCAATTGAGGCACACAAAACAAAACCTTGCATTAACATTGGCTAATGTAAATTTTTACATACATAATTGAGCAAAGAGAAAGCAATCAACTTTATATTTAAAGAGGTAACTAATTGGTAAACCTAAATGTTTAATATATTATTAATAATATGATTTTTAATTTTATGGGAAGTTGGTTTTAAGTAAGGTACTATATAGCAATATAGGGATGGTTTCAGGTATTTTAGCCTAAAAAGGATAGTATTAGCAATGATATAGACTTGGTGTTGGGGCCTACCCCCTCACTTCACACACCACAGTGATAAGAGTGTCGAGTACTTAGCCAGAATATATTATTAACCACATTTTAAGTATCAAGTCAACTTCCCTCTTGGTCATGAAATCTAAGTAGGTTGGCCTTGGGTAGACAAAATATTAAAATGCTTGTTTATATTTTTATGATTTGGTCATGTGTGTATAAAATATAAATAATTAAACTAAGTGATTAATTAAAAATCCCCTAATTAAAGTATGTGAGCTATTATGCATGCAAGCAACAAGAAAAAAAATGTGTGAGCTAATTACTAGTAGATATTAGGTTAATTTCAACTTGAAACAAGGTATAGTGTTGACACCATATGAATAAAATATAGAATAGATTAAATAGGGTCAAACATATACTACATAAGCAAGGTCTAAAAATGAATTGGGTTGGCCATGGTTGATCTAGTTATTTCATATAGTATACAGAACATAGAACTAGGTTAGTAGGGTCAATCTAATTGACTATGCAAAGGCATTTTTAAAGAACACAAACTATGAAAGGAAATATAGAAATTAAATAAATAGAGAGGTATAAATGAACCTTGATGGATAAAATATGAAATGAATAAATATTGATAATGAATAACCTTGAAGTATATTTGAGAAACCTGTAAATTGGGTCGATAAGATCGATCAAGTTGTGCATAAATCTATTATAGAGTGTTTAAATGTACAAGGTCTACTAGGTTGACCTAGTAGGTTGAAATAGATTTTTGAAAGGCTATAAAGTTATACTAGGTTGATTGGGTCGATCTAGTTTCCTATTCTTAGAAACCTATGCATAGAAGTTAGAAAATTAGGTCGACAAAGTTGATCCAGTATGATGAAAATATGATAAAAATAATGACTAAAAGAATGAAAATAAGTGAAATAAATCCTAAAAGGGTTAGTTTCACATTGGGTTTACCAAAATGTATGAAATTTAAAATTCATCATGTCTATAAATTAATCCTAGCTCTGAGAAGATAGAGCATACCTACACTTCTGATTGGGGATACAATTGTTAAGAAAGATCATGATCAACATGGGGATCTATTAGACTCGATTAAGGGATAACTTGTCACAACATATGATTATAGGAATGGTTCCAAAGCATACAATCTAACACAATTGTACAACAACCCTAATGGAGTCATAAGGCTTAAAACATTCACTTATTCTAATAATAAGAAAGTAAATCTAATCTTGTTCACACCAAAGCTTGTGGCACAAACTGGGGGTTATAAATTTTAAAAAAAAATGTATATGGAACCTAAATTAAAGTAAGTATGAGTAATACCATAATACATAAAATATGAAATATAGTATTATTTGACCCAACACCTATGCTACTTTTATCTACTAAAAGAGAGGATAACAAGTTAGAATATACTCACCTAAATGTGAACCTATCGATACTCAATCTCTCCCTTGGCCAATGGGGATTCACAAGAGTTTGTGGTTTTTAAGGATCAATAATAAATACCAAAGCATCCAAGACTTATCCACAAGACTAGATTCTCCAAATAAAAAACCTAAGCTAAGTCTCCTCAAGTAGAATAGTGGAAGAGCAAATTGTGAAGAAACACAAGCGAATAATAACTCTTGATTTCATGTATGAAATAATGAAAAAATGATCTTGTATTTATAGGTGGATCTTGCCCTAAATGCTTTCAAAATTTTCAATTGTATAGGGTCAACCTAGTTAACCCAGTGTGTTTTTGAGATAATTCACTAAGTCTGAGCTAGGTCAACCAAAAGGTTAACAAGCTAAAAAGGTGAAAAATACCCCTAAACTATAATAGGTTGACACAATCAACCTAGTATAGTCAACTATCCAAACGGGAATTAAGGCAAGAACAGGATGGATAAGGCATGATAACTGAGAGGAATGGGTAGGATTGAGGAATGGTTTAAAGAGCTAGTTAGATTGGTAACAATGTGGCAATAAGGGACAACAATCATATGAAGCACCAAAGGTCTTCTCACCCCTTTCATGGTGAACCCCTCAGGGTGTGCACTTAGAGATATTGAGTCTTGATGGGTTCTTAAAAGATGTAAAGTGTCAGTATTTGATAAAAAGTTGAAAATATTATGTGTATATAGTTTTAATTATAAATTTGAGGTATTTAATTTTTGAAAGGTTGTTTTTGTCAAACAAATACATGGTAAGTATTTATGTGGCCTTTTAAGTAAATATATCCTTATAATACTTCAAACTTGTAAAAGAACATCCACAAGCATAAAAACCTTCTATAACACCTTCTAAATGCCTCATCTTTCCTCCAACTCAAGCAAGTCTCTTGGCCTAGGCTATATATCTAGTGGAAGATGTTATACAAAAAGATGATTTCCCAAAACATTTTAATGGTATTTTCCCCCAACTTGACATAGATGGATGATTCTTTAACATCTCTAATGTATGTTATATAAGTAATGAATTTACAGAAGACATTAATTCAACAAAACTTGAGAGAACAATAAAAGGTTTCACTAGATTCTATACCATCTTCTTTTAGAGATCCAAATGATGATAATGTCCAGTATAGTCCATCACAGGGGTTAATGGGAAAATATTAAGAAGGGGATGTCATAGATGAATATGAATATGCATGGGGTAGTTTTGAATCTTTTATGGAATCATATAGCACTATGAATCAATCAGTTAATGATACAGAGGATATTTTTTCAAGTTTTGGTGAGAAGGATGTCATTAATGAAAATGGGCCTCTCTTTAACATCAGGGTAGATAATTTCAGCTAAATTGATGATCTAGGTAATGAAATGAAGAAGGATAGAGGAAAAAGAATAGAGGGAGTTGACACATATGATATTTTTTATTTTAAAAAAGGTACATAGATGTTTCATTCTAAAAATATTCATTTGATATAAAACACAAGTGAATGTGATTCTCTTGGTATTGATGAAGTTATATATAATTCATTTCAAAGGATAAATGTGGAAGCATAAATAAGGCATGTGAGTTATTCAACAAAACTCTCAATTGTTGGCATGGTCCTATTGAATGGCATGACTATAGATTGGTGAGTTCAAGGAATTCTAATAAGAATCACAACGTGAATAATAGTGACCAATGTGTTTAGAGTGATATATAATATGATTGATAAATTTGAGAAAGATAAATAACATAAGATAGAAGACTTACAACATATGTGAGGATGAAATGCCCGAGGGAGACAAAAACCTTGACAAAACAAACATGAGTAAAAAATAGTTGTATTTGTTATACAGGGTTCATCTCGACAAAAAGAGTCCTCCTCTTCCCAATATCCACTTGGAATCACTTTCTCTCTCTCTAATTTTCTATTTCTCCATTGCACATTTTTTTAATCACTTAAAAAGGTCACGTTTACCTTTTTAAAGTTATAAAAGATAAAGTAACTATAAAATATAAGTCTTTTATCAAAAAGTGGTTATGGGTGGTTACAAGGGGGTTAAACACTTATTATAAGCTACAAATAAGAGTTTGGAACTCATTTGAAGGGTTTGTTGATAGTATAAGAACTTTTAGCAAGATGAAACGAAATAATCTATATGTATAACCCTGTGAAAAATCAATACAAAAATGATTTATAGGACTTTGTGCCATAATCTTTCTAGATGAATGACATGTATGAGTATGTCAATTTATTTTGATTCTTTCTCTTTAAATTTTCTAAAATAATATTTTTAGGTAGTCAATGAATTCAAAGATTTTAGTGTAGAATTTTTGTTGTATCTACATTAGGAATTTTTGTCATTGTGAAACCTTGGTGAGATTGAAAATAGAATTTGTATATTTTTATTGGGAAATATGAGGTTATTGTATATATTTAATTATAATGATATTTAATATCCATAATGTATGTATCTTGTTCTTGTGTTTAGAATATGTCTTTCTCATCTCATTTTTATGATAAAGGTTTCATATGTTACAATATCAACTCTTGGATTATTCTAGTGAATTTCTTTGTTTAGTCACCCAGAGTTATTCTTTTTCTTTCTCAGGATTATTATAATAATTTTCTATTTTTAACTAGATAGAATTATACCATTCTCCCCTCCTCCTTCCCTTTCTCTTTTTTATCCTTTCTATTATTCATTTCATTTCCATTTCTATTGTACTTTTTGGTTAAAATTACAAACCCCCCATAGAAAAATCTTTTATTGTAAATAGTTATAAATAGATTTATTTCTTGCATCCCTTTTTATTTTTAATAAATGTAGATCCAAATCCTAATATGAGAGTGACTTTGGCCTTGAATTGTTGACTAAAAGTCCACATTTTGTCCCCATTATAAAATTTTTAGCTAAAATCTTTTGGTGACTCCATTGGGGATCAAGGTGCTTTATGCACATGAGTTTTAGACATTTCAAGGAACCTCCCCTAGAAAGGAGGTTGTCAAATCCATTAAGATGAATTACCTAGTTCCTACATCTTTATAATTGAATAAATGGCATTGGTTTATCCCAACTCCAATGTGATTAATGTCCCATAGGGAATGTTTTTTGGCTCATTGACCTTGGCCCAATACAATGAGTTACATTTAGGCTCAATTAATATATTTTTGAGGTTTTCTAGAGAAAATTTTCAAGATGTTATTAACCATGTCTTTACTTTCACAGTGTCCTATAGCATCTTGAGATTTATATATGAAGATGTTGTTATGAGACTTTTTGTTAAAACTCTTATTGGAGTTGTTGTTGAGTGCTTCTAGCACCTAAAATATAGATGTATTATGAATTGGGAGTCTTTGAATAAAAATTTATTGATATATTCAAAACAAATATTGATGTGTGTGAATTTTTGTCAGATTTCTTCCAAATCTAGAAACAAGAATCTGAGTAGCTAAGAGAGTTCATAGCATGTTTTTAAAAATTGTTAAGACTAATTCCTCAAGAGGATCAACCAAGTCTTGATAATCAACTTTGTGTCTTCATTGGCTCTCTACATTCAGAGATCAAATCCATCTTGATGAAGAATAAGGCAAATTATGTAGAAGATACGTAATAAGAAGTCATTGACATTGAATATGACATGGTTTTTTATGGAATGTTGAAGATAGAAATTTCAAAACATGATAAAATTGTCATAAGTGGTGATGAATCAATGAAATACAACATGATCAAGATCACTCAACATTCAAAATAAAGTTTCATTAAATAAATCCTTGGAAATCATGGTAAAACATCAATAACTAAAAAGAGAAAGTACTTCATGTCATATATGATTGTTTTAGTTTCACAATTATGTAATAAGGTGAACAATTGGAAGAATAAATGATTGATAAATGAAAAAAATGAAGAATTTAGCTTCCTCATTTTTAAATAATATAAATTTAATCTTGTTCTAAAATATTCCTCAAACCTCATAATCCTGGGAGAAAATGAGTTATCTGAAGAATAATTGATTGAATCACAAATGTAAAATAATAATAATTCAGAATATGAAGTTTTATTTTCTGAAGGAGAGGATAGCGTTGAAATTTTATTTTGTAAAGAAGAAGATCCCTCTTGTATTAGAGTGGAAGACTCAGTGGTCAAAAGGGAGGATTTTCTTGGCATTTCATTTTAATTCTACTCTAGAAGATTTTTCTAAAGGATTTAGAATCCAATGCAATCAAGCATATGCAGATTGAAGATCATAAGCATTCCAAGGTTGAAATCAAAGAAGATATGAAGGTAGAACAAAATGAATGTTGTCCAATATTAATTTAAAATGAAATGGGATCTATCAAGATAAAATAAATTGATGATGATTCATTGAATGATGAATTTGGGTCTTCTATGGGAAGCAATTTGCAAAAGAATATCAACACTCAATTTATTCTAAAAGATATTCCTATTATTGTTCCATCTCAAAAAGAAACATGCACAACACTTATATCTTATTCAAACATTATATCAAGCATAAATGCATTTAAATCCACTCAAGAAGACATTAAAAAAGCTTAGTACTACTAAAAATTGCTCTCAAAATATTGAAGCACTTACAATGATTCCATTTGAAAAACTTGAGGCATTATTTATTTGCTCATTTATGACTATCTCAGTATGTATAGTAATCATAATTTCATCCTATTTCCACCTACTTGGTCACAATTTCTTAATGTGTTCAGACCTTATAAGTCAAATCCATTTTTCTAAAATGCTAGGTACTTCTCCCATGTAGTTAATCATTTTATATAGTCTTTTCATTTTCCTATACTCCTTGTAAATATTTATGTTTTCCCTATTTTATCTTGTTTCCTTTTCCCATACTTATTTTGGTGTGTGTGTTTTATTTTAAATAAATGTGGAAGTCGACCTATTTTCCATTGCTCTCCATGTATTGGTCCTTTTATCTTCACCTATTTATACCTTTTTTCTCTACCTATAAAATCTCAGTATATAATCATATGATTTTCATAAGGAGGTCATGACAGTAATTGCTTTACAATGAATGATTATATTTATTTTTAAGATATATATAATGATCATTTGATTGTTCAATGTTCATATTTGTATTTCCTTGGATACCTAATTTGAACTAAAATTGACTACACATATTCAATCCTATGCCAAAGTTGTATAGTTCAAGTCTTCTTCAATTTTTGTGCTGGTATGTAAAAAATAGCCTTGAATTTTTTAGCCAAGTGGGTCTCCAAGCTATATTTTTGATAATGTATTCATGTTTTCTCAATTTTTTCTCAATGGTCAAAAAAGTCAAATTTAGTCAAAGTCACCACTTCCCTAAGTCAACATGTCATGATATATTTATCATCAAAATTAAACAATTGGTCAAATGTTTAAAAAAATGATATAGTGCAAAAATTTGGCTAAGTGTTTGCTTTGTTAAGTTTTAAGTACTTGTTAAACACACATCATATTTATAATAATTGATTAGTAAGCTATTAGACTCTGATCTCTATATGAGCACACTATAGAACATGATATGTGATAAAACACCTATCAAACCCTAACCACCTACTAAACACACTCCTAGATTCTAATGAATTATGAAACACCTCTTGGGATCTGAGGCCTCTATAAATAAACTTGTCAGGTCCTAATGCTTGATCATGCACCTCTAAATCCCTTCTAGTAATCCACCCTTTTCCCTAACACATAGATTATTTGTACTCTACCATATATCCCTCCATCTTTCCATTTTTTCCTATCATTTACTGATTGCTTCTTATACCTTTCATTCATCATCACTCCCATTCACAGATTCAGCATCTCATTGGTCATTGGCATTGTAGGTTTTCACTGATTTGGATCATTATTAATCTCATAGGAAATAGGGATTATACTCATTTGATTTGACATTCATATTTTTAGAATATACTCAATGTTTGATCAAAATCCTTAAAGTAAACTCCATCAAAACACTTTATAGAGTTCAAATTTCTATTATGTGGCATGTTAGAATTTGATCCTATTCCAAACATCATTAAATTATGAAGTATATCCAAACACCCAATAAACCCTAGGAGTTACTTGTGCACATATAATATTCTAACCATCCACTAAATATGCCATCAAACTCCAAAGCCTGCATACAAACTTGTCATGATTTGAGACCCTACTAAACACTTCATCATACTCTAAAATATTTCTGCACATTCTATTAGACTCTACACTTGTAAAATTTTCACACCTTACTCATGTGGTAATCACAATGAATAAGGGGGTGGGTGAATCAGTCTTAAAAACATTCATTCAATTCCACTTAACATTCATGATCCATTCATACAAACATATAGATCAATCAAAGCACATCCAACCATACATATGAACATGAAATATAAGAACACATCGTATATGTGGGAAACCATAAATAGGAATAAAAACCATTGATATATTAAAATGGAATGCATTTCTATAAGAAAAAAACCAAAATTATTGAAGCACCAACTCCACATGGAGCACCAACCCCGACTAGCCAAACACCCACTTGACTAGGCTTTAGCAAGCACCCACTTGTAAGGAGGCACCAACCCCCTAGATGACTTAGCACCAACTCAACCACATGATTTATTATATCACCTTCATAAAAATATGTTTTTCACACAATAAATTATGATCACCTTATTTATCTCTTCACTCTCTTATCCCTCCCAAAGTGCCTTCTAGGTCTCTTAGCTCAACTAGGTCTCTTCAAGACTGATTAGGTCATATGACATTTATATTCATACTCATACCTTCTATTAGATATTAATGGAAATTCCTTTAACCTATTTTTATTATATATAATACCTCCTTTCATTCAAGGATTTTTTATATCATTCACTCCTTAATACAATCTTCTAACACACCAATTAGGCTTAAAAAGCCTTGTTCTTATACAATCCTCTTGCTCATACACCTCTTAGCTGGAAACACAAACTTGCCCACTTATATTGGACACATAATAGGCCTTAGGAAAAATTAAAAATAAAAATTACTCATTAAATTAGGTTGGATATAACTCAAATAGATCAAATCCTTCTTTAGGTCTCATGGAGACCTAATTACATTATGCCTACTTTACGACACGTTACGTTATGACCCCTTGGAAAACTCTACAACTAGATACATATCACAAAATTTTCATAAAAAAATAAAATAAGAATTATCCAAAATATTTTGAGTACCATGACACCTTTTGGTTCCAACCACCACTTGAAATACTCCATTAGCACTTTCACATTAGGCCTTTGAACACATAAAAGTTTGTCTTGAACAATTGAATATAACACATAATTTATCCACACAACCATGAAAATACATAACTTATACATAAACTTAATAACCTAATAATATCATCATATTCATTAGACACTTCCACTCAGGAGATAAGGGCTCAAGAATATATTTGCAACTCACTTACTAAGAACTTCTAGTTTACCTTAAAGATCAGTCACAGTGACTTAGACCTCCAACACTTGTATAGACAATTTCCATTACTTATGATGAATTTATATGGTCATATGATATCTCCATACCATATTAAAATATAAATATACTATGGTCTAATGGCAAATAATTCTCTTAAAGACCAATCTCATGACCTTATATATCATTGTCTTATTTGAACCAGACAAGTCAACTTATGAGCAACCTTTCACCAAATTCACTGACATAAAAAACTTCTTGAAATCATAAACATGACTTAAAAGTCTTGAAAAACATCTATATTCACTTGGTTTCAAGATTTTATCATAAAAACACATTCCAATTCATCTTCTCATTGTTTCCTAGGTTTTCTATTATTTACACCATTAGTCATGTTAGCGACTAGCTAACTTGGATGACCAGTTTAGCACACTTGAGGAATAGAACCTATCCATAAACCTTCATTGAAATAAGACATTAGTATATACCTTATTCCTCCATCCATTTTCTTACTATTTTCAATGCAAAATTTGACTTTATAATGACGTCTTCATAAACAAGTCTATAACTTAACATTTTATCTCTCCTCTCTCTAACCAATACCACCTAAAGGTACCTAGGAGAGTCCACTAAAATATCCAATGGCTTAACTAATAAATTAAATCCATATTGAGAAGTTTTTATCAATATCTTAAATATGGGGTCTTTATTAGGGTTTTAAGAGGGTTTAAACCAATTTCCACTCTTAAAAATTGTTCATAAAGCATATCCCCTCAATCTAAAAACTAATGCTTAAAATTTTGAGATAGGACCCTTCCCCATCTACCATGAACTGATTATTTTCCCATGTAAATTTTTGATGATATAATGAGCACAATAAAATCCTTTTCAGGTTGAGAATCCTTCATTTTGAACACTCAAAAGACCTCCAAACAACTTTTCATTCCTTGTCATTCACACTATGACCTCAAACTACATTAAAAAACTTGAAAAAACATACCTAAACTCTAAAAATTCCTAAATTATCTCAAACACCTTTAATCTAATCATGACCCCTCATTAGGCCACACTTTCTCTCTTTGCTCTCTAGACCTTGACCTACGAAGCATATTAGGCCTTAAAACTGACCTTCATTCCTCTTTCCATGATCTCAACACCTCAATATCATGCTCAAAATATCACTGTCATTCCATATTATGTCATGCTTAAACATTGCAATACATCCTTTGCATTCCTTGAAAACAATCATGATACCTCATTAGGCCAAGTAAGGTCCAAGGTCCAAGTTCAGACCAAGATAGAATGTCTTACCCTCAAAAACCCACCTTACAACACTTTTGAAGGATTATACACCTAACTCGCAATCCCATATAATTACAAATAACTTATCACTTCCTTGAGCTCACTCACTTCACAATGGTACCTTCACATACCTTCTCATAAGGTCTAAACTAAGCTTCACAAGACACCTTGACTATGATCAAACCTACTGACCTCAAAGATATCACTCAAGTTAATATTAAAAAACTCATATAAATATTCTTATACATTAACACTCTTCCAAGCTTATTGACACAAATCACTACCAACTAATATTGCTCTCAACAACACTCTTGCAGACCTACTATCATCATACCTTCACAAGAACCTTCAATTATGACACTGAAAACTTCATGCTAGCTTAAACCATTGATATCAACCTTAAAATCAACCAACAGAGAATTAAAATCTTAATAAATTCAACTTTTCACATCAAGATCACAATCTCATACCTCAAAGACCATTCACCATGCATTTTCACTAGATGCACCTTGACATCAATGACATCATCCTTGACATCAATGATAACACTTCTCAACAAACTCCCCCTTTGTCATTGATGGAAACCACTATCATAACCTTCTCTCAACAATCAACTTATCCCTCATTTTGAAATTTTCTCCCCCTTTGACATAAATCACAAAGAGATGCTTGCAACTTCTTGGATCACACTCCTTGTAGCTAAAACACTCAGCACACATGATTATGAGTTTATGAGTCATAATACAAACATGATCCCTTATCTCCATGGATACCTTCTTAGCACTACCCACCTGATCTTGGATCTAATGAACCACTTGATTATCTCCCCTTAAGTACTTGGCTTCCTTAATGATTGTTAGGGATAATAATTACACCTAATTCCTATCTTAAGTGTTCAAATGTAGCCTTTGAAAGGGGTTTTGTCAAAATGTCTACAATCTAATCTTGTGTAGAAATATATTCAAGTCTAACACTTTGTTCACTTACCAACTCTCTTATAAAATAATACATGATGGGAATGTGCTTATTCTTCGAGTGCATGATAGGGTTCTTTGAGACACTTAGAGTAATTGTATTGTCATAATAGATAGGGCTAGGGTAATCATAATCTACCTTGTAGTCTTTTAAGGTCTATCTCATCCATAGGACTTGAGTACAACATGAATTTTTTTCAATGCAATCAATTTCACAAGTGGATAATGGTACTAATGGTTATTGTTTGCTTATCCATGAAACTAGACACCCACCTAAGAAGAAATCTCCTCTACTAGTAATTTTCAA
The DNA here is from genome assembly GCA_037957365.1 of Torreya grandis. NCBI lineage: Eukaryota > Viridiplantae > Streptophyta > Pinopsida > Cupressales > Taxaceae > Torreya > Torreya grandis. The sequence continues at coordinate 3,500,012 of JARHVA010001297.1, read as the reverse complement.
ATCAACTAGACTTCTTATCCATTTTGCATCTGTATAGGCTATAAAATTGAACTCATTTCTCTTGAAATACCACAACCCAAACTCCATATTCCCCTTGAGATACTTTAGTATCCTTTTAACTATTTGAAAATTATTTTCCTTTGGATCTTCTTAAAACCTTCCCACAAGATCTACTGCTTACATGATGTTAGGTTTAGAGGCAGTGGTATTTAGAAAACTTCCAATAATTGACCTATATGATGTCTGATTGACCTTTGGGGACTTTTCTTCCTTTCTCAACTTACACCCTATGATCATAGGTGTACTAACTACCTTGTAATATTCCATCTCAAACTTATTCAATGTCTCTCTTATGTACTTGTCTTGTGAAATGAATATACATTTTTTTAGATTGAGTGATTTTCAACCCAAGAAATAATGATAGTTCTCCCAGCATAGACATCTCAAAATCTTTCTTCATCACCTCTACAAAGGCCTTGGTCATGTTCTCATTATTTCCACCAAATATGATGTCATCCACATAGATAAATACTATCAACTAATGGTCATATTCTATCTTGATATACATATTACTAGCTGTAACTCTTCTTTTGAATCTTTGATCCAAAATATACCTATCCAACATGGCATACCAAGATCTAAGAGCTTGATTTAGACCATAAAGAGCCTTTTTCAATCTAAAAACATAGTCTTTATCACCTGATAGTGAGAACTGCTTTGGTTTCTCTATGCACACCTCCTTTTCCAAATTCCCATTCAAAAAGGCATATTTGACATCCATATATTATACCTTGAAAATTTTGAATCTTACATATGCTATAAATAATATGATGGCCTCCAATCTTGCTATTGGTGCAAAATTATCCTCAAATTCTACCCCTTCAACTTGTGTATATCCCTTTCATACCAATCTATCCTTGTTCCTAGTTACTTCTCCATCTACATTTAACTTGTTTCTAAACACACATTTTGTTCCAATTACATTCTTGTCTTTAAGCCTAGGAACTAGTTCCCAAGTCTCATTCTTCTCTATTTTGTCTAACTCCTCATTCATAGAACCTATCCAAAATTTGTCTTATTTTGCTTATATAAGGTCTTAGGTTCAATCTTAAACAATAGAACAACATTCTCTTGATTTAGGTTACTTACCAGTCTTCTTTTAGTTTGCATACATACATCCTTGTTGCCAATGATTTGAGATTCAGGATGATCTCTTTGAATCTATCTTGAGGGGCATTTTGAGTATTGTCTCTCCTCAAATTATTCTCCTTCCTCATCAACCTCTATTATTTCATATTCATTATTGAATTAAAAATTATCTAATATATCCTTTGATTGTGAGTGTGATTTATTTATTTCATCAATCTTCACATTGGTGTTTTCCACTATCTTCTACAACTTCTTGTTATAACATCTATAGGATGATCTTACTAATGAATACCCAAAGAATATAACTTCATTAGATCTAGAATCAAACTTACCTAAGTCTTTCTTATCTATTTTTATGAAACAATTACTTCTAAACAATCTAAATTGTTCCATAATAGCAGTTCTTCCTTTCCATAGTTCATAAGGGGTCTTGTTGCCATTAGTCCTTATATGTCCTCTATTCAAGGTGTAGACTTTAGTACTTGATGCCTCTATTTAGTACCCATCAGATAATCTAGACTCATTTAGCATAGTTCTTGCCATCTCTTGGACTATCCTATTCTTTATTTCCACTATCCCATTCTACTGAGATGTCCCATCTACTGAGAATTGTCTCCTTATCCCATGGACCTCATAGAAGTCATAAAACTCATTAGACCAAAAATTTTCTCCTCTATCAGATCTTAGGCACTTTATCTTCTCATTCTTTTCATTCTTAACAAGGTCCGTGAATGCCTTGAACTTATCAAGAGCTTATGAATTTTCTTTCAAAAATGCTACCCAAGTCATTTTTGTGTAGTCATTTATGAGTAACATGAAGTAGATATCTTCTTGAATGATTTGTATCCTTTTAGGCCTAAAAATATTAGTGTGTATTAATTCTAAGGGTCTTCTAGTAGAGTAATCCTTGGACTTGAACCTTCTTCTAGTTTGATTACCACGTTGGCATGCCTTGCAAAGTATTTTTGTAGGTTTGGTTATCTTAGGCATGTCCTTTTTAGACTTATTAATGTTTATCTTGACCATATTGTCAAAGTTTAGGTGACATAACCTTCTATTCCATAGCCAAATTTCATCCATATTTATCATATAACATCTCTCCTTCTTGATCTCATTCAAGACATATAGATTATTCTCAGTCCTCTTAACATTGACAATTAGCCTTCTTGATTTGGCTCTCCTTATCTCACATCCTATATCATGAAATGTTAGTGTGTGTCCTTGCTTAAAATTTTTAATTACACTAAGTATGTTATGTTTCAAACCTTTTACATACAACACATTTTTTTTCTTGGTATTCCCATTGTCCAAACTCAAGATACTCTTGCCAATTATATTGGCAATTGTGTTGTCTCCAAATCTCATTGTTCTTATATCATTTTTATTCAATGAGATGAACTTATTTTTATCTCTTTTCATGTGGCTTGAGTAACCACTATCTATATACCATTTCATGCCTTCATCTTGAATGTGAAAGGCATTATGAGCTAGCATATATTCCTCTTTAGTCTTTTGTTCCTCCTAAGTAAATAATCCATCTTGACTCTTGGGCTCAATATAATCAATCCTAAAAAAATTTGTATCTCACACCAATTTTTGACTCTTACCATGCACTCTAGAAGCTCCATATACCTTGTTAAGTCATTTTTATTGATCACTCTTTCTCCCATGGTCCCCTAATAACTCATCCCTTAAGACCATTCTAAAATCACTTGCTTTATGACCAAAGATATGACAAGAAAAAAAATAGCCATTGAAATAATTGGAATACCTCATTGTATTGGGATTCTTGATTGGTCTCTTAATGTTAACTTTCATGTTGGTTCTCTTAAATTGTTCTAGATTATCACGCTCTTTCTCAAACTTACTCATCTCATCTATGAGCTATTCATGCTCAACCTTCAAATGATCTAGCTCTATCTTTAACTGATCATACTCAAATTATTTTGATTTGAACTTTGTATTAACACTTTTTAAATTTTTTTGAGATCCTTGATGATCTTCTCATCCCTTTTGGCTTTTTTGACCTGGTCACTCTTCAAGGTATAAATATTCCTTAAGATCCTTGACCATAGATCTCAACTGATGCTTCTCCTTATTTTAATGCTTCAAATCATCTAGGTAACTTATGATCTCAACTTCAAGGTATAGTTTATTTTCTCCTTCTTCACTATCATAGTATAATTATTCATCATACATATTGTCTTCTTGTTCACTAAGCATTTTGTGCTTCTTAGGATCACCTTCAAGTTGTCAATCTTGCTTCAAATAACCAGGCTCTAATATCAATTATTAGAATACCAATGACTAATATGGGGATTTGAATTATTCTTTAAAATATTCATTAAATTCCACTTAACATTCATGAGTCATTCATACAAACATATAGATCAATCAAATCACAAGCAATCATACATATGAACATGAAATATAAGAACACATCACATATGTGGGAAACCCTCAAGGGAAGAAAACCCACTGATCTCTAAAAATGGAATAAAATCCTATAATTCAAAAATAAAATTTATTGAAGAACCAAATCCACATGGAGTATCAACCCCAACAAGCCTAGCATCCACTTGACTAGGCTTTAGCAAGCACCCACTTACATGGAGGCACCAACCCCCTAGATAACTCAACACCAAATCAGCCACCTAATTGATTTTATCACCTTCATAACACTATGTTTCTAAAATAACATATGATGATCACCTTATTTATATATTCACTCTCTTATCCCTTTCAAACTGCCTTCTAGGTCTCTTAGCTCAATTAGGTCTCTTCAATACTGATTAGGTCATATGACTTTGATCTTCATATTCAAACCTTATATTATATATTCATGATATTATTTTTACTCTCTTATAATGGTCTATAATACTTCCTCCCATTCAATGATCTTCTATCTCATTCATTCCTCAATACAATCCTCTAACACACCAATTAGGCCTAAAAATCCTTGTTCTTATACAAGCCTCTTGCTCGTACACCTCTTGGTTGGCCACACACACTTGACTACTTATATTGGAAACAAAATAGGACTTATTATGTGTTATAATTAATAATAAATCATTACATTAGGTTGGCCATAACTTAAATATACCAAATCCTTCTTTAGGTCTCAAGAAGACCTAATTCTATTAGGTCTACTTTAGGATACATTACCTTATGATCCCTTAAAACACTCTATACTTATATAAACAACACAAAATTTTCATAAAAAAATAAAATATTCCTAATCCAACATCTTTTGATCACCATGACACCTTTTGGGTCCAACCACCACTTGAAACACTCCATTAGCACTATTCACATTAGGCCTTTTAACACACATAAAAGTCTATCTTGAACAAATGAAGAAAAAACATCATTTATCCACACAACCATGAAAATAATTAACTTATACAAAACCTAAATGATATAAAAAATATCATCATATTAATTATACACTTTCACTCATGATATATGGGCTCAAGAACATCTTTGCAACTCATTTATTTAGAACTACTAGTTTACCTTAAAGATCAGTCATGGTGACTCAAAACTCTAACACCTATATATACACATTTAATTACTTTTGATGCATGTATATGGTCTTATGAGATCTCCATACCATCATAAAATATTAATATCATATTTTCTAATGGAAAACATTGGTCTTTCATACTAATTTCATGACTTTATATCTTGTTGTCTTATCTAAACCAGACAGGTCAACTTGTGAGCAACCTTTCACCATATTCATTAGCATCCAAAATTTATTGAAATAATATACATGACTTATAAGTCTTTAAAAATATATCTATGAACTTGTTTTCATCATTCTATCATGAAAACACATTCCAATTCATCTTCTCGTTGTTGCTTGGGTTTTTCATTATTTACACCATTAGGCTTATTAACAACTCGCTAACTTGGATGACAGTTTAGCACACTTGAAGACTATAACATGTCTATAAACCTTAATTTACATTAAACATGAGTCTATACCTTCTTCCTCTATCCATTTTATTACTATGTTTAATGCAAATTTTGACTTATATAATAACTTCTTCAAAAATATGCCTATAACTTAACATTTTCTCTCTCCTCTCTCTAACCCATATCACCAAGAGGTACTTGGTAGAGTCCACTACAAGATATAATGTCTCACCTAAGTTATTAAATTCATCCTTATCACTTTTTATTAATATCTTCAACATCAAATCTTCATTAGGGTTTTAAGAGGGTTTAAACTAGTTTCCACTCTTAAACGATTGTTCATAAAGCATATCCCCTCAATCTAAAAATAATTGAGTTAGTAACCTTCCCAATCTACCATTAAATTCTAAGGTTCCCATGAAAATTTTTTATGATCTCATGAGCACGATAAAATCCTTCTTGGGTTAAGAACCCTTCATTCAAAGCACTCAAGACACCTCCAAACAACTTTTCATGCCTTTTCCTTCACGCTATAACCTCAAACTACATGAAAAAACTTGAAACAACGTACCTCACTTATTAAAATTCTTACATGATCTAAAACACCTTGAAATATGATCATGACCCCTCATTATGCCACACTCTCTCTCTTTGCTCTCTAGACCTTGACCTGTAAACAATATTTAGCCTTACAATGACCTTCATGCCTCTTTCCATGATCTTAAAACCTCACTATCATGATTAAAATCTCAATATAATGAAATAAAAATTATCTCATGCTTTAAAAAATTTATACATACTTCCAATACCTTGATAATAGATCATGATAACTCATTAGGGCAAGAAGGGTCTAAGTACAAACTAAGATAGAATGTCTTAACCTCAAAATTCCACCTTAAAACACTTCTAAAGGCTTATACACCTAACTCAAAATCCCATACAATTCCAAACAACTTTTCACTTTCTTGAGATCACTCACATCACCATGCTACTTACACATACCTTCTCACAAGGTCTAGACTAGGCTTCATAAGACACCTTGACTATGGTCAAACATACTAACCTCAAATATATCACTCAAGCTGATATATGAACACTCATATCACTACTCTCATACAATAAAAATCTTCTAAGCTTCTTAACACAACTCACTACCAACTGACCTTGCTCTCAATAACACTCTTGCAAACCTACTTATCATAGTACCTTCACAATAACCTTCAATGACAACACTAAAAACTTCATTTTGAATTAAAACATTGATATCTAACTTGACATCAACAAATAGAGAAGATAAATCTCAACAAACTCACCTTGTCACATCAAGTTCATACCTCAAAGACCATTTATCATGCATCTTCACTAAATACACCTTGACATCAATGACATCAACCTTGACATCAATGAAAACACTTCTCAACAAATAATCACACTATCATATTACTACCCTCTTCTAAATATACCTATGGACTCTATCATTTGCATATGCCCATCCTACCATCTACCTCTTTCTAGAGCACACTCAATTTGTTTTCTTCCTTCACAAGATCATTTCAGATTATGGTTTCTCTCTCAAGTAAATTTTATTCATCGGATGTCAAAATTTGGTACCCCAATCAAGGAGACTAAGAATAAAATCACTTCTAAGAAGACCCCTCCCAAAAAGAGTCTCCAATTAGAAGAGGACACAAATGTTGAAAAGATAACATATCCTAATCTTAGATAAATTTATATGGAAGAAATATGGAACATAATAAGTGGTGTACAAAAAATAGATTATGGATAAAACATCCATGATAATGGATTGATTCAAGTAGCTACATTTTTTATTTCATTATAATGTCCAAAATTAGTGTTAATGATGGATAAGCACTATGATGTATAAAAGAGGGAATCCAAGAATCCAAATGGAGAGTGTATCATATGCATAGGTTAAGATCATATTTATCATATACTATATCTACCTAGTAGGCCAACATTCATCTATTTGACTCCTACATCTACTCAACAATTATGAGACTCTAATACTAGCTCATGTTCAAAGTGGATCAACAAGTAATGGTTGAAAACATCTAGGCATATGTCAACAAGGCTTCACAAAAATATTTCTAGATTTGAGTTCATGAATGAAATAAATTATATGATCCCATTCTTTCATAGGGTATTAGGGATCCCATTTATACTAAAATTCCAAACATGGATGTACAGGTACATATGGAGTATCCACCAAAACAAGCAGTACATCAAATGGGAATAATTGATCAATAATTCAATCCATAAGTAACTTGTAGCGGTCAATACATATTATAAAATATATATGACCTATTATCTTGTGTATATTGTTACTCAGATAATATTCTATAGTGGTTTGAATATAGTGGGTGATATGCAGACTACCAAAATTTATGATTTCTATACTCAGCTCTCATTAAAGAAAAGTGAGCATCATTTTCACATACTAAATGATGCATTATTGTAATATGTGATTCAGATATTTAAAACAAAACCTTATAATATAATGATATCAATTGAAGCTTCCATAGATATTTATAGATGAGGAACTTGGTTTATATGGTTCCCAACTTTCACCTACCTAAGAATTTGAAGCTGTGAAATTATTCCATACATGCTCCTAAAATATGTGGATGACAGATGGTATTTTATGGAACTAGTGAGATATTTAACTAAAACACACAATTTTTTGTCTTATAAGAATAAGTCATGAATAAAATTTCCTATTTCTATTAGTTGGTATACTTGTGCTTCTTTGGACAAAGAAAAAATGATTGACAAAGAAATGACTCAAGTAACTCTTCAATCATTTGAAATTTGACCTTAATTCAATACTATGGGTCTAATTCATAATATTCTTAGTTTTTCATATCAAAATGTACATCATTTTTAATACTACTGTATAGACTATGATGATGAGAAATATGTGAGAATCCATTATTACTCATGATTCACTTTGGAATAAGTAATTGTATTTGACATATTGAAGATTAAGAAAAGTATAGTAGATGATGAAAATGTATTGGATCCCATCTATGATAAAGATGAATTGAATCAAATCCTCTTCCAAGAGTATATTAGCACAATAAATAATCTACTCCACTTGTCAACTGAACTCAGGGTATGCTAAAGGTTGGGAAGAAAAGGCATCAATATTGATAAAGTAAGATTTTTTCCTCCTATGAAGGAAACCAAATTAAGAACTAATCATCTACAACATCAAACAAAGATAGGGATATGTTCATAAATAATAAATAATAAGGATTCAAAATAAATAGGAGCAAAAATAAAAGTTGAAGCTGTCACATAAGCTATTCCAATGAAAAATCCACTTAAGCTAAAAATAAGAATATTAGTTGAAAAAACCCCATGTACTCCAAGAATTTATATTTTAGAATAAGTTAATCTTGATGGTATTTCTCAACCTCAAACTCTAGTAACCAATACTACATAATAGTTTTTATCTTTGGATACATCCTTGCTATTTGAGTCTTTATCCCTTCTCAACCTGATACTTCCATACGATTGTCTCTTGTTTAAAATGTTGAATTGCCTATTAAACCCTCTCCTAATACTCCAATTGATACACTAGGATAAGAATAAGGTTAAATTATGTTATATGGGTCCCAATCTTTACAAACTCATCTTCCTCCTCTTGAAATGCAAAAAGAATCTGACACCATTCTTGTGTAGCAATCTCCTAATGCATAAGTTCTTGATTGGTTAAGTGAAGTTGTGAAGAAAAGAAAAATATTAAGTAGTTTCAGTAAATTAATTTCATCATATTAACAAGTGTCAATCCTCATGCAATAAAAATTCCCAAAATAATCTCAAGAATAATCATAGATCAAAAAGGTTAAAGATATGCATAAATGGCAGTTCCTCTAGAAAAAAAGATAAAGACAATGTTGAAGCTTTATATTATCAAATCACAAAGGTCCATTTAATTAAATATACAAGGGAACTTATTGAAGAAAATTTTCAATCTATAATTGGCATATTTTTCAATAAAATGGACCAAGATAAAGTAACTAAGAAAAAACTCAGAGAAAATTTTGAACTAATGTTTCTAGTTCAAAAATTGGTAAGACCTATTCAGTCTTCCCATTCTATTTTTAATTAAATTATTGAAACTCAAACATTAAATGTTTTGGAATAAATTTTCCATATGGTTAAATCAAAAAAATAATGGTCTAAAAATTTTATACAATAAGTCATCACTACTCTTTAGAAAATAATGGTCATGTGTTCTAAGATCCATTCAAAATATGATCAAGAAACTAAAGCTAAAAATAAATATGAAGAGGGACAAAAATGGAATGAATTGCTTCCTAAGTTGGAATAATTCTCTTTTACATGTTCAAATGACATTATCCAAGTAAAGGTTATCCAAAAAGAGGAAATTGTGTACCTGGACAAGTTTTTGAGATCTACTAAATTCAAAGTTTGCATTGTTAAAGAAAGTGACATTAAATTTGGTGACTCTAAGTCAATGGGAGGTGATGTTTTCCTTAATATAATAGGAGGGATAGTAAAATTGAAATGCAGACTCATTGATGATAATGGGAAGATAATTTTTGAGAAACCCTTATTGATAAATTAAAAAAATATATTGAGATATTAACTCCAAAGTATACTTTCAATTGTGAGTCGATTCAAATATTGATCAAGTATTAGTATAATTTGGAGAACCTCAATGCAATGCTTAAAATATTTCAAGAAACAATACATCATATGATGGACTTATATTCTAAGGTAAAAATAGCTTATACATATTCAAATGGTCTAGATGAATACAAAGTGTTGTAAATCATGAAAAGGTTCAATGAATATCATAAGAAGAAGCTGCAACCTACGAAAGAAAAGATCCAAATCATCATCAATGAAGATAATAAATAACAATTTTACATCAAATCTTGATCTTCCCCATAAATGTTGAGTCATTCTTGCAATTATAATTGTACTTTCTTGTATTGGTTAATTCACACATTGTAAAGTCATGAAAATGTACTAAGTATTTTTTACAAATTTGAGTTGTGATAATTTGTCATTGTACTTTTACAAGTTGTGCAAAAATACTAACACATTTTTTCAAGTTATACAAAAAAATGAACATGCTTTTCCAAGTTTTAAGTTATGCAAATTAGCTAATGTGATTTTACAAGCCCCTAAAAATGCAAAAAAGGTGGTTATAATCTATAACCACCCATTTCAACCTATAAATTTGAATTAGAGACTCATTTGTATAGGTTCTTGACAGTGAAACTTTTGGCCATAATTTTAAAAGAGGATATTATATCACCAACTGAACAAAGATCAATATAGAAAGATTTTGAAAACTATGTTCAAGATTTCTTTACGGATTATGTATGTTATAATATCTACCTATATTTGAATCTTTGATTTCAAAATAGTATTGAAATTGCTATAAATTAGTCAAAACTTGGAAGTTCTATTGGAGTATTTATTTTTGAACTTGCATTTATTATTTCCATTTTGGGGAAGTCTTGGTAGGATAAAAGTAATATTTTGGTAAATTTTATTAGGAAATAAAAAAATAATCATTTATTTATATTATCATCAATAACTAATTATTTCAGTGTATATTGCATGTTCTAATAAACACATAAATGATTTTCCTACCCATTAAATGAGAATGGCTTCCTTTTACGAAATATATCCTCCTTGCTAACATTTCTAGTAGGTTTTAGATTTTGGCCCTCTATATTTGTTAACCCTATAAATAGATAAATATTCTACTTTATCTCTATATATATTCCTTTCTATAGCCTTTTCATACTTTTTAGTCAAAAGTACCACCCCATAAAAAATACTATTTTTGCTATAAATATTTTCCCTTTACCACACTTGTTTTGGTTTTCAATAAAGGTAGTTATTCCTAGTAATAAGAGAGGGACTTTATCCCATGACTGTTGATGAGAAACATCCATTTATCCTCTCAACAAATTTTCATGCCAATAGTTTTTGGTACACACCATGGGGCACATTTTTTCAAATCTTGTGCAACCCACATTTTGAGATATTGGTCCATATGAATTTGACATCAACTCAAAGACCACTCTATTAACTTGAAATAGATTTGAAATAATTTGCACAATTGGATTTCATTTCACACATTAGAAAAATTGCTTAGGATTATGATGAAGTTTTATTACTTCAATTTCAAATTATTTCATCAATTTTAAATTAAGAATTAGATCATGTGGAAAGAGAAAAAAGAATTTGTCTATCTAGAGAAACCCAGAGAGCTTAACAAGTAACTTGAAATCAATAGATTTCATTCATGACCATTTCATATATTCAAAATCATGATCATCAACTTGGTTTGAACAAGATAGAAAATATAGAATAAGGCATTGCCTCAAGTCTCTAACAACTAGCCTAGGATAACAAAACAAGTTACACTCAATTCAATATTGTTACTTCAGTAATGAACACAAAAGAAGATTGTGCTACCATTATCTAAAGAAACACTAAAATTTCTTCAAGAAGACAAACAAGAAGAAAATCATGAAGATTAGCTCACATAGCTACTCAAATACTTTTAGTAGTAAGAATTATTTCTTATAATTACTCAAAATATCTAATCATTGGTTCTTCAATCGAATCTTGATTGGTTAATTCAGACACAAGAATAAATTTCATCAAACTTGAGAGCTTTTACTTGGGACAATAGAATTAGCTTAGTACATTTTCATAGAGTTGTTGAGGTATTAGAAGATGAAGAATATCATGTTGTTTTAGAACAAAGAGGTGAAGCATTAACTACATGTATATTTCAACAAAGAAGACAAGCCTAGAGAATTCTTCAATTTACACTAGCTCCTTGTCAACAATAAAAAATAGTAGAAAAATGATTCACTAGAGCCAGTAAATTAAAAGGCAAAATTGATCCTTTTTATCAGCTATAAGAATTTTTTGCTTTCAAATTGAATCATGAGAAAAAAGGTAAATTCAAAAAATTAGCTAGTTTTCCCACTACTCCTAACAAAATTAAAGAGCTACAAGGAAGAGTAATTATTAGTCAAGCTCTTATCTTACTAGGCATTCTTATACCACTATAAGTAGTCTTTTCAACCATGGATTTATCTTGGGGTAACATAATTGGAATGTTAACTTTAAGACAGTTGCATGGCCATACGAAATGATCAAGGAATATTTTTCTAAAATTTTCAAGTGATGTTAAGAAACATTTAAATGAACATACTACTACTTTATCCATAATAAGATGTCACAATGAGATTTTTCATTAAAACTCTCCAAAATAGAGTAGTAGATTAGTTCTATCATCTTCCTCTAGGAGCAATAACTAATTGGAATAATATGAAAACTCAATTTGAAAATAGATTCAAACCAATAAAATATGTACACACTTTATTAGCTCCACTCACTCAAATGAATAAATAAACATACAAACCTATGAAAGATTTCATAGCTAAATTCATCAAGCTACTACATAAAATATAAATAATTACCAAACCAACACACTAAAATCAGAAGTGTTTCTTTATTAATTGTCAATTGTCAGAAGTAAGTTATCAATTGAGGAGAGCCAAAGTAGTTGATTTGACCAAATCTCAAACATTATCTATTGATGTCAAAGATGATATGATAATGGCTAGAAAACTAAAGAGGGAATCATCTAAAGGTTAAATATAGAGTTCAAGTCAATCCTCAACTAAACAACTTTTACAAAACATTGATAATAATAATAGAAAAACTTTAAAGAAGAAACTTCCTCAGAAAACCATCACTACTCCTTATCAAGACATCCCAAGAATAAATTATGTACCTTTTCAAAGGGATTGTCCTTGATTACAATCTCCTCAACAAAATACAAATCCACTTGTGAATGTTGTTTTGGGGATGAAATAAATATTTAGATGTGAAGAGTTTGAAGAAGAAAATGAATTAAAAAATCTAGATATTCAAGAATGTTAAATTGAAGAACCTGAAGGAGACTCCATAAATACGTTTCTAGAATATAATTCAAATAAAGATGATTATGAGGATAATATTATAGACATGAATAGTTAGTCTTTTGTTATTTTCACAAGAGCTCAAAATTAGAATAAAAAACAAAATGATAGGTAATAAGAATCAATAAAAGTTATTCTTCTATGAAGAACACCAGTTCTTGTTTAGACAAAAAGAAAACAACCAATAGCTAAATCAGGTGAGTCTTCCCTAAAAACTACTAATGGTTATCTAAAAAACACTCCTCCTATCAATAGTAATGATAATGTGTCTTGGCCTATATAATTTTCTTCTTCTACTAATTTTCCTACTTTTGATATAATTGAACATGCCAATAAGACTAAAATTTAGATATCACAAGCTTAATATTTGAAAGCATATCCAAATCAACTAAATAGGCTATTAAAGGTTATCAAATGAAAAAAATCCCACTCAAAATAAATATAATGCTAAAGAGATATTATCTACCTCACCTTATTCCAATCCAGTAAACTTCATGGCTGCAGTAACTTATAAATCTAACAAGGTTGATCTTTATTACATCTCCTTATTCCTTAAGGGAAGAAAAGTTAGTAATTACATAATTGACATAGAAGTCTTAGATAATGTAATTCCCACCAAATTTTTTCATTCCCTTGGCTTAACCAATATAAAAAAAATTGGCCATTATTATTTAATGGAAGCAAAACAAGTTCCATTTATTAGCTACATCAAAGATGCCCAAGTTGCCCTTGCATTTTATCCTAAGAAAAATATCAAGATCAATATCCTAATTGTTGATATACCAATTTACTATGGTATTATCTTGGGAAGAAACTTATGTAATGAACTTGGTGGTGAAATTCAGTTAGACTTATCACATACAATGATCCCAGTCAAAGGAGTGAAACAATGCCTTGAACCAAAATTGAAAACAAAATACACATTGTAAAACATAGATGATCCGAGGGTAGATTTTGTTATGAAGATGAAGGTATAGGTGACTATTTTTTGATGTCATAAAAAGATCTATATATGCCATAAATCATGAAAACCAATCCGAATGAATTCTAGATGTTAGTATTTGATGATAATTATTCTTCAATAGGATCAAGTGTAGGAATTTTTATATTATCCCCAAATAAAGAAATATTTCCATTAGCTTACAAATTTTAGTTTGAATGTACTAAAAATACTAGATAATATGAAACAATCTTACTAGGGCTATAAGTTGTAGAAAAGATGGGAATTATCTTGGGAAGAAACTTATGTAATGAACTTGGTGGTGAAATTCAGTTAGACTTATCACATACAATGATCCCAGTCAAAGGAGTGAAACAATGCCTTGAACCAAAATTGAAAACAAAATACACATTGTAAAACATAGATGATCCGAGGGTAGATATTTGTTATGAAGATGAAGGTATAGGTGACTATTTTTTGATGTCATAAAAAGATCTATATATGCCATAAATCATGAAAACCAATCCGAATGAATTCTAGATGTTAGTATTTGATGATAATTATTCTTCAATATGATCTAGTGTAGGAATTTTTATATTATCCCCAAACAAAGAAATATTTCCATTAGCTTACAAATTTTAGTTTGAATGTACTAAAAATACTAGATAATATGAAACAATCTTACTAGGGCTATAAGTTGTAGAAAAGATGGGAATTATCTTGGGAAGAAACTTATGTAATGAACTTGGTGGTGAAATTCAGTTAGACTTATCACATACAATGATCCCAGTCAAAGGAGTGAAAAAATACCTTGAACCAAAATTGAAAACAAAATACACATTGTAAAACATAGATGATCCGAGGGTAGATATTTTTTATGAAGATGAAGGTATAGGTGACTAGTTTTTGATGTCATAAAAAGATCTATATATGCCATAAATCATGAAAACCAATCCAAATGAATTCTAGATGTTAGTATTTGATGATAATTATTCTTCAATAGGATCTAGTGTAGGATTTTTTATATTATCCCCAAACAAAGAAATATTTCCATTAGCTTACAAATTTTAGTTTGAATGTACTAAAAATACTAGATAATATGAAACAATCTTACTAGGGCTATAAGTTACAGAAAACATGGGAATTAAAAACTTGAAAGTAACCGCTAATGCAGGACTCATAAAACAAATCAAAAGTCAATATCAGGTGAAAAATGACTGCTCGAGGCATTATAAAAATAAATTTTGGGATAATATATAAAATTTTGATGTATTTTATATTCATGTTAACCTAAGATAAAATTACTCTAAATTAGACACACTTGTAATATCAACCTCATTGTTGATTCCTCACTGGGAAGTTGGTAAAGACAAATACACAATTGAACTTGTGTATTAATCTAATGTACTAGATAAATAAAAAAATTAGAAGGTATTTAATGATGATCAAAAAATCATTTTTTCCTTGAAAATTTTGACAATTTAAAAAATAAATATTTTGAATGTAGTGATTCATCATATAAATAATTTTCTTCTCAAAATCAGAAAGAATGCATTGTTCAAGAACAAGATGAAGAAGGACTAATAAAATTATTATGAAATAAAATTTTGAAAGGCTTGGTCTCATTAGAATAGATCTTTGATAAACATGACATGTTTATCAAAAATAAGATACAGAAAGATAATCTTAGCTCAATAGACTATGAGAAAGTAAACATTGACTCTGAAGATAATCCAGACTAGTTAACATTAGAAAATGTCATTTAATAAAATAAAAGATAAAATTCATTTGTTTGCTTCAAAAATACATTGACATTCTTGCATATTTGTACAAATATGTCAAGTATTTTCATCCAAAAGATATGCAACACATAGTTCCTCTAAAACTAAATGTCAAACCATTCAAGTAAAAACAAAGATAATATAATCCAAAATAGCATGAACAATTTTCATAAAAATTTAGAAAATGCTAAATGTATGGATTATCTTCCCCATCCATCACTCAACTTAGATTTATAATATTATCCCAGCTCACAAAAAAATGGATAAATCATAATTTATGTAGACTTCAATAATATGAATCAGGATTCTCTCAAAGATGGTTATCCATTACCCATCATGGATCTAATTCTTAAAGTAGTTATAGGTTCAAAAATGCTCTCAATGCTAGATGGTTTTTTAATTTACAATTAGATTGAGGTTGATAGAGAATATCAACTTAAAAAAACTTTCACAACTCCATGGGGAAATTTTTCGTATCAATGAATGTCATTTGTCTTGATCAATACAAGAGCTACATTCTAGAGGGTCATGGATCTCACATTCAAAGATATAAAAAAACATTGTAGTGTATTTAGATTATCTAAAATTGTTTTTAAAAAAGAGATAAGATCACTATGAACACACTGAGAAGGTATTCTTAAAATGTCAACTACATGGTATTTCTCTTAACCCTAAAAATCCTAATTTTGGGGTGACTGAAAGGAAACTTCAAGAGCACATTATCTCTAAATAAGGGATTAATATTGTTCTAGAGTAAGTTGAAGCAATTCAAAAATTATCTTTGTCACCTAATAAACTAGGTGTACATTCATTCTTTATAAAATTAAACTTCTTGATAAGATTTGTTCCATAAATTTTAGAACTCATTGGACATATTTCTGGTATAAGGAAATGGAAACCCTCCTTTGGATGGAATAATGATGGTAAAGAGTCATTTGAGAAGATAAAATATACTATTGCTCATGCACCAACTTTGATTTTTTGAGATTTGAAAAAGGAGTTCATCATTATTATTAGTATGCCTCAAAACATACTCTTTCAAATAGACTGGTTCAGAAAAATGATGGAGATATTGAATCTCCTATTAATTTCATGACATGTAACATGACATATTATGAATTGAAATATTCTTTAGAATAAAAACATGTATATGTAGTCATGAAATCTATCAAATAATTTAGATATTATATTTTACATTTGAATTTAATCATGACGGTGCCAAGTACATCACTCAAATCTATTTTGACTCAACATGAGTAAGGATATAAGAGAGGTCATTGGATAACCAAGGTATAGGAATATGACCTCAAAATTAAACCCTCAAAATTACTTCAAGGAAAAGTATTGTGTTAGCTCATAGTAGAACAAAAATATTCTCAGATAATATCTTCAATAGATATTAATGATCAAAACAAATAAAATATTCCTTTAGTTCTTTTTGTAGATTTTAATCATGAATAGTTTGTACATATTGTTTTCTTCTTTTCATATGGAGAATGTCCATCTCATTTGGATGTCAAACAATGTAGGAATCTCAAGTTAAAACTTAGAAAGTTTGTAATTTGGGATGGTACATTATTCAAAAAGAGTATTTATGGATTTTTCTTGAGATGTGTTGGTGATGAACAATAAAAAAATTTCTTAAAATATTTTCATGATCAAGCTTATGGCAGGCACTTCTCTGCTTTAGTGATAACATATATAATTCTAAGAACCCACTACTACTGGCCAACACTTTTCAAGGATTCTTATGAATGGGTAAGGAAATGTGAAGCCTATCAATAGTTCATTAGATGACCAAAACTTGCATCATTTCATCTCAATCTAGGAGTGATAGAAGAGCCTTTTCAACAATGGGGTTTGGATTTTATAAGAACTATAAATCCTCATTCAAGTGTAGGACATACGCATGTACTCACTACTATAGACTAATTCACCAAATGGGTAGAATCCATTCCAATAAATAGTCAAATATATAACTTCAAAATTTGTTATTAATTTCATCAAAGAGAATCTCTTGGTGAGATATGGTGTCATGTAAAAGATTGTACAATGGATAATGATTTAAAATTTTGTTATTTGGAATTTATTGGATTCTATTATGGTTATAACATCTCATTATCCCACTTTTCATATTATTATCCATAATAAAATGGTCAAGATGATTCAAGAAATGGTCACCATCATTCTTAATTTAGTCGATGAGAATTAGTGAAATTGGCACAAGAAATTGTATGATACATTATAAGCAGATCACATAACACTAAATAAAGCCATAGGTTTGTCCCAATTCTAGTTTCTCTATGTAATAAATGTATAAATTCTAATAACACTTGAATTTCCTATACTTCAACTAGCCAATGCCATTGAGAACCATTACTTTGAAAGTCCATTGCACAAAATAATTATCTATTTAAACAATACTTGAGGAAGATATATTTAGATTTGTTGATAGAATTATTAAGCATCAGGCTCAAGTCAAAGTTATTTTTGACAATAAAGTAAAAAATAAGGGATTTATTGGTGGGAGATCTTGTTCTTATTTGGGATAGGCACATAGAACCTAAGGGAAGTCATCAAAAAATTGAATCACTATAGATGGGCCCTTTCAAGATTATGCAGTTCTATGGAGACAAAACTTTCTACTTGGCCTATCATGATGGCATACATCTAGCATTAACCTACAGCGGGCAATATTTCAAGCATTACTTCAAGTAAAATTAGGTAGTCTCTTGCATGTAAATATGTACGTAATAATTTTGGCTTGTCTCATTTTCCTATATTTTTTTTGGTGTGTGTGTGTTTTTCAATAATAAAACTTATTTGTTATTCCCTCCTCTCCATGTATTGGTTCTTTTACATGAATATTCTTGTATTTTTTTTATTTTCTTATAAACTCTAAGTAATCAGTTAGATGACTTTTACAAAGAGATCAAAATAGTTATTGCTTCACAATGAATTAGAGGTTTTCCTTTATGGTAGATTCACAACCATTATTTAATGTTAAACATTCTAATTTGTATTTTCTTAGACACCTAACTTGAGCTCAAATCAACTACACATATCAAATATTATGCCAATTATAGGATTCAAAACTTATTCAATTTACAGAATAGATAGGTTTTCATAGATATCATCAAGTGAATAGGCGATAAACATGTAGAATTCTCATGATCAAAATATCTAGCCTAACAATGCATGTTCATTTCTCATATGATTGAGATATTTGAAATGGATGATAATTTTTTGGATTAGAATGTAAAAATGTGAGCTATATAAAAATTCTCAAGAATGAGTAAGATAATAGTGATTAAAAATCTTCTAGAATTCTTTTACTTTATCTTAAGTTTATCTTTTTGATAAAGTCAGATGATTCTATATCCGATGAAAACACACTTGTTTAATAAATAAAATTTTGGAGTTACTCTCTCATCACTTATAGTTCAAGGTCCCCAGTTATAACCATTTGTTGTACCAATAGTTTAGCAATGGTCAAAAAAATCAAAGTTATTCAAAGTCGCCATTCCCTTCAGTCAAAATGTCTTGAGATATTCATCATTAAAAATCAATAATTAGTCAAATTTTTGAAAACAAAATTGAGAAAGTGCAAAATTTTGGCTAAATATTTTATTTATCAAGTTTTGAGTACTTGCTAAGCTATAATGGATTGGTAAGCTATTAGAATTTTATCTCTATCTGAACACACTTTGAAAACCCTGTAGGTGTTAAAACACCTATCATATCTTGACCACCTACAAAAAACATTCTTAAATTCTAAAAAATGCCAAAACACCTCTCAAGATTTGAGGCCTTTGTAAACAAACTTTTCAAATAAAAAAACTTTCACATCACCAAATCCCTACCATTACTCCACCCATGGCCCTTGCATGCATGGATTATTTTCACTCTTCTATATATCCATCCATCCCTCCATTTTTGCCTATCATTTTATATTGATTCTCACACCTTTCATTCCTAATCATTCCCATTCATGAATTTGGCATCTCATTAGTCATTGACATTGTAGGTTTTCATTGATTTAGATCATTCTCAATCTTATAGGAACTAGGGTTTACAATCATTTTATTTTAAATTTATATTTTCAAAATATCCTCAATATTTGATCAAAATACTTAAATTTTTCTTTTAAAAAACACCATCAAAACACTTTACAGAGTTCAAGTTTCTATTGTGTGTCATGTTAGAATTTTATCCTATTCCAAACATCATCAGATTATAGAGTCTCTCAAAACACCTAGTGGACCCTGGGATTTGCCTATGCACATCTTAGATTTTGACTACTTGATGAACATGCCATTGGACTCAAAAGAATGTGTATGCATTTGTCAAGATCTGAGACCTTGTTGAACACTTTGTTAGACTTCAACATCTTATTGAACATCCTATCAAATTATAATGCTTGTTTCTGTACTTTTTAAAATATAACACCCTACTCAACACACTATCATATTCTAACCCTCTGCTAAATAGAATTGTAAACTCCATCATTTGCATATGCACATCATAGAATATACATCTTTCGAGAGCACACTTAGATTTCCATCTTTCTTTACAAGGTTATTTTAAATTCTAGTTTCTATCTTAGGAAGGTGATTTTTATCAGATGTCATCATTCAATACCCCAATCAAGACTCCCAAGAAAAGTACTCAGAAGAATGCCCCTCCTAAAAATATTTTCCAATTGGAAAAGGACACAAATGTGAAGTATTAATTTCAAGGGATGGTTCCACCTTTGCACCTATAGATAAATGTTGAAGAGATAACAGATATTGATCATATCTACATTGATATGGAAGCATTATAGAATAGATTTAGTGGTGTACATAAAAAAAATATTATGGATAATTAATCCATGATAGTGGATTGGCTCAAGAAACTACATTTCACATTTCAGTACAATGTCCATTATTAGTGTTAATGATGGCTAAGAACTATGATGCTAAAAAGAGGGAAGTCAAGAATCCAAATGGAAAGTGTATTCTATGCATAGGCCCATATCATATTGATCATTTATTATAGTTACTTGATAGGTAAAAATTCATTAATTTGGCTCCTACATCTACTCAACAATTATGGAATTCTAATACTAGCTCTTATTCAAAGTGGATCAACAAGATATGGTTGACAAAATATAGGCATACGTCAAAAAGGCTTCCAAAAAAGATTTCCAAGTCTAAGTTCATGAATGAAATAAATGATATGATCACACTCTTTCATAGGGTAGTAGGGATCCTAGTTGTAAGATGTTTCCAAACATAGCTATACAAGTATATATGGATCATCCACTAGAACAAACAATATATCAATTGGGGATAGTTAATCAATGATGTAATTCACAAGCAACTTGTAGAGGTAAATACAACTTACAAATTCTATATGACCTCTTATTTTTTTATGTTTTCACCAAGAGAATATTTTGTAGTGGTTTCACTACAAGGGTGATATACATATTACCAAAATTTATGATTTCTATCCTCAGTTCTCATTAAAGGACAGTGCATGTTGTTTTTGTAGGGTAAATGACAAATTCTTGAAATATGTGATTCAAATGTTTGAACCAGAAACATATAATTGAGGATAGCAATTTGATTTTCCATTGAGATTTATAGATCGGTAACTTGGTTTATACATTTCTCAACTTTCACCTACCTAAGAATTTATGGTTGTGAAATTGCTTTATACATGTTCCTGATATATGTGGATGACAAATGGGCTTTGATGGAACTAGTGAGATAGTTAACAAAAACACACAAGTTGTCTTATAAACAAATATATAGAATAAAATTTCCTATTTCTCTTGGTTGGTACACTTGTGTTTCTTTGGCTAAAGAAAAATTCATTGGCAAAGAATTAACTTAAGTTGTTATTCAATCATTCAAATCCAACCTTGATTCAATACTAGGGGCCTAATTCAAAATATTTTCGGTTATTCACACCAACATGTACATCATTTCGAAGACTATTAAATGGAATATGATGTTGAGAAAGATGTGAGAATCCATAATTACTCACAATTCACTTTGGAATAGGTAAATTATATTTGACATATTGGATATTAAGAAAAGTATAGTAGATGATGAAAATGTATTGGATCATATCTACAAGAAAGATGGAATTGAATCAAAACCTCTTCCAAGAGTAAATTGGCACAAGAAATTATCTACTTCACTCATCAATAGAACTCAGGGTGTGCTAAACAAAATTCTTAAATGGTTGAAAAGCAAAGACATCAATGTTTATAAAGCATAATTTCCTCCTCCAATGAAGGAGACCAAATTAGGAACTATTCATCTAAAAATCAAATAGAGAAAGGGACATCTTTGATGGTAGGAATCTGTAAGGATTCAGAAGAAATAGAATCAAAAATAGATGTTGAAGCAATCACATAAGTTGTTCCAATGAAAAATCCACTTAATATGAAAATAAGAAGATTAGGTGAAAAAATCTCAAGTACTCCAAGCATTTCTATTTCATAATAAGTTCTTGATAGTCTTGATCAACCTCAAACTCTGGTAACCAATATTACACATGAGTTTTTAGTTTCTAATACATCCTTGCTATTTGAGTCTTATGTCCTTTCTCAACTTGATAATTTCATACAATTGTCTCTTGCTCAAAATGTTGAATTGCCTACCGAACCCTCTCCTAAGACTCTAATTGATACACTAATAAAATAAGAAGTTGAAATTGTGTTAGAGTGGTTCCAAGCTTTACAAACTCCTCTTCCTCCTCCTAATTTTAAAAAATAATCTAACACCACTCTTGTGCAAAAATATCCTAATGAAAAAGTTCCTAATTGGTTAAATGAAGTTGTGAATAAAAGAATAAGATTGAGCAGACACAAAAAATTGATTTCAACATCTTGATAAGTGTCCATCCTCATGCAGCAAAGAATCCCAAAATAGTTTCAAGAATAATCATAGATCAAAAAGGAGAAAGATATGCAAAAGTAGTTCCTCCAGCAAAAAAAGATAAAGGCAATGTTGAAGTTTTAGATTATCAAATCACAAAGGTCCATTTGGGGAAAGCTACAAAGGAAGGTATGAAATAAAAATTTTAATCTATAATTGGCACATTGTTTGAGAAAATGGATCAAGATAAAGTAACTAAGGAATAACTCAGAGGAAAAATTGAACAACTAATGTCTATGATTCAAAAATTAGTAAGACCTATTCAGTCTTCCCATTATGTTCATCAAAATGTTGATACTTAAACATTAAATGTAGTGGAATAAATTGGACATAGGGGTAAAGCAACAAAATAATGGTCTAAAAATCTTCTACAACAAGGCATCACTACTTTTTAGACAACAATGGTCATGTATTCTAAGATACAATCATAATATGTTCAAGAAATTAAAGCTAAAAATAAATATGAAGAAGAGGTACAAAAATGGAATGAATTGGTTCCTAAGTTGGAATAATTATCTTTTACATGTCTAGATGACCTTATCCAAGAAAAGGTTATTCAAAAATAGGAAATTATGTACTTAACCAAGTTTTTGGGAGTTTCTAAATTTAGAGTTCACATTTTTAAAGAAAGTATCAATAAATTTGGTGACTCTAAGTCAATGGGAGGGGTATAAAAACTAAAATCTAGACTCACTAACGATAATGGGAAGCTAGTTTTTTAGGAGACCCTTATTGATCATTTCAAGAAATTTTTTGAGGGGATCCTAACTCTAAAGTCTGCATTCAATTTTGAGTTGATTCAAATATTGATAAAGTTTCAGAATAATTTGGAGAACCTTAATATAATGTTTAATAGATTTCAAGGAACAACATAGAATATTATGGAGCTATACTGTGATGCAAAAATAGCTTTTGCATATTTAGATGGTCTAGAAGAAGACAAAGTGCTGGAAATCATCAAAAGGTTTAATGAATATCATAAGAAGAAGCCATAAACTAAGAAAGAAGAGATCTATATCTCATCAGTGAAGATGATAAATAATAATTCTACATCAGACCCTGATCTTCCCCATAAACTTGTATTTTGTGAGTCATTCTTGTTATTGTCATTGCACTTTCTTGTATTAGTTAATTCACACATTGTAAAGTTATGAAAATGTACTAAGTCTTTTTTTATAATTTTGAGTTGTTCAACTTTGTTGTCATTATACTTTTTCAAGTCATGACAAAACACTAATGCATTTTTTTAAGTTGTGTAAAGTGTTCAACATGTTTTTACAAGTTTTAAGTTGTGAAAATTAGCTAATGTGCTTTTGTAAGCCCCTAAAAAGGCAAAAAGCTAGTTACACTCCGTAACCACCCATTTCAACCTATAAATATGAGTTAAGGACTCATTTGTACAGGTTATTGACAGTGAAACTTTTGGCCATACTTTTTAGAGAGGACATTATATTGGAAACTCAATAAAGTTTAATATAGAGAGATTTTGCAAACTTTGTGTTCAAGATTTGTTATGGATTATGTATGTTATACTATCTCCCTATATTCAAATCTTTGGTTTAAAAATAGTATTGCAATTGTATAAACTAGTCAAAACTCAGAAGTTTTATTGTAGTATTTATTTTTGAACCTACATTTATTATTTCCATTTTGGTGAAGTTTTAGTGGGATAAAAGTATTAATTTGGTTATTTTTATTAGGAAATACAAAATACTCATTTTTTTATGTTATCAACAGTAAGTGATTATTTTGGTGTATATTATGTGTTCTTATGAACATGGAAATGTCTTTCCTACCCATTAAATGATAAATACTTATTTTTGTGAAAAATATCATCCTTACTAACATTTCTATTAGGTTTCATATTTTATCCCTCTATATTTGGTAACCCTTTTTATAGATAAATCTTCTTATTTTTCTCTCTATAAATGTATTCCTCTCAATAGTATATTCATACTTTATGGTCAAAAATACTAGCCCATACAAAATACCATTTTTGTTGTAAATATTTTACCTTTACCAAACTTGTTTTGATTTTCAATAAGGTAGCTTTGCCTACTTTAGGAGAGGGAATTTGCCCCATGACTATTGATGAGAAACATCCATTTGCCCTCTTGACAAATTTTCATGCTAATAATTTAGATGATGGTGTTAATAGTCATGAAAATGTTGATGTGAAGGCTTGTTCCTCAGACGTCAAATGCATAGATAAATATTTTCATGAGTCTCTTCAAGGGAAAAGGAAATCATGCATAAATTTATGAATCAAGTGATTTGGCTTAGCAGTGCATGTTCATTTCTCATACGATTGAGGTAGGCAAATGGGTTGTTGGTCAAATTAATATTTGAAGAAATAATGGAGTAGGTGATCTAGCCTAGAAATACGTGTTCATTTATCATATAACTGATATAGGAAAATTAGTTTCTAGTTGTTCAGATTGAGACATGCAAATTTATGCTACATTATATTCTCAATAATATTTGATAATAAAAGCATCCATCACTAAAGCTTATAGAGTTCTACAAATTGTGCTCCTATAAACAATCAAAGGTGTTTCAAAGATAGGGAAAATGAAATTTTTTAGACATAAAATTTATGTTGACTCTATTTCCCAATGAACTAAAAACATGTCTATGAAACTAGATTATGGAGTTCTACTTCATGCATTTTAATCCAAAGTTCCCAGTCGGAGCTAATTGTTATCATCAAAATTAAATTCTTGTGATTCAATTTTTAAACTCCATCATATTAAGCTTTAGAGTTTCCCATTTTTTTCTAACTTTTTTGAAGTTATTAAAACCTTTCATTCATTTGAATTAATTCCCTACAAGTTCCCTAACCCTTATTGGTTATTCATGTAATGACTCTCGTAAACTCCTATTTATCCTTTATGAGTATGGTCAGATTTAATTCATAAATTATAATTTTTGAAGCATATTTTCACATTGGTCACCCCTTCAAATGCCTTCTAAACCCTTTTGAAAGCATACACTATCTTTACAGGTTTTATTTTAAATTAACAAGAGTTTCAAATAACATGTTATGGCCTTTATAAACTTGCACATTCTTTTCTATACACATTTCATGTAAAATCCTCTCTTAAAATTTGTAACCATGTAAAACATCTCTTATAATACCTCCACCATTGATTCATTCTTTCAAAAGAGCTTGTGTGGTAGTCTTTGAGCTCTTTTACATGAAAAATGACTTTCAAAAACTTGCCACCTTGTAAAAATTTTATAAAATCATGCATATTATATAATACAACATTTGAAAAGCATATTTACATGCATTTTTCTCCCCAAAAGTCTGCTAGCACGTATAATGCACCTCTAAAATCCATCAACATGAAAAATGAACTTCTAAAACTCATAATGAGTTGTCTAAGAGTCATTTTCAAGGCTTTTTAACATGTAAACTCAACCTCAAAATATTATAAAACTTATCTAAGCACCTCCTCCCTCCACATGACAACCTTAGGCTCAAAAAAAGACTTTTCAAACAATTGGTTTTAAATCCAAATGTTTGGTATTTAGTTTCATGAGGTTGTTTTATAGTTAAATTCATGGTTTTCACTTTTTAATGGATGTTTCCCCCCACCAATTTGTGGCATTTGCCTTTTAAAAGATGTTTTTTAAGTCAATTCATGTCATTTGGTGTTATAAGAGTAGTTTTAAATGTAAAATCCATGGTATTGGGTCATCCATGGTATTTCAAGGTTGTTTTACTCAAATAAATCTAAGGTTTTTCTTTGTGTGACATTTTGAAGGTTTATTTGCATGTAATTTGACCCTTTAAGGCCCACCACTTTGCATTTTATCTTTCTAAAACCTGAAATATTCATAATATACTTCAAAATACCATAGTAGTTTCTTAAGCAATATTTTCAAATCCCATTTTACATGAAAAAATTGTTTATAATACCTACAAAGTGCAAAACATCTACCCAAGCCTACCAACTGGTCAATCTCCACTCCAATCTCCCACATGATGGTTCAAATCTCCATGTAACCTTATTGAGTTATCTATAATTTCTATTAAAGTTATATATGTATGTTGTTTCACCTTCCAAGTCATATTGAACAGATATTTGATGTTTTAGCTAAGAAACTTGTGGTTTTGAATGAAAGGGGTAGTTTTGGTGGAGAAGTTCATGGTTTTCAATTTTTGAAAAGTGTTTTAATTTTAAATTTACGTTATTTGATTTTTGAAAGGTTTTTATTTTATCAAAAAAACTTGTGGTAAGTGTTTATGTGGCCTTTTGAAGGATCTTTTGCATGTAATTATATCCTTATAATCCCATAAGCTTTCAAAATAATTTCCATACCACCTTCTAAATGCCTCACCATTCCTCCAACTCAAGTAGCTCTCTTAGGCAAGGCTATAAATCTAATGGAAGATGATATACAAAAAGAGAAATGCATGCTCCTTATAAAAGGTATGGTCTATGTTTAAAACCTTACTTTAAAAATAATAATAATAAATGAGAAATATAATAAGATGAATTATCAAAACATTTCAATGGTCATTCCACCCAATATGACGTAGATGGTTGATATCTTAACATCTCTAATATATGTTTTACAAGTAATGAATTTACTAAAGAAATTGATTCAAAAAACCTTGAGAGAATGGTAAGAGCTTCCATTGTATCCTATAATTAATTCTTCTTGTAGAGATACAAATGATGATAATGGCCATGATAGTGCATCACAAGGGTTAATGGGAAAATGTGAAGAATGGGATGGCATATATGAATATGAATATGCACGGTGTAGTTGTGAATCTTTTGTGGAATCATATAGCACTGGGAATCAATTATCTAGTGATATAGAGGATAGTTTTTCAATACTGGGTGAGAAGGATATTATTGATCAAAATGAACCTCTATTTAATATCAAGGTAGATAATTTCAGCTCAAGTGAGGGTCCAGGTAATGAAATGAAGAAGGATGGAGGAACAAGGATAGAAGGAGTGAACACATCTAATGTTTTGGTATTAAAAAGGGTGCACAAATGTTTCATTCTAAAAATATTCATTGGAAAGAAAATGCAAGTGAATTTTATCCTCTTTGTATTCATGAAGTTATATACAATTCATTTCAAAGGAACAATGTGGAAGCATACATAAGGCATGTGAGTTATGTGACAAAATGCTCAATTGTTGACATGGTCATGTTGAATAGCATGATTGTGATTGGTGATTTCATGAAGTTTTAAGAATAAATACAATATGAATAGCAATGACCAATGTGTTCAGAGTGATATAAAATATGGTTGAGTAGTTAAAGAAAGATAAACAACATAAGGTAGAAGACTTGTAACATATGTCATGATGAAATCCTTGAGGGAGAAAGAAACCTTAAAAAAATAAGGAGTCAAATCCATTTGCATTTGTTATGCATGGTTTATCTCAGCAAAAAGAGCCCTCATCTTTCCAATAACCACTTGGAATAACTTTTACTCTCTCTATTTTTTCTACTTCTCTATTGCACTTTTGTTAATCAATTTAAAATGTCATATTTACCTTTTTAAAGTTATAAAAGATAAAGTAACTGTAAAATAGAAATATTTTACCAAAAAGGTTGTTATAAAGGTGGTTGTGGACAGTTAAATACCTATTGTAAGCTATAAATAAGAGTTTAGAGCTCATTTTAAGGGTTTTTTGATAGTATGATAAATTTTTGCAAGATAGAAGGAAGGAGTCTATATGTACCATCCCATGAAAGATTGATACAAAAATTATTTATAGGACTTTATGCCATGATTTTTTTAGATGAATGATATGCATGAGCATTCCAATATATTTTGATTCTTCCTCTTTTAATTTTCTAAAATATTATTGTTATATAGTTAATGAACACAAATATTTTAGTGTAGAAGTTATATTGAATCTACATCAATAATTTTTGCCATTGTGAAATCTTGGTGAGATTGAAAATAGAATTTTGTCTATTTTTATCAAAAAATATGAGGTTATTATATATATTTATTTGTACTGCTATCCAATCTCCTTGGTGTATGTATCTTGTTTGTATGTTTATAATATGTATTTTTCATTTCATTTTTATGATAAAGGTTTCATATATTACAATCTCAACTCTTGGATTATTCTAGTGAGTTTCTATGTTTATCCACCTAAAGTTATATTTTTTCTTCCACAAGATTATTATAGCAATTTTTTTTGTTTAAGTAGCTATAATTATCCCATTCTCCCTACCTCCTTTCTTTTCTCCTTTTTATCCTTTATATTATTCCCTTCATTTCCATTTCTATCACCTTTATGTACTTTTTTGGTTAAAAGTACAACCCCCATAGAAAATATTTATATTGTAAATATATATATAAATAACTTTATTTCCCACATCCATTTTTGTTTTCAATAAATATAGCTCTATTTTATAATAAGAGGGGTACTTTATCCCCATGTTGTTGACTGAAAGTCGACATTTTATCCCCCTAAAAAAAAATTAGGCAACAAAATTTGAGGCCCTCTTTGGAGTATATGTCTATGTAGACAACACTTAACAACAAAAAGATTGATAGGGTTAGTTTGAATCATGTGCTAACCCTTTTTATTGAGTCACATGTATTCAATAGATAAGAGACTAAAGTTTTGGTGTGACATGCTAATCACACACAATATAATCACAAATTTAGATAGAAACATGAAACACAAATACAAGTATAGATCTAAGAATAATTTGAGTTAGATATTGTATAGGTAAATAATAATTAAAATCAAGACACTAACATCAACACTAGTGTCATAAATCTAACGTGAGCATCTAGGCTAGAAAAGGAGGCAAAAAATCAGATTGAATGGAACACTAGTTGATATTGCAGGATTGAGATAGAGTTGAGTGATTCTGATGATCCAGAATAGAATGGTAAACAAGATATTTTCTTTCTTAACACATAGTCATAAAATTCATTAGTTGAAGTGATTACACATGCTTGAATTAATTTATTAAAAATATGATATTATCTTGCATAGATCTGAATATTACATAAATACATTGAAAGTTTCATTTCTATATGGTATTTGTGTCAAATCCCATTTTAGATCAAACAGTTTCTTGATATGAGTATATTTTATTTATATATTTGGCATAAGTTAATTTATAGCCTACATTATCTTACATTATAATACGTAAAATATGTTAGTTTCCTATTTCAATTTTTGTAATCTTGTAGGGAACTCCCAACTTTAATTCTTGACCTCACATTAGTTAATTATACACACTTAATTACTTCCTAACTATAATAATAGTTTAATTTTAGTAAATAATCTCAAATTTTTAGATAGACAATATTTTCTATTATAATGTTTTAATTAATATTTTGTCTAATACAAAACTCTTAATATATGATGTTGCATGTAGCCGGTGAGTCCCAAAGAGCATGTTGATGAGGAAGATGACTGTGGTGACAACGTTGATCTCATTAATAAGAAGGGAGAAGAGGATGATGATGACTAAAAATTAATTAGGACTTTCTTAGGTTTTCTTTTAATATTATTTAATAATGAAAATTATGGATCTCCCATATGCATCATTGATAATGATAATATTTATTTAAATATTTGTGGTGTCTGTAAAGAATTTATTTCACAAGTATATTTTATAACTATCTTATACTTACATTCGATAAGTATAAAAGTTTTACAACATTATTGATTTGAATATTATTTTAGTCAACTATCAATTATTGTGTCAAATTTTTTTGGGCACAATTTATTTTCATTTAATTATTATTAATGAATTCAATTTTGTCTTTCATGCATAAAAATATTTATTTTTTATATATAAATTATTTATTATATGTAAAAGTATTCAATTCACTTTGGGTCATTATGTTATTTGATTAAAAATCATGATTTGTGTATTTTATTGTAATTCTTTTAATAAAAAAATATCTCATCCTTATCAATGATTTCATTAGAATTTTCAAATTGCAACAACTTTTTCACAACTATAGTAATAATGTAATCAATTAATCTAATTTTATAATTTTATTTTTATTAAAATGTTCATATTTAATGTAAATAATGCCAATGATTATTTCAAACAATATATTATTTTTATTTTTGGTGCCATAAATAAAATTTCAAATATATATATATATATATATATATATATATATATATATATATATATATATATATATATATATATATATATATATATATATATATATATAATGCAATATTTCCTCCAAAATTGAGACCAAACATTTGAAAATTTATATTTCATGTTCCTGATGAAATGATTAACATAGGGAACTCCTTCCATTCTGACAGAAAATTAGTCCCCCAAAATAAAATAGACAAATTTTCCAAACTATGATGTGCTTCACCTTACCAAATTTATAACAATAAAAAAAATGACCATTTAAATGTAAGTTCTTAAAAACTAACCAAGATCTCACCAATTTTGATGATTTATTGTTGAATGGGCATAATGTAGTAGTGATTATGATTACATCTCTCTCATTCTAAACTAAAAAGGAGAGTAAATATTTATGCCATACACAAGGAATAAAAACGAGGTGGTAAACCCTTACTAGTGCCTACCAAAGTTGACGTATCTCCACACACAAAATTAAGTGTTGATTTGTGTTGTCTGTGGGTTGGGTGTTGTGATTTTCATTGTCAGAAACTAATTGTTATGGTTGTGATTATTATGCATTGAAATTGAGCCCAAGTTTTCACATAAACTTCGAGGTTTTAGAGTTTTTAGAATTGTCATGTTTCTTTATATTAAAATATATATATTTCTTGTATTTTCATTTTTATTTTTTTAAAATTAAGTGACAAATTGTAAACAATATTTATCAGAGTAATTAAATAATTAATCTGACTATCTCATCACAAAAATTGAGTTTTGAATAAAATTTTAGTATTCATAACTAAATGATTTTTAACTTTTTTTATGAAAAATTATTTGATATTGTTATTTTTTAAGAAAAAAAACTAGTAAATCAATCCCTTTGCTTGAATTTATTAATAAGTATTGTTTGGTAAGTGTAAGAAATAATAAAAGGGCATCTTTTTGGTTTGTATAATAAATATGTTACTAATGTATCTCTAACCACTTAGCCCTTGTATTTATATAGGATTAGATTCATGTATGATGTTACTCAAGTATGAAGTCAAAAATTATGGAGAGGAAAGGTAAGTAATGAACATGCAAAATGGTGTGGAGATAATAGGTGAAGTAAATGAAGAAACCATTTTTCCAATCCATTATATGTGGAATACTAATTTAAAGTAATTACTTGATGAATTGGAGCTTATACATAAATATGTTTTTTTTTTAGACCTTTTTGGTGTAACATGCTCAAAATCTCAACATAAAAAATTAAAAAAAAATTTCATAAAATAAATTCTAAAATAGAATTATCATTAGTGTTACTAATTTTAATCAAGATTATTTTAGCTCACATAGTTTTGTTTTTCAAAGAGTATTGTCTCAAGATTACTATTTAATGTTGAAATGATATTTATAACAAAAGTTTAATCTTAAACTATCATTAAATTTGAGTGAAGGGTTAAGAGCAATAAATCAAGTTCTAAGACTTATGTTATTGATAGCTCAGTTTATTACAATAAAATAAGTTATAATACCTTCATGTTATTGATAGCCAAGTTTATTCATTCCTTCGAGAATTAAATATGTTCCTTATTTTTATCATAGGGTATAAGGCTTAAAATATTGAAAGTATGAACTCACAAGCCATTAGATTCCATTAAAATTTAAGATAAATACTTTAGGTCTAACCTTTATTTAATGACATTTTCATAATTTAACTTGATATTGATTCAAAACTTGAATAGACCTATATAACATGCATTAAAATAAATTTTCCTTTGTATACATAAAACTAATTATAAATCTCAAGACACGCATAAGTTCCTTGATAAATACATGACTCATTGTTACATAAAGTATAGATATAAATGCATTTATATCCAAATTAAATTTTAATCTTTCCCATGAAACCGTTTTAATCTTCTTGATTCACTTAAAAAGTGTCCACCGTCCTACTTAGATAAATAAATTTATATCCAAATTGAATTCTAATATTTTCCATGAAATCATTTCAATCTTCTTGATTAAATTAAGAAAAGTCCATAGTCCTACTTA
The DNA here is from genome assembly GCA_037957365.1 of Torreya grandis. Lineage (NCBI taxonomy): Eukaryota > Viridiplantae > Streptophyta > Pinopsida > Cupressales > Taxaceae > Torreya > Torreya grandis. Next base: position 3,467,129 of record JARHVA010001297.1, on the reverse strand, counting down.
AATAAATAAAGCTCAATACATTAATCCATTATAAACTTGAAAAAATATCAAATTTTTCCTAGTTATATTCTAATTTAATCAAAAAAGAAAACATTCAGAATTTACACAATCCCATTCTCTTCAAATATGGAAACACCCTAATACATAAGTAAAAATATAGAATACATATAATAAAATTTCATTTTTAGATTGAATAACTTCTAGTATTATTTCATGAACCAAATAATAGACTAGTTCAATGTTTCCCTTTGGCATATACATAAGTTTCCAAACAAATAAATCGATACAACATCAATATTACTCATTATTATAATCTCCTAAAAGTGCAATAATCACTTTTGAAATCAATAATAGGTTTATAACAAGATCCATTAATTTTCCTTCTCTCTCTATAAATAATTACATTTTGAGAACTCATGCTTATTTCACTTTCACATAACATAACCTAAAAATCAAAAATCAAACTTGTGCACATAATTTTTTCAATCAACAATTTTAGTTTTAAATTTATCCAACATGATGGATCTATAAGTATCCCTATCAATTTTACAACCTCATCGAGACCTACATAATATTAAATTTCCATCTACAATAAGTCATGATGAGAGATGACTTTCATAATCGCATCAATGATCGTCGTGTTCCACCCCAACCATCAACTCTGAAATTAAAAGGTCAATCACATAGTTTGATGCAAAAGTTAGAGGTTTGAAAATAATCATAAAATATGAAAATTTCCCAAAATTTCATCAAGAAAACCAAGACTCATCAAAAACACGCAAACCATGTTTAAGTCATACGAATATAAAAAACTCTCTCACTCAATAGTCATGACAAATAAAATTCATTTGTGTTGCTTAGATCTTTCATAGATATTAAGTCTTATGAGTCACTCATAAGAAAGAAGTGACTCACTTTTGTTCATGTTATGAATCATTTTTAAATTCCAAACCCTAACAATCATACATGTGTTATTCATCTTTTCACACGAGTCTCTCATGTATCATTTCTAGCCACTAGTAAGTACGAGTCACCCATACAAATAAATAAACGAGTCAATATTAGTTTTATGATGTGTCTCTCATGATATTAAGTATGTGTCACTCAATGCAATTAAATAATATATTTTTCTTCTCATCAAACATGCACAACTTATTTAAGTAAGACAACACTTTTACACATAATTATTGTTTAAAACAATAATTAAACATTTGATTTTATATTCAAAACTATCAATATATATAAATTCATTCACGTAGTTCAAGTTAAATTTTAACAAGTTTTTACAATAACCCCTAAATATCTTATTACCAGTTTAAAATTATAATGTGTCACAATTACAAGTCTTGACCACAAAGCAAAATGAAAAGTATTGTAGATCTATACAAAACCAGGGGCTTTAGACTCTTTACAAAATAAACCTATCTATTATTTCTCAATACTCACATATAGTTGAATGACTTATCAAAGGCATAATCAAGCGGAAGCCCTGATCCCAAATAATACAAAATAAATATCATTTTATACACTATAGTACAAGATGTTCAAGAACACACAAACATTTTTCATTGAGTGAAAACTAAATCACAAGTTTTGTAAATCCAATACAATTGTAAAATCATCATGCAAGGTATTAAATTTTAGATGCAAAATAATAATTCAATAAAAAACCTTAACAATCTTTCAAAAGTTTAAATATAAGCCTCAACACAAGGAAAGCAAAATTAATAAAGTTATATATTTTTCCTAGCCCCATAAAATCCCATCATAACTCAAAAGAATCCACTATATTAGAACAATTTTCTAAAATTTAAAAGCTAAGCCTCACTACAAAACAAGTAAAACCATTGAATTTCTAATATAGTTTTCTTATCCCCATACAACCCCATCATAACTCAAATGAAACCACTATATCAATTTTGTAAAACAATGCACCTAAAATGCTATCCCAAACAACATAGGTTAACTAAATCATCAAATGAAAAAACTCAATTTCTATAACCACATAGGCAAGGCATCTCAAACCCAAAATTAATTGTAGAAATTCCCAAAAAAAAATCAAAAGTATAAAAGTTTTTATGTATTTTAAACAACATATTACTCAATGCAAATATAAATGAATCTATGGAATTTTCAACAAAGCTATTTAAGTCTATAAACAACTTCCCAAAATAATAATTTCAACTACTTTAAGCACTTAAACAATACTTTCAAAAAATTACCACAACATAATTATTTACCCTTTTTCATATGACTAAATTGTCAACATCAAGATTTATGTTTACACTAATTGTATCCTTTTTAATGTTGGAGGTTTGTCTATGATGTCTCCAAGGTGACCAAGGTTGTTGATGAGGTGTCATGTGTGTTAGATTGATAATGACAAAGTGTGTTTCAATGTGCTTCAGTGTTCCTATATGGTTCTTCAGTGTTTGACTTAATGAGACAATCGATGGATGATATTGATGGTATGTACATGTTGAAAAGACCCTATGGGGTGTTATGAGTGCTTAGATTGCTTATGGAAGTGAACAGAATTCATCAAAATAGTCATTTGAGTGTCTAAGTTCAGGTAGTCATTTTGACAGATAACGTTGAGTACGTAGTTTGATGATGTCATATTTCACACATGTGAAGGTGTAAAGATAGTCTTAATATATTTATGGATTCCATTATGTGAGTATATCATATGGATCAAATTTTAGGTCATGATGTTGAGCATAGAAAAAATTATTAAGGTGCAAAGTTGGCCTTCCATGCATAGTTTTATTAAGTTCCCATAATTAGCCAAATTTGCAAGAAGAGATCTATGGTGAGTATTTAATCAGATCACATATCTAATGGAAAGTATTCAATCTAACTGGATAATGATCTAATGGATCATATTGAGTCAAATAGTGAAGACTACACACAGGGTTGCCAAATGGTGGAAGTTCATTGGAGTCAAATAGTCAATATGCTCAGAAGGCACGTACTAGTGACACATGTCATAATCTCAAAAGCTTTGATAATAGATCAAACAAAGTGTATGATAATGCATTTATAGATCAACAATGAAAATTAAGATAATAATTAAAAGGATTCTCATATTTCATACATAACTTCCAAGTGGCATAAGCACATTGACTGAATGGTACAGGGTGTGCAGAAGGCACGTAGAGCTCCTGAGTGGCACAATCACGGAAGGTCTGATCAAAGATCAACATTGAGTGTTGAAAGATAATTAATAGGATAATTCTAAAGATATCAATGGTATGTATTTTTTCAAAGTTTTTATGGATCAAGAGATGAGGTCAAAGTGTCTGATGTTTAACGTATACACAGTGACTGTTGGCATTTCAATTTAACAGAGGAAAAACTAATGCTCAGTATTTTGCTTATATCTTTTGATCCAAGATGAATTTCATGATGATGTAAAAAGAAAATTTAAAAAGGACTTCAATTTTCATCCATATAAATAATTTATAATGTTTTAATATATGTACAGTCAAATATATTAAGCTCTAAAGTCGACTATGTGTTTGACCATGTTCTACAAAGTGACCTAAGAAAGATAATTGAGTTGTTCTTGATAGTATTTTGATGTTTTAAGATGATATAAATATTTTAGAGTGTTTTATAATCCATTAATAATATATATGTGGATTTTTTAGTTTGGACCAAACCATATTCAATATGAACAAAGGCTTTGAAGTTGACTATGTTGATTGAATACACTGGCAGTTTGAGTGACCATCTTACAGAGGTGAGTTGAAGGTGTTCTGATCAAAATTAAATAATAAAATGAGTATGGAGATGTTATATAAGTCTATAAGACTTATTATAAGGCATTTATTGTCATGATATTACCATTATTAGATATGGAGAGTCAAAATAATATAACTATATTTTGATTGTATGTGACCAGTCTGAGTGGTCATTCTGAGAGAGTTAATTTAAGTGCTTAGAACTTGATTTGAAGTTTCTAAATCACATGTATGTGTTTAAAATTTCCTAAATGGTTCACCCATGTTATATAATCATATGGATATGTGAAATACTTATGTGTTTGCTTCAAAAGTTTGAGATTGTGTTTTTTGTGTATGAAGACCTAAAGAGCAAGGAGATCTAATTGGTAGGTTTGAGTGCAGAGTTGGTGTTACAGGTGGCATGGACCCATATGAGAGTAAGAAAAGAGATATTTAAAATATTTTTGATGTGTTTTAATCATTGGTAAAATATTAATGTGGTCCAAGTAGTCTCACATGTAACGTGTGAGTATGAAGGCCTAATTATTTTAGGTCTCACCAAGACCTAATGGTGGTTTGGGGCTAATAAGGTAATTATTGACCTATGGAGTGTATGGTTATTACATGTAAAATGTATGAAGAAATATTTAAAATCTATAAAATAATATGTAAAAACATCTTGCCTAACCAATATGGGTTAAATGAAGAGAGTGGTATAAGTACAAGGTCTAATTGGAATAATTGTGCTAGTTGTGCATGTATGGATTCAAGTGAAGGAGAGAACCTTTGAAAGAGAAGGTAAAGGTTATTAAGGACCATTAGAGTGTGATAAATATCAAACATTTTTATCTAATCAATTTGATGTAAGAGGACACACAAGTCATTGGACTTAATGAGCCTAGAAGAGGTAGTTTAAGCAAGTTAGCCCTAGAGGCAGCTTGAGAGAGATTGGAGGTGAAGAGTGTAGACAAAGGTGATCATCAATAGTTTAAGAGTATCAAAAAGTGTTCAAGGTGATATATTTAGGTATCTAAGTGGTTTCTTAGTTTCCTATGGGGTTAGTTCCTCCTTGCAAGGTAAATCTTGTTAAGGGTCTAGTTGTTGTTGGTGTTTGACTAGATAGGGGAAGTAGTTCCTTGTGGGATTGGTGTCTCACTAAACTAAGGTATGGGTATTCCTTAATTATTTGGTGCTTGTCTAAATTTTGGATCTTTTTTTATAGTAATATAGTCCATCTTGAAGGGTTCAATGGGTTTTATCCCCCTAGAGGGTTTCTCACATATATGATGTGTTCATGTGATGTATGCTCTTATATATGATTTGGATATATGTGATTTCATGTTTATTTTTCTTGATCAATTTGATATATGTTGAATGTTTAAGATTGGTAATTGAATTGTATTAGCTTGCATCACTAATTCACGCCACCCTCTTAGGGATTGTACCTCTAACAATTGATATCAGAGTTGGACCTTCTTTGCAAATTTAACCACTTGAAGGTGATCTGAGGTACAATATGGATAAGCAGTTGAGGAAATAAAATTTTGTAGTTAAGGTCATTAGTCAATGCTCTTTAAGAACAAGCCAAGACATTCATGGAACAAATAGAAAAGGTAAGTCTTTTTCCAACCAAGGTTGAGGGAATATGTGCAATATTCAAATAAGATAAGATGACCATTCTAGATCTAAGGATCAGTTAAGGGTTACAAAAACAAATATGAGTTCAAAAGAGGAAGAATGCAAACATCTCAAGACTCAGTTAGAAGAGACAAATGCCAAGTTGAGTTCAAATCAAGGTGATCATGATGACTTTAAGTCTAATCTTTATTTTATAAATATTAATGAAGAGAAATCATGTAGATTGAAGGATGACATGGCTAGAGAAGCTAAGATGGATAAGGAGACTATACAAGTTCTTTGAATTTAGCTAAAGACTGTAAGTTCAAGTATGAGAGATAAAGAGGATGAGATTATTCAATTAAATACCAAGATATATTCATTTGAGGATGAACATGAGCAATTTTTTCTCAAGGTAAATAAGACTGAGAAAGAGCAAGAGAGGTCAGTTCAAGACAAGGATGCAAGCACCATGATCAACAAGAAAAGATCCATCAAGCAGCCAAGTGTCATGAGGTATGAAATATATTTTAATGGTCATTGTTATGCTTGTCATAGGTTTGGTCAAAAGGAAACAAATTGTAGAAGGAAGAGCAGTTGGTCAGCTAGAGGTATGGATAATGTAGTTTGTTATAATTGTCATGACATGGGACATATTTCTAGATTCTGCCCTAGACAATTGAGCTTGAGCATAATGATCCTAAAATACAAGATGTTAGGTTTGTTTAGATTCATAATATTTATCAAGTAGAAGGTATGAATGATGTTATTTGTTTCACTTGTTATCAAGTTGTTCATATTTCAAGATATTGTATAAGCAAGCTCTCAGGTCATAAGAAGGTGCATGGACATCCTTGTGTGCTTAATAAAGGTCAATCCTTGGTATGGAATCATAAGTAAGTGAAGACCAAGAAAACTAATTCAACTGAGCTAAAATATCAAGGTAGACTACTTGCTAAAGCAAAAGAGGAAGCAGATATGAAGAAGGTTCAAAAATGCCAAGAGAGTGTATCATCTATTCAAATAGAAAAGGAGAATCAAAAGTCAGTTCAATTTGGGCTCAAATAACAGACCAAGGTGCTAGTTGAGGCTAGTTCTGAGGTGTGTATGGATATAAATAAACATCTTGATATTATTGAGCAAGTTTTAGGCAAAGAACATCAGTTGTCAATGCCTAGTAATGAGATTCTTTCTTCAGATGAAAATATATGTCATGAATATTTGTTATCTCCATGTATTGTCAATGTTGATGGTATAAAATTGTGCTTGATCTTAACCAATCAACAATGGGAAGTTTCAAACTGTGGGACAATGTGGCTTGAAACAACCTCCAAATTTTAGAGAAGCTGGTCTCTTCTTTTGTATTGGGTGTTGGGGAAAAGGGATAGGAGATTAAACCAAAACACAAAATGCAGGAATTGAAACCTAACTATGGTGATGCACCTGAGTGTAATCATAATCCTAACCTGAGCATAGTGAGACTATTATAGGATTCAATTACATTTAAGAGCAGACAAGTGCATGATCAATGTAAAAGATTGAAATAATAGAAACAGAGGCTCACAACAGGGAAGTATTTCGCTAAGATACAGGGAATGTCAACAAAGGCATAGTGTTCAATCTTCTCAACAAAATCTTCCAATCACATAAGAGGCACAGAAGTCACGTACAGTTATGTAAACCTTTCGATTCAAGAAAATGAGACAAAAGCAAATGACATTCCTAATCACAACTCTAGAGAATTTATAGTATAAACTACTTTGCAAATGACACAGACAACACCAACCAAGGCATGGAGCTCAAATTTCCTTAATTCATTTAGCCACATAAAGGGCAAAAAAACATGCATGATTATATCAACTTTACAACTCAAGAAAATTGGGACAAGAGCAAATGATATTACTGGTCAAAAACTTTAGAAAGTCTAAAACTATGAGAAATCCCCCCCCCTTTTTCTTCTTACAATTCTTCTTCTTTTATAGCCTCGGATCACTCCTTCCATCATCCCCTTTCCCGTGCAATCTTCTCCATCCTTCTCCCACAAGGGACAAATAAATGGTGCTTTCAATGCTTTGGGGGATCCAAAAATCTACCAGGTGAACTGTTCCATCTACTCGAATTAACTCCAGCCAATTTTCCCTCTATTTCACTTTTTAGCAGCAGATACACGGGGCACTCTATTATGTTGAAATGGGAGAGGACACTTAGTCAATTTTATAAAAATCCTCTTGTTACTTAGAAGGCACCATATAATGACACTTGGCTCTCTTCGCTTCTCTTTGGCTATGTTGTAGTATCATTCGGGACACATATTAGACTTTTGCGGATGGTGACACTTGGCAGCTTCTACAGACTTTTGAAGTAACACCCAAGGCCCACCATAATCTTTATTCAACAATGAAACTCGAAGATGATTTCTTGGTCATCGACACTTGGAAGCTTCCATGGCTTTGAGGAAGATACGTGGCATTCTTCGTTTCCCCTCCTAGGGTTACGTGGCATCTTCCACTTTTTTGGGGGATGGAGTAGAAAGGGACTTTGAGAGTGACACTTGGAAGCCTCCACTCCTTTATGGCACTTAGGCAAACAAAATTATGCCTTTCTTTGTTGAACCAAAGCATTGGACCCAAGCTTTGAACCAAATTTTCTAAGATGTCAACACGTGGTGACTTTCACTGCTTCTTTTCAAAAGGTATTTTAAGGCCTTTCGCAACTGCCACCTGGCGCTTTCCACTTTTCTGCTACTTAGCTCATTAAAAGCCTTTGTCAAAAGTACATTAAAATGTGAGTGCCTCTATGAGATGTGGATGCTGACACATGGTGCATTTTGCTTAGCTGTTACTAGGTACACGGCACATTCTGTGGCTTTCCCAAAAGTTACAAAAAGGGCCTCAGAGGGTGCCAGTTGGTCGGCTTCGTGTCTCAAAAAGTGACACTTGGCAACTTCTAGTCGAATTCAAACATTTAGGCAAAATGAAACGAAAGAAACAAAAGAGGAGAAAGAAGACTCGTGCTTGGATAATGACACTTGGCGGCCTCCGCTACACTCGACACTTAGATAGAAAATGAACTTGCACTCTACCCCAACTCTACCAGCACGTCCAAGATGTGTGGGAATCAAAATTGCATTGCTTGACTAAAAATTTGAATGCAACGTAGAGTAAAAATTTACTCTACAATTACTGGCGACCCTCAGGACTTTTGAGCCTGCTCAAAAAGAAAACTCCACCTCCCGCTAGATCAAAATTGTGAAAATTATAGCTTCAAAAGAGCCATCAACATGTGTTTAAAACACTTATTCAAAAGCAAAGGGGGAAAACAGTGAAAAAACAATGCGAGAAAGGGAAACTATTTAACTACAATACATGAGAGACCTAAGTCAATTGAAATGTTTCAAATAGATTTCATTTACATGAATCTCTTCAATTTCTCCTTCCATCGACTCTAGCTCGAAAGAATTCTTCTGCTTGCATGCGTGAACTCTATACAGACTAGTCCATAGCACTCCAAATTTGGTATGTTGATCTGGCTTGGCAGCCCTTGCATCCCATTTCAGAACAATCGAGCCTACTTCAAAATTAGGATTTGAAGTCCTTTTATCAAAACAATTTTTAACCATTCCCTGATGCTTGATCAATGAATCATGGGCTATATCCCTCTTTTCCTAAACTTCCAAAAGTTCTACGAGTCTGACCTGCATGGGGCCATTTTCTTCGATCTCAATTGGTTTGATCAGCTGAAGAGCAGGGATTTCCAAGCTTAGGGGAATCACGACAGACTTTCCATATACCAATTCATATGGAGACATTTTGATCACTTGCTTGGGCGTGATTTTATTAGCCCATAGTGCTAGATTAAGCACTTTGTGCCACTCTTTGTGATGATCAGCCCCTATCCTTTTGATGAGTCTTATCAGGTTTTTGTTGGTTGATTATGCCAGACCATTACCTTGAGGGTAATAGTTAGATGAAGTTTTTAGATATATTCCATGCCTTAAGGCAAAATCAGATACCTTAGACCCCAAGAAGGCTTTAGTATTATCTGAAATGATGGTGCGAGGAGCCCCAAAGCGAGTAGTGATACCCCCTAGAAAATCTAGGATCACATTCTCTGTTGCTTCCTTAAGTGGGACTGCCTCGGTTCATCTAGTGAAATAGTTTGTGGTAGTTAATATCCATTTGTGACCCATGCTAGACACTAGATTTATCATTCCAATGAAGTCAAGACCCCATTAAGCAAAAGGTTCAACCATAACTATAGGACTAAGTGGCATGGCTGTGTTCTTCCTCATCCCCATATGATACTGGCAGGATTGACATTTTCTAACCAACTGATAACAATCTGCAAATAAAGTAGGCCAGAAATATCCTACTTCACTTATCTTTATGGTTGTGGTCTTTGCAGAAAAATGTCCCCCTGATATTCCATGATGCATTTCATGTAGTATTCTTTGAGCTTCAACCTGTTCTATACATCTTAACAATTTTCCATCAGAATTTCTCTTGAAAAGGACTTGTTCAATTAAAACAAAATGAACTCCCTATATCCTATAATATCTCCTCTTATTTCGAGGGAGTTCTCTTGAATAAATCCCATCTTTCATGAATTGAATCCTACTTGTGACCCAGGATTCCTGATCAACCTCTTGTAATTTTAGCACTATCTCCATCTCTCCCTCTGATTCTGCTTCTTCAGGTAACATCTTTTTAAGCTCTTGGGTTATATATTGGCACAGCCCCCTGCCTCTGACCAGCTTGGTGGATCTGACCTCCACATCATATTCAAGGATCTTAGTGATCCAATTGGCTCTTTTCTCAATAATCTCACCCTCCATGATGTATTCCCTGACACTTGGGTGAGCGACAAGTATCAATATTTTGATCCCTGATATCAGATGTCTAAATTTCTTGAGGGCTTTTACTATGGCATAGGCTTGTCTTTCCACAAAATTGTACCTAGTCTCATAATCTCTGAGATTCCTTGAGAAAAAGGCTATTGGGTGCTCCCCCTCTAGCCTATCATTCTTTTGAGTCAAGATAGCATCAATACTTGACTCCCTTCCATAGACATACATTACGAAGGGCATGGAAAAATCTAGGTTCTTGAGCACTGGGGCTGCTAAGATAGCCTTCTTGACCCCCTCAAAGGCTTGCCTTCCTTTTGTAGTCCACTTGAAGACCAGGTCTTTTTTAGCAAGAGTGTCATTGGTCTAACCAAGCCTACAAAATCAGATATGAATTTACTGACAAAATTGATCTTCCCTAAAAAGGATTGGACTGCCTTTTTATTTGCTGGAAGAGGTAGGTCCATTATAGCTGCGATTCTCTCAGGATCTATAGAAACCCCTTCTTTAAATACTATGTGCCCCAATAGGTTACCTTGAGGTACAGCAAAAATACATTTCTTGGGATTCAATGATATCCCAAAATCTTGACATTTCTTGGAGACAGATTCTAAATGATCAAAATGATCATCAGCATTTTTGGAGAAAATAGTGAGGTCATCCAGATAGACCAGGATGACCTTGTTTATAAGTTCACCAAAAGCTATATCCATAGCTCATTAAAAGGTGGCTCTTGCATTTGATAATCCGAATGGCATCTTTGATTAGGCAAATGTCCCCCATTTGGTAGTGAAAGCAGTTTTGTACTGGTCTTCCTCAGCTAGCCAAATCTGATTGTACCCAGAGAAACCATCAAGTAAAGAAAACCTCTTTGATCTAGCCATAGTTTGTAGAATTTGTTCCATGGAGGGCAAGGGATAGTGGTCTTTCATAGATGCTCTATTTAGATCTCTAAAATCTACACATAGTCTTACATCTCCATTCTTTTTCCTAACTGGGACTAGATTTGATACCCAGGTCGAGTGCTTGATTGGAAATATTATTTTGGATTCTAAAAGTTTCTACAACTCATCTACCATTAGAGGCTCAATCCTTGGATTTACTGGCCTCTATTTCTTTCTAATGGGTTTGGACCCTTCAGTCAACTCTATTGTGTGCTGGATAATGTCTCTATTGTATCCATGAAGGTCTTCATAGCTCTAAGCTATGACTCTGTCATATCTCTAGCACAATTCAATTAGTCTTTGCTTCTCTTCTTGAGTTGTGGAATTTCCAATTTTTACCCTCTTCTTTTCACTCACCTCTACCTTAGAATAGTCTGCTTTATCTACTTGGAACCTTTCCTTTTCTAGGCTTAAATCCTCTGGGTCGAACAAGTTTTCTAAGGTGATCAATCCTTTGGAGAGATTATTTATCTTCAACTGAATAATCTAATCACCATATGCCTCTTCAATTTTAGTTTGCAACTGATCAGCAAACTCATTTGATTGTTGTAAGAAAGAGACTACCTGAGCATAATTTTGAAATACTTGCCAATTTTCATCATTGTCTGGGATGGTTGGCCTCACTATAACTTTTACCGACTCATTATTAACCAATAGGCTAGTTGCTGGGTTAAACTGTGAGCCAATTTGAGCCATCCTATTAGCCTCAAAGTTTTGACTTCTAAGGATTATCTCAATATTAAAAGCTTCAAAATCTTCTATCAAATCCCAAATCCTATGCCTGTAGGATCTCATTCTCACATTCTTGGCTGCTGCCTTTTCCTAAATTTGCTTTACTACTAATTCTGAATCTCTTTTTACTTTTAGGTTCTTTATTCCCTTTTTCTTGGTCAACAGAAGCCCATGTACTAAAGATTCATATTCTACATCATTGTTAGTGCAAGCAAATTGGAATCGAATAGCCCTTAAAATCTTATCACCATTTGGAGTAGTAAGACAAATCCCTGCTCCAGCACCATGTTTACTTCTAGCCCCATCAAAATTCAAAGTCCAAAGCTCTAAATCTTGAGTAGTAGGTGTTTCTTCTCTTATAACATATGGGATCACTTGATCCTCATAAAAAATGACATACGTGCCCAAACCAATAGAGTCATAGTTCCCATACGGGTCACTATGCATCATAGCCAACAACTGGTTATTTTCTTCTTCTTGATCATGCTCAGTCTAGTCACCTAGTTCTTCAACAAAAACCCTTTCATCTTTATTCAACATGGCATGATCTGCTTCTAATCTTGTTGTTGGTTCATTGGTGATGTGGTCTTTGGACAGTGGTTCAGATAGAATTTTCATCTTTGAACCGTATCTGGTTTTCAGGATGAGGTGAGACCAGTCAAGAGACATATATCCTCCTATTTTTGCTGTAAAGTCTCTGGATAACCATAAACCAAAGATGGGAGGTATATCTATGACAACTATATCTTGGTTGACAATTATGTTGGGACATGTGTAAAACTACAAGGGGAGTTTTTTAATTCTCCCTATGCTTTATAATATTTTGTTGTCTAACTGCATAACTCCCTTTGCAAGGGGTTCATATTTTATTTCCAAGGCATCAGCTATTTACTTGGGCATCACAATTGTACTAGCTCTTGAATCTATCAATGCATTATGCAGGAGTTTCTTCCCAACTATCAGAGTCAAATAGAAAGGCTCTCGCTTGGATTTACTTGTGTTGCATTGTTCACGAAGGCTGTTGTCGTTGGAGGAACCGTATCTTTGAGCTTTTTCTTTCCAGTAGATCCTTCCTTGGTAATAGCACCTCTGGTTACTTCTTGCCCTTGCAGAGCTTCTTGCAGTAGTGTCAGTTGTTCAGGAATAGCCAAAATATCCCATATTGACACTTGTGTTGGAGTCCTCTTTAATTGGTTTATTACATTAATTGGTCCCAAAGACTAAGCTTTTTGGTAATAGGGATACCTCATTCTTTCTTGAATTTAGACAGGGATCCCTTGATCTTGTACTGACTGAGGCACTTCTTGTCTAATGGCAACATTCCTTTGCCCTTGAGATGAAATATTGTTCTTAACTTGACCACTTACAATCTCAAGCTATTCCACCATCCTCCTCTTTGATCTGGAGTAATAATCAGATTGGACTACTGACCTCTAGGAGGTAGATGCTTCATTCAAGAAAACTGCTTTTTCATCCTCGACCCATGAGAACAAAGCATGTTCAAGGGCTATTTCTTCCTCTTGTTTCAAGGACATTCCTTGCATTTGAGCCACTAGAACTAAATTATGCATGTCAAGAGACTGGTAGGCTTGATTATTACTGGTACTAGCAAACTGACCATCCATTCTTCTCTGCTCAGCCACTCTTTGTTGTAGATTGCCCCTAGGACAATCTCTGGGGGTGTGAGCATCGTTACAAGGGAAACACCAAGCATTAGTATCATCCACATAATTATTCTGACTTGGAACCATCTCCCTACTTGAGTTAGGAGGAATGGTCTGTGAGGGTGTGGGAACTGCAACTAATTGATTTACTGGCTGATGATTGGTTTGCCTTGGAGGGCCTTGATACTGGTTTGGTTGGGACAGAAACTTGTTTCCTTGATAGCCTTGGTAAGGGGGCCTAGGGAAAGTATTCTACTGCCTCTTCATATTAATCAGCTCATTGGAGAATGTCCTTAGCATACTCTTGATATCGTCCATCTCAGATGACTGAGCAGGGACTAGTTGCTTCGCAGATGATGGAGGGTAAGCATACATAGACATAGGTGGGCTTACAACTTTAGGAACCTCTTGAGGTAGGGGCAAGGTAATTTTTGGGAATATAGGCATGGGAGGCCTTGGAGGTAACTTCCCAGCATCAATTAAATGATTCTCAGCTCCGATCGCAAGGTCATAAGCTGCTAACAAAGTGTGTCCTCCCAGGGACTGAATCATAATAGATATATCTAAATTTAAAGCTTTGAGATAAAACACTATGGCCATACTAGGTGGTGGTTTAGCTACAATGGGAATTCTATCCCAAGTTTTTTGGAATCTGGTGTTGAAGTTAGTCATGTCCTCTTGTGGTCCCCTTTGAATGGTGATCAACTGTTGTAATAAAGAAGACTTATCACCTTTCTCTACAAATCTTTCAAAGAACTAATCTCTGAGCTGGTCCCATGTGGATATGGTATTTGGGGTCAAAGACTGATACCATTCTAAGGCCTTTCCTTTGAATGAGGCTGCTAATAACCTTAGAGCCACATTTTGTTCTGTGACACCATGTATGGCAAAAACATCTGATACATCTTGAAGATGTTCCACGGGTGTTTTTGAGTCTTGCCCACTGAATTTAGGTAGAGCTTTTAGAGCATTTACTGGGATAGGATCCCAAACAACTAATGGTGTTGGGAGGATTAAGGGGCTACCAGTGTTCCAGCTTGCATAATTTCTTGGCGGCACAGGAGCTCCCATATTTGGCATTGGTACAAACTGGTTATCTCTTCTTCTTGGACTGACTACCAGAGGTGGCAAAAGAATACCTAGATTTGCATCAGATTGCGATCTGGTGACTGGTCCACAGCTTTGACTCCTCGTAGCTCTCTAGTTCATGCGGTCTTGAAAGAAACTTCAAGACTTGTCCCACTAGGTGTGCCAAAAACTATTGATGGTATAAAATTGTGCTTGATCTTAACCAATCAACAATGGGAAGTTTCAAACTGTGGGACAATGTGGCTTGAAACAACCTCTAGATTTTAGAGAAGCTGGTCTCTTCTTTTGTATTGGGTGTTGGGGAAAAGGGATAAGAGATTAAACAAAAACACAAAATATAAAAATTGAAACCTAACTATGGTGATGCGCCTGAGTGTAATCATAATCCTAACCTGAGCACAGTGAGACTATTATAAGATTCAATTACATTTAAGAGTAGACAAGTGCATGATCAATGTAAAAGATTGAAATAACAGAAATAGAGGCTCACAACAGGGAAGTATTTCGCTAAGATACAGGGAATGTCAACAAAGGCATAGTGTTCAATCTTCTCAATAAAATCTTCCAATCACATAAGAGGTGCAGAAGTCACGTACAGTTATGTAAACCTTCTGAATTAAGAAAATGAGACAAAATCAAATGACATTCCTAATCACAACTCTAGAGAATCTACAGTATAGACTACTTTGAAAATGACACAGACAACACCAACCAAGGCATAAAGCTCAAATTTCCTTAATTCATTCAGCCACATAAAGGGCACAAAAACATGCACGATTATATCAACTTTACAACTCAAGAAAATTGAGACAAGAGCAAATGATATTACTAGTCAAAAACTTTAGAAAGTCTAAAACTATGAGAAATCCCCCCTTTTTCTTCTTACAATTCTTCTTCTTTTATAGCCTCGGATCACTCCTTCCATCATCCCCTTTCCCATGCAATCTTCTCTATCTTTCTCCCACAAGGGATAAACAGACGGTGCTTTCAATGCTTTAGGGGCTCCAAAAATCTACCTGATGAACTGTTCCATCTACTTGAATTAACTCTAGCCGATTTTCCCTCCATTTCGCTTTTCGATAGTAGATACACGGGGCACTCTGTTATGTTGAAATGGGAGAGGACACTTAGTCAATTTTCAAAAATTCCTCTTGTTACTTAGAAGGCACCAGAGAATGACACTTGGCTCTCTCTGCTTCTCTTTGGCTGTGCTGTAGTATCATTCGAGACACATATTAGACTTTTGCAGATGGTGACACTTGGCAGCTTCTGCACACTTTTGAAGTAACACCCAAGGCCCACCACAATATTTATTCAGTAATGAAACTCAAAGATGATTTCTCAGGTGTCGACACTTGGAAGCTTCCGTGGCTTTGAGGAAGATACATGGCATTCTCCATTTCCCCTCCACGTGGCGTCTTCTGCTTTTTTTGGGGATGGAGTAGAAAGGGACTTTGAGAGTGACACTTGGCAGCCTCCACTGCTTTATGGCACTTAGGCAAACAAAATGATGCCTTTCTTCATTAAACCAAAGCATTGGACCCAGGCTTTGAACCGAATTTTCTCAGATGTCAACACATGGTGACTTTCGCTGCTTCTTTTCAAAAGGTATTTCAGGGCCTTTCGCGACTTCCACCTGGCGCTTTCCACTTTTTTGCTGCTTAGCTCATTGAAAGTCTTTGCCAAAAGTAGATTGAAACACAGGTTCCTCTATGAGATGTGGATGCGGACACATGGTGCATTCTGCTAGGCTATTACTAGGTATGCGGCACATTCCACGGCTTTCTCGAAAGTTACAAAAAGGGCCTCAAAAGGTGTCAGCTAGTCGGCTCCGTGTCTCAAAAAGCGACACTTGGTAGCTTTCGCTCGAATTCAAACATTTAGGCAAAATGAAATGAATGAAACAAAAGAGGAGAAAGAAGACTAGTGCTCGGATAGTGACACTTGGCAGCCTCTGTTGCACTCGACACTTAGACGAAAAATGAACTCACGCTCTGCCCCAACTCTGCTGCCACATCCAAGATGTGTGGGAACCAAAATTACAGTGCTCAACTAAAAATTTGAATGCAACGTAGAGTAAAAATTTACTCTATATTCAATTCTTTCTTTAAAAAAAGGAGAATATTTTAGTGGATGAGTAACTTGCTTCTCTTAAGCCTAAGAAGAAGAAGAATAACTATCAGTATCAGATGACTAAGGAGGAGAAGGAATATGAGGAGTTATGGGCAATTCCTAGTTTCACATTATTCTAGAACATTGTGGGTTAGGGTGTCTCTATATAGGTTTCAAGGACACACTTGAAAAAAAGAATAAGCATGGTGGATGTTAGTTGAGATTTGGTTGATGTTTCAGGACAAGAAAAGTAGTAATGAAGATGTTGGTTTTGAAAGTCTATAGGTAGATAATGGAGATCTCCAAGTGTCTGATCAAAGATGGTGAGTTATAAAGATATTTTATTACATGGAAAGACTAAATAAAAGGTTGATATGGAGTATGAGGAGAATGTGTTGTCATATATTTGATATCATGAATAAGGTCTCAGAGTTCTATAGATGAAAAGTTGTGTATGCCATGGAGGTCACAATGTTCTGAAGATAAGATGTTTTCATAAGAGTTTTGACTAAAGTATGGATAGTGTTGAAGTGTTGTTGTCAGACATTGTTTTTTGAGAGGACTTATTAAAGATGTCATGATCCAGGTGAAGCATGGAATTAGGGAGAGTTAACTCAGATAGTTTGAAAGGCTTGAAGAGTTGTGCATAGTATGAGGAGAAGCATGTGTGAGATGTTCTAGTCATGGTGGAGATATGAAGAAGTCTACTACAAATGTGAACTCAAGAATGTTGATATGATGACTTGATCAAACCAAGTCAAGTTATTTGAAAATGTATTGAATCCTCTTGTACAAACAAAGGGGGAATGTTTTAAATGGTTAGGTCTTGGGATCAGAGGACTATGTAGTAGAATTTGAAAGAGAAGGTATGAAGGAAATTATGTCAATTATTTATTGTTGGAAATAGTTTGGAGATGCTCAAAAGGGTTCCTAAGCTCAAGTGAATTATGGGGAGTCCCTCTTAATGTTTTCAAGGTAATTTCATGTAGTTTCTGATGATCATGTATGTTTTCTCTTCATAAATGTTATATATGATCAAATAAAAATGTAATCATGGAGCATGTTTGAATAAGATCAAGGTAAGAAGAGGTATACTCAATATTAGGGGAAGTTTTTATCATCTCTCAAGAGGTGATCCTTTCCTATTATTGGTCCTTGAAGTCTTTTTAGGTCCACAGGATCAGGGGTTGAGCCCACTTTATCATTGTGTCAAAGAGGGAGAAGGTGCTTGAAGAGAGAGACAAAGTCTATGCATAAGATTTATATTGGTGTTGACATCAATGAAAAATGGGATATTGTTTTAGGTTTTTTTATGACGTCTCCAAGGTGACCAAGGTTGTTGATGAGGTGCCATGTGTGTTAGATTGACACTGACAAAATGTGATTTAATGTGCTTCAATGTTCCAACATGGTTCTTCAGTATTTGACTTAATGAGGCAATTGATGAAATATATTTATGGTATGGAGATGTTGAATAGACCATATGGGGTGTTATGAGTGCTTAGGGTGCTTATGGAAGTGAACAAAATTCATCATAATAATCATTTGAGTGTCTAGGTTCAAGTGGTCGTCTTGACACATAAAGTTGAGTAAGTAGTTTGATGACATATTATTTCACATGAATGAAGGTTTCAAGAGCACCTTGATACATGTATGGATTCCCCTATGTGAGGAGATCATATGTTTCAAATTTTAGGTCATGAATTTTAGCATAGCAAAAGTTATTAATGAGAAAAGTTGGCCTTCCAAGAAGAGTTTTACTAAGTTCTCATACTTAACCAAATTTACAAGAAGATATCTATGATGAGCATTTAATCAGATCATAGATCTAACAACAAGAATTTAATCTAACTAGATAATGATCCAATGGAGCATATTGAATAAAATATTCAATATTTCATGTAGGGATGCCAAGTGATAGAAGTTCATTAGAGTCAAATAGTCAATATGCTCAGAAGACATGCACTGGTGACAAGTGTCACAATCTTAGCAACTTTGACACTAGATCAATGACAAGCATATTATCATACAGATAGAGATAAATAGAATATGTTAATTCAATAATTTAAAGTATGATCAGATTGAACTTAGAAGTTCCAAGTGGCACAAGCACATTGACTGAATGGTATAGGATGCATAAAAGGCACATAGAGCTACCAAGTGGCATAATCATGCAAGATCTGATCGAAGATCAATAGTGAGCATTATAATATAAATACAATGATACTTATTAGTATATCAATAGTGATTATTTGTTAAAATTTGTTATAGATCATGATATGAGGTCAAAATGTTTGATGTTTAACATACAGTGATCATTGACATTTGAAGTTAACAAAGGAAAAACCAATGCTCAGTATTTTGCTTATATATTTTGATCCAGGAAGAATTTCATGGTGATATAAAAATAAAAATTTGAAGAGGAATTCAAGGTGAATCTAGATAATTGAGTTATAAGGTTTTAATTTATGTACAGTCAAATATATTAAGCTCTAAATTTGAATGTGTATTTGACCATGTTCTACAAGTGACCCGAGAAAGACATTTGAGTTGTTCTTGATAGTATTTTTATGTTTCAAGATGATCTAACTATTGAAGAGTATTTTAGAATCATGAAGAATATATGTGTGTATTTTTTAGGTTTGAACAAACCATATTAAATATGAATAAAGGCTTTGAAGTTGAGTGTTTTTATTGAATACACTGGTAGTTTGAGTGACCCTCTTGCAGAGATGAGTTAAAGGTGTTTTGAGCAGCTTTAAAGAAGAAAATGAGTATGGATATGTTATATAAGTATATAAGGATTATGATAAGGCATTGGTTATCATTATATTCCTTTGATCAGATATGGAGAGTCAAAATAATATAACTATATTTTGACTGTATGTGACCAGTCTGAGTGGTCATTCTGAGAGAGTTGATTTAAGGGCTTAGAGCCTAAGTTGAAGTGTCTAAATCACATGGAGGTATTTTAGAGGTCCTAAAGGGTTTTAAAATGTGATATAATAATATGGATATGTGAAATACTTGTGTTTTTGCTTTAAAAGTTTGAGACTGTGTTTTTTGTGTATGAAGGTCTAAAGAGCAAATAGACCTAATTGGTAGGTTTTAGTGAAGAGTTGGTATTCCAAGTGGCATGGACCCATATGGGAGTAATAAAGGGGATAATATAAATAGGTTTGATGTGTTTTAATAATTGGTAAAGGATGAAGGTTGTCCAAGTAGTCTCAATATAACGTGTGAGTGTGAAGACCTAATTGGTTTAGGTCTCACCAAGACCTAATGGTGGTTTGGGGATACTGAGGTCATGACCACACTATGGAGGGTGTGGTTATTAAATGTAATGTGTACGAGGACATATTTCAAAGGTATAAAAAATATTTAAAAGCATCTTGGCTGAACAAGATGGGTTAAAGAAAGAGATTGGTATAAGTACAAGGTCTAATTAGATTAATTGTGCTAGTTGTGCATGTGTGGATTCAAGTGAAGGAGAGAACCTTTGAAAGAGAAGGTAAAAGTTAGTAAGGAAAATTAGAGTGTGAGGAAGATCATACATATTTATCTGATCAATATGATGTATGAGGACACATAGGTTATTAGACCTCATGATCCTAGAAGAGGTAGTTTGAGCAAGTTGGCCTTAGAGGCAGCATGAGAGAGATTGGAGGTGAAGAGTGTAGACAAAGGTGATCATCATCAGTTGAAGAGTAGTAACATGTGTTCAAGGTGATATATTCAAGTAGTTAAGTGGGTGATTGGTTTCCTAGGGGGTTAGTTCCTCCTTGCAAGGTAAAGCTTGCTAAAGGTCTAGTTGGTGTGGGTGCTCAACTAGATAGGGGTAGTAGCTCCTTATGGGATTGGTGTCTTATTAAACTAGAGGGTGGGTGTTCCTTGATTAGTTCGTGTTGGTCTAAATATTGGATCTTGTTTTATAGGATTATATTCAATCCTGTAAGGTTTAGTGGGTTTTAACCCCCAAGAGATATTCCAACATATATGATATGTTCATGTGATGTATGCCTTTATGTATGCTTTGGATGTATGTGTTGTCATGTTTATGTTTCTTGGTCAAGTTGATGTATGCTAAATGTTTAAGAGTTAGGAATTGAATTGGATTATCTTGCATCACTGATTCACCCCCCTCTCAATGATTGTACCTCTAATAATTAGTATGAGATCAAGACCTTTTTTTCAAGTTTAACCACTTGAAGGTGATCCAAGGTACAATATGGATAGGTAGTTGTGGAAATAAAATTTGGAGTTACGGTCATTGGTCAATTCTCTTCAAGAAAAATCCAAGGCATTCATGGAAAAAAAGGAAAGGTAATTGTTTTTCAAACCAAGATTGAGGGAATATGTGAAATAATCAAAGAAGATAAGATGACCATTCTAGATCTTAAGGATCAATTAAGGGTTACAAAGACAAATATGAGTTCAAAGCAAAAAGAATGCAGACATCTCAAGACTCAGTTAGAAGATACAAATTCCAAGTTGAGTTCAAATCAAGGTGATTATGATGAGTTGAAGTCCAATATTGATTCTATAAATACTAATGAGTTAAAAGCATGTAATTTGAAGGATGACATGGCTAAAGAAGCTAAGGGAGATAAGGAGACTATACAAGTTCTTAGAATTCAGCTAGAGGCTATAAGTTCAAGTATGAGAGATAAAGAGGATGAGAGAATTTAATTAAAGACTAAGATAGATTCATTAAAAGATGAACATGAGCAATTTATTGTCAAGGTAAACAAGACTAAGAAAGAGCAAGAGAGGTTAGTTCAAGACAAGAAGGATGCAAGCACCATGATCAATAAGAAAAGATCCATCAGGTAGCCAAGTGTCATGAGGTATGAAAGATATTTTAATGGTCATTGTTATGTTTGTCATAATTTTGGTCATAAGGCAAGAAATTGTAGAAGGAAGAGCAATTGGTCAGCTAGAGGTATGGATAATGTAGTCTATTATAATTGTCATGATATGGGACATATTGCTAGATTCTGCCCTAGAATGCATGGGAAAACACTAGCCCAGGTATACAGACCTAAGATAGTTGAGCTTGAGCATAATGATCCTAAAATACAAGATGGTATGTTTACTGAGATTCATAATATTCATCAAGCAGAAGGTACGAATGATGTTATTTGTTTCAATTGTCATCAAGTTGGTCATATTTCAAGATATTATATAAGCAAGCTCTTAGATCATAAGAAGGTGCATGGACATCTTAGTGTGCTTAATAAAGGTCAATCCTTGGTATGGAATCCTAAGGAAGTGAAGACTAAGAAAAATAATTCAATTGAACTGAAATATCAAGGTGGACTACCTACTAAATCAAAAGAGGAAGCATATATGAATAAGGTTCAAGAATTCCAAGAGAATGTATCATCTATTCAAATAGAAAAGGAGAATCAAAATTCAGTTCAAGTTGGGCTCAAAGAAAAGACCAAGGAGCTAGTTGAGGCTAGTTCTGAGGTGCGTATGGATATAAGTGAACATCTTGATATTGTTGAGCAAGTTTCATGCAAAGAACATCAGTTATCAATGCCTAGTAATGAGTTTCTTTCTTTAGATGAAAAGGTATGTCATGAATATTTGTTGTCTTCATGTATTGTCAATTCTTTCTTTAAAAAAAGGAGAATATTTTAGTGGATGAGTAACTTGCTTCTCTTAATCCTAAGAAGAAGAAGAATAACTATCAGTATCAGATGACTAAGGAGGAGAAGGAATATGAGGAGTTATGGGCAATTCTTAGTTTCACAATTATTTTAGGACATTGTGGGTTAGGGTGTATCTATCTAGGATTCAAGGAGACACTTGCCAACAAGAAGAAACATGGTGGATGTCAGTTGGGATTTGGTTGATGTTGCAGGACAAGAAAAGTAATAATGAAGATGTTGGTTTTGAAAGTCTACAAGCAGAGAATGGAGGTCTCCAAGTGTCTGATCAAGGATGTTGAGTTATCAAGATATTATATTACATAGAAAGATTGAAGACAACATTGATATGGAGTATGAGGAGAATGTGTTGCTATATCTTTGATATCATGAAGAAGGTCTTAGAGTTCTATAGATGATAATTTGTGTATGCCATGGAGGTCACAGTGTTCTGAAGATAAGATGTTTCCATAAAAGTTTTAACTAAAGTACGGATAGTGTTGAATTAT
The DNA here is from genome assembly GCA_037957365.1 of Torreya grandis. NCBI lineage: Eukaryota > Viridiplantae > Streptophyta > Pinopsida > Cupressales > Taxaceae > Torreya > Torreya grandis. The sequence goes on along the minus strand of JARHVA010001297.1, from coordinate 3,444,237 downwards.
TGTTGGCAAACCTTATTCATTGAGAGGACTTGTTGAAGATGTCATGATCCAAGTGAAGAATGGAGTTAGGGGGAACTAACTCAAATAGTTTGAAAGGCTTGAAGAGATGTGCATAATATGAGGGGAAGCATGTGTGAGATGTTCTAGTCATGGTGGAGATATAAAGAAGTCTACTACATATGTGAACTCAAACATGTTGATATGATGACTTGATCAAACCAAGTCAGGTGCTTTGACAATGTATTGAATCCTCTTGCATAAACAAAGGGGTAGCTTTGTAAATGGTCAGATCCTAAGATCAGAGGACTGTATAGTAGAATTTGAGAGAGAAGGTATGAAGGCAATTATGTTGACTATTCATTGTTAGAAATAGTCTGAGGATGCTCAAAAGGGTGCCTAAGCTCAAGTGACTTAGGGGGAGTCCCTCTTAATGTTTTCAAGGTAAGTTCATGTAGTTTTTTATGATCATATATGTTTTGTCTTCATAGAAGCTATATATGATCAAAGAAGAATGTAGTCATGGAGCATGTTTGAATAAGCTCAAGGCAAAAAGAGGTGTAAACAATATTAGGGTGATTATATATCATCTCTCAAGAGGTGGTCCTTTTCTATTATTGGTCCTTGAAGTCTTTTTAGGTTTATAGGATTAGGGGTTGAACCCACTTTGTCATTACATCAAAGGGAGTGAAAGTGCTTCAAGAGAGAGATAGAGTCTATGCATAAGATTTGTATTGGTGTTGACATCAATGATAAAGGGAGAGATTGTTTGAGTTTTATCTATGATGTCTCAAAGATGGCCAAGGTTGTTGATGAGGTGTCATGGGTTAGATTGACAATGACAAAGTGTGCTTCAATGTGCTTTAGTGTTCCTACATGGTTCTTCAGTGTTTAACTTAATAAGGCAATTGATGGATGATATTAATGGTATGGACATGTTGCATATACCTTATGGGGTGTTATGAGTGATTAGAGTGCTTATTTAAGTTCATCAAAATAAACATTTGAGTGTCTAGGTTCAAGTAGTCATCTTGATAAATAAAGTTGAGTAAGCAATTTGTTGACATCATATTTCACATGTGTGAAGGTTTCAAGAGAAGATTATATAGATTACCCTATCTGAGGAGATCATATGGATCAAATTTTAGGTCATGAGGTTGAGCATAGAAAAAAATATTAAGGTGCAAAGTTGGCCTTCCATGTAGAGTTTTACTAAGTTTCCATACTTAGCCAAATTTGTAAGAAGAGATCTATGGTGAGCGTTTAATCAGATCACAAATCTAATGGAGAGAATTTAATTTGACCAGATAATGATTCAATAGAGATTATTGAGTCGAATAGTCAAGATTTCATGTAGGTCTACCAAGTGGCGTAAGTTTATTGGAGTCAAATAGTCAATATGCTTAGAAGGTATGCACTTGTGACAAGTGTCACAATCTCGAAAGCTTTGACAGTAGATCAATGGAAAGTGTATGATCATGAAATTAGAGATAAATGGTGCATGTTAATTCAATAATTCAAAGTATGTTTATATTGCACACATAACTACCAAGTGGCATAACCACATTGACTGTATGGTATAGGGTATGTAGAAGGCATGCAAAGCTACCAAGTGGCACAATCATGAAAGGTCTAATCAAAGATCAATGGTGAGCATTGAAAGATAAATAATAGGCTAATTATAAGGAGATCAATGGTTTAAATTTTTCAAAGTTTTTATGGAGCATGAGATGAGATCAAAGTGTCTGATGTTTAACGTATACACAGTGACCGTTGGCGTTTGAATTTAACAAAGGAAAAATTAGTGCTCAGTATTTTGCTTATATATTTTGATCTATAATGAATTTCATGGTGATGTAAAAAGAAAAGTTGAAGAGGAATTCAAGTTGAATCCATATAAGTGAGTTATAATTTTTGAGTCTATGTAAATTCAAATATATTAAGCTTTAAAGTTGACTATATCTTTGACCATGTTTTGCAAGTGACCCAAGAAGGATAATTGAGATGTTCTTGATAGTATTTTGATGTTTCAAGATGATATAACTATTGGAGAGTATTTTTAACTCAATTAATACTATCCATGTGGATTTTGGAGGTTTGACCAAACCATATTCAGTATGAACAAAGGATTTAAAGTTGATTGTGTTTATTGAATACATTGGTAGTTTGAGTGACCATCTTGTAGAGGTGAGTTGAAGGTGTTCTGAACAGACTTAAAGAAGAAAATATATGGATATGTTATATAAGTCTCTAAGGGTTATGAGAATTCATTGGTTATAATGATATACCCTTGACCAGATATTGAGAGTCAAAATAATATAATTGTATTTTCACTGTATGTGACCAGTCTGAGTGGTCATTCTGAGAGAGTTGATTTGAGTGCTTAGAGCTTGAGTTGAAGTGTCTAAATAACATGGAATTTTTTCATAGGTCCTAAATTTTTCACCCATATGATATAATCATATGTATATGTGAAATACTTGTGTGTTTGCTTTAGAAGTTTGAGACTATTTTTTCTGTGTATGAAGGCCTAAAGAGCAAGGAGACCTAATTGGTAGGTTCAAGTGCAGAGTTGGTGTTCCATGTGGCATGGACCCATATGGGAGTAAAAAAAGGTCTATTGGAAATATTTTTGATATGTTTCAATCATTGTTAAAGAATGAAGGTGGTCTAAGTAGTCTCATATGTAATGTGTGAGTATGAAGGCCTAATTGTCTCAAGTCTCACCAAGACCTAATGGTGGTCTAGGGCTAATGAGGTAATGACCGACCTATGGAGTGTGTTTTTATTACATGTAACATGTATTAGGACATATTTCAAAGGTAGAAAAAATATGTAAAAGTATCTTAGTCGACCAAGATGGGTTAAAGGAAGAGAGTGGTATAAGTACAAGGTTTATTTGGACTAATTGTACTAGTTGTGCATGTGTGGATTCAAGCGAAGAAGATAACCTTTGAAAGAGAAGGTAAAGGTCAGTAAGGACCATTAGAGTGTGAGGAAGATCAAAAATGTTTATTTGATCAAGTTGATGCATGAAGACACACATGTCATTGGACCTAATGAGCCCAGAAGAGGTAGTTTGAGCAAGTTAGCCCTAGAGGCAGCTTGAGAGAGATTGGAGTTGAAGAGTGTATAAAAGGTGATCATCATTAGTTGAAGAGTAGAAATAGGTGTTCAAGGTGATCTTTTCAGGTAGCTGAGTGGGTGCTTGGCTTCCTAGGGGGTTAGTTCCTCCTTGCAAGGTAAATCTTACTAAAGGTCTAGTTGTTATGGGTGCTCAACTAGACAGGGGCAACAACTCCTTGTGGGATTGGTGTCTCACTAAACTAAGGAATGGGTGTTACTTGATCAGTTGGTTTTGGTCTAAATGTTGGATCTTTTTTTATAGTACTATAGTCCATCCTATAGGATTCAATGGGTTTTATCCCCTAAGAGGATTTTCCACATATATGATGTGTTCATGTGATGTATGATCTTATGTATGCTTTGGATATATGTGCTATCATTTTTATGTTTCTTGATCAAGTTGATGTATGATGAATGTTTAAGAGTTGGAAACTGAATTAGATTAACTTGCATCGCTGATTCACCCCCTCCCTCTCAGTGATTGTACCTTTAACATTTAGACTTTTCCACATCCTCCTTTCTTCTCCTTCATCCCACACTTTTTATAAATGTTCACCATTGTTTTTTAACACAAAATTAATCTACATTGGTAGCATAACAAAAAAAAAATGTAAGCCCATGACTACATTTGAAAATTTAGGGTGATTGCCACAAAGAGAACCTTGAAAATTTTCTTCAATAAAAAAACACTACTATACTACTAATATATGCATTTTCAGCATGGCAATGTAGGCCATGAAAATATCCAAATATCCATCATGAACCTATGCAAGACATGATTTTTCAATCCAAACTCACGTGTGATAGTCGGTCGACCATGTCTTCACCCTTATTTTTATACACCTCCATTTATAATTGTAAAAACATAAAATAATGCCTAACCGATTAAAGGTTAGGATTTATTAACCCAAGTTGAAAAGTAAAAACAATGAAAACCACTTCCACTTTCTTTATCTTTCTTCTTATCTTTCCTCACCACCTTTACAAACTGACCATGGTAAAATATAGAGACATAGATATTTTAATAATGCCCACAAGACCAGAATAGTCTATGGGACCACAAGAACAAGAAGCGTAACTAAGGGAGTGAAAACTCCAAAAAAAAAGAATTTGAGCTATTGGACCCTAGTTTAAAACTTGATCATTGTTTTGTCTTTGAAAGTTCATTCTCCTACTATGGATCTTGGTCATAAATTTCTCTTTTTTCAATATTTTCTACTTAAAATATAGTTGAGATAGACACCCCTAATATGTTGTCTGATATATTTATCTTGGATGTCATTCTATGCATAGATTTCCATTATATAGTGTCAATCCATCTCAACCAGCAAAAAATATGTATCCTCTCTTCCCACTTTTCTTCTGGGATCTTCCACCTACCAATCTCACAACATAGTTGGTGTGAACTAGCTATTATTTGAGCTATGAGCGTCTTCATTCTCCATTTGATTTTTGTGCCTATGTAGATTTATTGGTCATGTTCATAAGCAAGTTTGAATTCGGTCATGTAGTATTATTTTTTCTTCTTAATTTGTTTTGTCCGCATGCATAAGGATAAAAAAGAAATTATTTCTCTTTAATTTTTATAAGGATATCAACTTCTCATTTCCCCTTCATGAAGGCATGTAAGTGAGACAAGTAATATAAATTTTTATTTAAAATTTAAGTCGCACAAAGAACAATGCTATATACCCTAAGTGATATTTAAATACAAATCAAGGCAATGACCTCAAATTGGGTATTACCCTTATCATAGTCTCATAGGAAATATCTTATGCCTTTAAAAACACACTAAAAAAAACAAAACACAACACAACAATATACTCATCATTATTAAAAAACACAAAACTCAGAGTAGGAAAAAACAATGGAATTATCCAAGGCAACTAAGACATTCAAGATCGAAATTCAAACCAAAGATGACCAAAGCATAACAAAAACACAATGCAATTGTTAGCTAAATATAATCAATAAACATACTAAGTCAAATAAAAAACATTAAACAAGGTTAACATATGACTCAAAATAACCCAAAGACCTATTCAAGATTAAGCAACTGTGAATGAGTTCAAGCATATGCATTTGGGATCATTGTGGGGTGCTCTCATGAAGTGGAGAGTATAATCCATTCAATTCCACCCCTTACCATGACTTGTTCTTTAACATGTTCTTGCACAAATACTTAGAGACCATAAATCAATCGATAACATTTATTCATAATAAAAAATGATAAATAACATAATTTATGAAAATAAATATCTCATAAAATATTATAAAAATAATACTAAAATTAATCAATACCTTAATGAGAATGATAATAACAATCCACAAATCATAATATTATCAATGTCAATAAAATAAATATTACATTCCATTGAGTTTAAATAGAATCCTTAGAGGAAATGTGCATTGTGTGTGGAGTTTGATGAAGACTAACCTCATGCCCATTCAAACCTTAAATTTTTAAGACTTGAAAAGATATCAGAGACAAGCAATGGTGAGATATTGGTGGAACTTAGAGGACCTGAGTTGTGAAGCAGTACTTAAGTTGATCTAAATCCAATAAGAATGTCATTCCAAGTACGGAGGTTGACTCGAAAAGTATTACATTGCAAAGGGGGGATTGAGAAAAATTTGACACAAGTAAACAACGACCACTCTAACACTATGCAAGTCAATTCCCACTTCCATTTTTATTTTATTGGATTAAATATGCAAAAATCAAATTTTGACAAATATGTTAATGATAATTTTTGAAAAGTTGATTGAAATCTATTCCCCATGTTGAGTAATGGGTAGTTTTTTACAAAATAATATGTGTAATAATAATTGGTTTAAAAATAAGTTTTTTTTTTTTTTTTAAATTGGTTTGGTATGTATGATAGTAGAGATAATGTTACAATTTTAAAATAATTTATTAATAAAAATATTATTAAGATATTAGAAAATATTTTCTTATTAGTCTCTATCAAAATAAGATTATAACAATTATTTTTTTAAAGTTATTTTCTTTAAATTAAATTTTTGAAATGATGTATTATTTTAACAATTATAAAATTTGGTATTTAAATATTGATATATTCTATAAGATCTTATTCAATCATATTTTATTTACTTATTAATGATTGATTTTATTTTAATTTATTTATTTTATATATCTATATTGTTTGGATTAATTAACTAATTATATTTAGTTGAATTATATATGTACGTATATTAATGTGATTTAATGATTTTTTTATCTTGAACTTTATTATTTTGAAAGTTGATGTGTCAAATTTCATGTAATTATAATGTATAATTTATAGTTTGCATAAACCAAATTTCAATTTATCTTATATCATATTTATTTATACGTTCTTACAAATTATTGCTTTTATTTAGTTTAAAATAATGAAAAAAAACTTCAAACTCTAGCTCCAATAATTTATTCTTATTTTATTAAAAATTGAACATTAAAGTTTTGAAGTTCCTTTAGAGAACTCACAATACAAGTATATTTTTTATCTTTAATTTCTTATTTATCTTATGATATTATGATTTGATATTTTTTTATCATAGAAATTTTAAATCCTTAGCCAAATAATTTAATTAATTTGTTTATCTCCCAATTTTTTGCATGGTGAAGCATGTGAAGCTAGGTTTGAATGCAAATTTTAAGTGCCACACTAGCGAAGTTCCAAAAACTAATTAATTACTTAATATTATAGTGATACTGCCAACTTTTTTTGATCATGGTTTTCATATTTATTGATAACACTTCACGTGGTTAATTATATTATTTGGGAGCATGTTTAAATTGTTTTTTTTTTTTTTTTCACATTTAACATTAGTAATAATAGGTGTTGGTTTCTAAATAACAATAAAGAGACAAATGGCATTATCAATGACATGATGTATTTTGTTGATTGTCACTATTTTTAATGTATAAATTTATTTTGATTTATCAATGATTTATCTATTTTAATGTATAAATTGTATTTATTTGAAATGCTTATGAAAGGAAAAGGCATTTTTTTTTTTCAATGGTGATTTAAATTTTAACCTGTAGAATTTTTATATGAAATTCAAACCACTTTTTTTTTTTGGTTGGGTGTGTGAGATCCTTTGTATTATTTATTATTAACATATTCATATCTCTATGTTATATGCATTCGTCATTACTTTTATAGTATGAACTATGGATACATTATTTCTTTGAATCTCAACATTGATGTCTTCCTCTCTATTTATTGATATTACTCTTCACTTAGCATTCACTATTACACTAAGCTACATTGTAATTCTACATGCAAACTCAACCATAAATAATTTTCAATACAAAAGTAACCTGGACTAACTGCTACATGACCCTTGTTATATTAGCATTGAGGAAATAAAAGAAACATATAACCTAAAAAGAATCTTAAAAAAACTGAAAACAATTTTAAATATCATGAAAATTAAGTAAAAAAATAAAATATTATTTAAATAGTCAACCCAAACTTTATAATAAACAATTAAATAAAATTAATAATTTTTGAAAACCCATTTGACAATTTTATAAAAAAAAAAAAAAATAGAATATTTTTATTACTTAGATAAGGTTTTCTTCTTCCTCAAATCTATTAACATCTAAAAGAAAACATTATAATTGAAAAATGGATGATAAAGATCACATCATATAGTCACCATTTATATTATCAACGAACCACTATTTTCTTAATACAAACTTAAATTAAATTATTTAGTCAAAGCTAACCAAATTGATTTCAACCTAATACATTTATTAACTCGATACAAACTATGTTTGAGTTTATTAGTTTGGCCTACATGACCTAAGCCAATTGGCTACCTAGAGGATTTGTCTTCTAATGATTTTAACTTTTATAAGTATCATGCACATATTCAAAGGAAAGAGGTAGAAAGCAGTACTTTAGTTGTTTATATATGCTAACACAAGAGTTTAGTTCTACTCCACCATTGACTTTCATGACATTATTGAATTTTGGGTGTTTGACTATTATAAGTAATTTCATGTTGACCAAGTCCAAATGAATATTGGCTATATTGATTTTTGGCAACAATTTTGACTATTTGTTATCACATTGACTTTTTGCAAACACCTTGAGTAGTAGATTTTGTTTTCTATTTTAACCACATATATTATTTATTTTCAATATACTTTGGAATGTAAATTAACCTTGTTTATATTAAATTATTACATATTTAATTTTAATTGTTAAAATGATGATTGATGTACTTTCAACATTGAGTGTGACCAAAAAGTATATTTTTTATGTTTTTTACCAAAATCCTATAAAGGATGGTCATTATGAGAATATTTTTCGCAGAATCTCAAGAGAGAAGGTGGCGATAATGAATGAAATAAACAAGGCAAAACTAACATGAATGTTAGTGTAATTGAAATGAGCAAAAAGAATTGCAGACTGTGGCATGGTTGAAAGTAAACACACACACACACACACACACACACACACACACACACACACACACACACACACGTGTATATATATGTATATGTATGTATATGTATATACATCTACACACACACACACACACGTGTGTGTGTGTGTGTATATATATATACACACACACACACACACGTGTGTGTGTGTGTGTGTAGATGTATATACATATACATATATATACACATGTGTGTGTGTGTGTGTGTGTGTGTGTGTGTGTGTGTGTGTGTGTTTACTTTCAACCATGCCACAGTCTGCAATTCTTTTTGTTTTATAACTAAATCAACAATGATGAGAATTGTCTAAGGGACACCTCGTTCATTCCAAAACAATCACATTTGTTTGCTTGCATGTGGCACATTTATGTAGATGACTAGCTTGGGGACATAATATTTCTATATTGGGCGCATGTATTAGGTTAGATTGTAACATGGAGCATGTCAACATATATGTAGATTATACTACAATGTCCATTTTGTGGCACCTTTGATAAACCTACAAAGACAATAATATCATAACATTAACTATTCAATAGTATTGATTTTATTAATCATTTGGTTATTAGAAAAATAAACTGTAAAATTAAATTTTAAACTTGGTAGGCTTTATAACCTTTCACTATGGAAGGCCTTTGTTAAAGGCCCAACCTTCTTGAAAACAACTTTGGAAGAGTCTTCCTAATTTTATCATTGGCGGAAGAGATCTTTGGAAGAGTCCTTGAAATCTGATCATTGATAGCCAACACCCTCACCTAATTGGAAAGAGTCCCTACCATTAGATATGCACTAGGTCACAATGAGTGATCTATTCCCACAAAAATAAATTAGATTAAATATTATAGAAAGTCAACTTATTTGAAGGAATGCGTATGTAATCAGAAATGCATCATGTCTATAAATCAATCATGTCTTAGAGAAGATAGAACATACCTACACTTACAATTAGGAATACATTTGTTAAGAGGGAGCATGACTAATATGGGGAACCACTAGACCTGATTAGGAGATCACTTATCACAATACATTATGCTAATGAGGGTTCCAAAGCCTTCAGTCTAACACAATCATGCAATAACCCTAAGGGGGTCCTAGGTTTTAATATTTCACCTATACTAATAACAAGAAAAGCATATCTAATCTAGTGATCACCAAAGCTTGTGACACAAAATGGGGGTTAGAAATAATAAAACTAAACATGCATAGAACACATATACTCATGTCAATGTATACAAAACTCTAATGCATGGAAGAGAAGCACACCTACATTATCTATCTATTCTTACAAAGGAGAAATAAAGTTAGGTATACTTACCTTGAAGACGAACCTGTCAAGCCTCAATATCTCCCTTAGCCAAAGTGCTTCGCAAGAAATTATTATGGTATGTAAGGATAATAAAGACAAATCAACTCTAGGCTACACAACCTATCAATGCATCCAAAAGACTTCTCCACATGACAATATCTATATCTCCAAATAAAATATGGAACCCTAAGCTTTATTTATCAAGTAGAATGGTCAATAAGCAGATGTTCGTTTGCACTTACTTCTTATTCGTTTCTTTCTTATCAAATGGTGGGAAATGAACTTGTATATATAGGTAGATTTTTCCCTAAAACCTTTTGAAAATGTCAGTGAACAAGGTCAATCCAGTTGACCCAGTACAATTCTGGATAATAATTCACTAGGTCCTGAGCTAGGTCGACCAAAGGTCAAAATAGCTCCTAAGTGAAAATAACTCGAAATTGTATAGGGTCGACCTAGTTGACCCTGTACAGTCGACTAACAAAATGGGATTAAGATTAAAAAAATGAAGATAAAATGTATCAAAAGTCTGGAATCAGTATAACAAAGAAGAACAAGCTTAGGATAAATGGTTTTAGGAGACAAGTCTGGAATCGGTACAACAAAGAAGAACAAGCTTAGGATAAATAGTTTTAGGAGACAAATGTGTAGATAACAAGTGGCAAAAAGGACAACAATCCTATGAAGCACCAATGGTTTGCCCACCTTTTTCCTGGTGCACCCCTTAAGACGTGCACTCAGAGAGATTGAGACTCAATGGGTCCCTGCAAGATACAAAGTGTCAGTAATCAATAAAAATTTAAAAATATCATGTGTATGCATAATGCATCTGAATATGTCAGTCATTGGACATTACACACACACACACACATAACCTAACAAACAACATAATGGTGGAAGTAAATATTCCAATCCTATAAGATAAGATGAAAAACCCTTACATTGCTAAAGCAATATGCATAGAATACTTTTAGTTCGATTCAAGGTATTAACAATTATAAATAAATGTAAATGAATGGTCTAAACACGTAGCCCATATTAAATATACATGAAACACCCAAAAAATAGAAAAACATTACTCTTGAAACAAATGTAAATCTCTTCATATACATGCATACCATTTATTATAAGCCATTACCGTTGTCAAAATCTTTGCCAGTGGGTTAAGAGGCTAGAGGGTGAAAACTTTGAAATGGTGGCTTATACTAATTGTGACTCCCACCTACTAACAATACTAGCATTTTCACAATCGTGTCTTGTAGACCTTTTCTTGCTTGTGGTTGTTATCTTGTGATGCTTTACAAGTCTTTCGTTACTACTATTTTTTTAAAAAAAACTCGTCTAAATTTTGAGAATATCCTGCATAATTTGAGGATTTCATTCCACTCTCATACTCTATCTAAAAGTGTGTTCATAATAATTCCACATGTATAACAATTGTGTACAAAGGTGACTATAAGACACTACTATTACCAAAAGTTGTCGTGTATTTAACCTATAAAATTTAATGGGATATGTGTGGCTGACTTATGGTTATCATAACTTTTAATTAAGTCACATAATCATTTATGTAGCTTCATGTTGTTAGTAAGGTGTGTCTATAACATTATTAGGGTATATATATGAGGTAGTGATTAGTAGTTTATTATCATATTGTTAATTTTATTCTTATTGTAATATTGTGAAGGTTTTCCCCTCAAAGTGGATTAATCATGTGCTTCATTATTCTATTCTTATGTCAATCATATTAGGATCTATTGTTGTGATAATCTTTTAACGAATTTTTGTACTTTTAGAGTTTTGTTTTCCTAAATTTGCTCTACAAACCGTAATTTTAGGAATTTTTTTAGCATTATTAAAAATCTCTAAAAATCTAATGTGGGTGTCGTCTTGAACTTTTTAGATTTGAGGCTAACCTCAATCTAAAATTGTTTGGTCAAAGTTTGGTCAAATGTGAGAATCAATTTTGCATTGTAAAACCTTTGTATGGCAAAGCTGCACACTAGGGGCTAAGGAAAGAGTTCCAAAACTTCAGTAAAGAGTCCTAACAAAGAGGAGATAGAGTAAAAAATTGGAATTAGTGCATCTTTGTTCCAATATTTTCTTAGACAAAGCACAAAGTGAGCCAACTTGAATAAAATATGCAAAACATACAGTCTAATATGGCCAATAAAAGAGATGTGGAAAAAATCAAGTCCCAATTGGATGAACTTGCATAAAGACTATCAAATGTTCAATTTACAATTGAATCCACCAAATCAATCGCAATGCATTGATGATAAAACCAACCAATGTAAATCTTCTGGTCAACCCACTGGAAGCCCTAATACAACTTAGAGTTTGCTTTTGATCGTTTCCCATTTAGGGCCACAGAGCATAATGCTAAAAGTAAAAATGCGTAAGTTTAATGGGAAGAATCTAGTCACCTAAATCACCCAAATGGTGAAACATTTTTGATGTACATCAGATACCATGTGGACAAAAGGTGGTAATGACATTATTCATATTTAGAACCTAAGCAATTCATTTGGTATTGATGCCTTTGCACTCAAAATAAAAAGGATCTTAGTATCAGTTGGTGAATTTGTATTGATAAATTATATTTGCACTATTGTAACCATGTGATAGAGGGTTATTTCAACTAGTAAGCAAAACAACACCAAATAAGATTTGTCAGAGATTATATTCAATAGTTCCAAAATCTATCTTTACAAGTAGAGACAATCACATATGAAAATTTGAATAACTTGTTTCTTGGCAGGCTCAAGGACTACATCCAACATGAGGTTTGTATGTTTAAATTGAGTTCTATATATGAAGCTATTGTCATGGCACACATGGTAGAAAAGAGTGCACTAGTCACCAAAAATTAATTATTCACAAATATAAGAGATAGGAGCACTCTAACACAGTGATTCCCTTTACCTACCAGACTAAATCAAGTACAATCAAGGATTAAGTGTGCAAAAAAGAAACCTTTCTACATTGAATGTGCCAAGGACGAAGAAGAGGATGAAATGGGATGGAAGCTAATGATGAGCTAAGGGAGGAGTTAGAAGAAATCTAACAAACGAAGAAGAGGAAGATGTCGGATGGAAGCTAATGATGAGCTAGGGGAAGAGTCAGAGGATATCTAACAAACTATTTCTTGTCATGCACTTTCAGGGATTAACACTCTACAAACCCTCAAGGTAGTAGAATTTTGAGAAAACCACTGGTGAAATTTTTTATTGGCTCAGGGAATACTCACAACTTCATCAATAATAAATTGGTTGTATGCTTGAACTATTGTCCATCCAACTTTAGAGTTTCAAGTCATGATTTCAGATTGCAAAATCAATTTTTCCAGAAAATGATATAATATTAAAATTTCCATAGGAGAATATCAACTAGATAGCCTTGTGTTTTCTATTCCCATGGATAGCACAGAAATTGTGTTGGATATCCAATAGCCAACTACCTTGAGAATGCTTGAGATGAATTTCCAAAAAGCTATTCATGTGTTTCCATTTAGAGGGCAATAAATTTGAATTGTGTGGATTTTGTGCAAAGTCATCACAATTGTGAGTTCTCGTCAGATATAGAAAATTCTGAAAAGGAAGCAGAGGGGTTTGTGGCTTTATTGTTTTCAATAAAGGCATAAATACCAAAGGGGTCTACATAGTGAGATTTATAGGGTATTGTGGAAGAGCACCCGACAATTTTTTGGGATATGCCAAAAGGATTCCTGCTAAAAGGGATTGTGAGCAGGGCATTCAATTGTGTTAGAGTGCCAACCACCCAACATCAAACCTTACAAGTACCCATAAGTCCATAAGAATGAGATTGAGAAGATGTTGGAGATGTTAGAAGTATTATCTGTCATATTCAAAGCTCTTATTACTCTCCAATGGTCTTAATGCACAAGAAATATGGCCCCTAGGGTATGTGCTCTGACAACAAAGAACTCAACAAGTACACCATTAAAGATAAAGTTCCATATCTCTATAATTGAGGATTTACTAAATGAATTATATGGTGGTGTTATTTTACAAAACTCGATCTTCATTTTGGGTATCATCAAATCAGAAGTAGAGACCAATGTATTTATAAAACAAATTTCAGAACACATAATGGCCATTATAAATTTTTGGTGATTTATTTTGGCTTGATTAATGCACCATCTACATTTCAGAATTTGATAACTCTGTTTTTTGGCTATTTATATGAAATTTTATTTTAGTTTTCTTTGATGACGTTTTAATATATAAAAAAATATGGGAGAAATAGTTGCATCGTGTGAATCAGGGTTTGGATATTCATGAGCAACATCATCTTTATGTCAAGCCTTCCAAATGTGCTTTTGGAGTGATAAATGTCAAGTATTTGAGGCACATTGTTTCACATGAAGACGACAAGGTGGGTTCTCACAAGATCAAGGCCATGGTAAAAGGGAACGTGCCTAAACCCCTAAAAGCCCTCTAAGGATTCTTGGCATTCACATGTACTATCATCATTTTGTAAAAAAATATGACAATATAGTAACACCACTCACAATCTTATTGAACGACTCCTTCCATTAGAATGAGGCAACCACCCAAAGATTTGAGATGTTAAAGGTGTTCATGTGCACCACCTCAATGCTAGCTACTCAATATTTATCCAAAACATTCAGTGTGAAATGTGATGTTTCAGGGTATGGCATGGGAGTCATACTCATGCGAGGACAACCCATTGCATTTGAGACTTGCCAAATCAAAGTTAAATTTTTGTTAAAGTCAATTTCTAAGAAGGAAATGATGGCTGTCCTTCACATAGTAAAACAATGGTGACCATATCTAATGGGAAAACACTTTAAAGCGAAGAAAGAGCATAATACTCTAAAACATTTATTAGAACAGAGGTTGTCATTAGACGAATTAAAAAAAAGATCACTATGATGTTGGGATATGACTTTAAGACTGTATACCAAAAAAAAAAAATGTCATGGTTGATGCACTATCCAAGAAGGATGAGTCCATAGAAGCAATGTTGTGCCCCATGTCCATATTACAAGCCGACTAAATGGATAAATCAAGATTAGAGTGGGAGAATGGTGCAATTACAAAAGGATCTTATCCAAAAGCTCCAACAAGCTCTGAACATGTCATACTTTTTTGTGGAAATGGGAAGCTCTTTGGTACAATAATAAGTTGTACTTATGCAAAAACTCAACCCTTAAGCATAAGGTGCTCATGGAACTTCATGTTTCTCCAGTAGGTGGGTACCCATAGAATCAGAGAAGATTTCTTTCGAGAAATGTTAAATAAGGAAGTCTAAAAATTTGTGGCTGAATATATGTTGTGTCAGCAAAATAAAGGAGAGATAATCAAGACCTCAGAAACGGTGCAACCTTTATCTATTCCCAACCAGAGGTGGGAGCAAGTTTCCATGGATTTTGTCACATGGCTACCAAAATCCAAAGGATAAATTGTCATCATGGTTATGGATAGACTCTCAAAATGTGTTCATTTTTTTGCATTATCACATAATTATAACAAGAACATTAGCCACAACATTTATAGATACAGTTCAAAAGCTCCACAGGACCCCAAAAATCATAGAAAGTGATCACGATCTCATTTTTACCAATTTTTTGGTTGAATTAATCTCATGTTCTTGGTACCCAGCTAGCACTTCACTCATCTTATCATCCCCAATTTGATGAGGTAGTCAACAAGTCATTGGAGGGTTATCTTTGTTGTTTTGCTTGCATAAACATAAGAGGACTTATGTCGTTGACACTAGCAAAATGATGATATAACACTTTTTCCATATCTCATCCAAAATGTCTCCATTTTGAGCCCTATACAGGTACCATCCACCAACCATAACCTCATCTTTGAGAGCCCTACCAAAAGTTCAAGTAGTCTATAGTATCAGAGAGAACTTGAAAATGACGTAGAACCATATGAAGCAATAAGCTAACCAACACTTTAGTGGAAAAAAAAATGATGTTGGAGATAAAGTTTTTGTGCATTTACAACCATAAAAACAAATATCCTTGAAAAAATAGGAGGATAACAAGCTTTCACCTAAATATTATATCCCTTATCAAGTCATGCAAAAAATTGGCAATGTAGCATACAAACTAGAGTTGCCTCACACAATTAAAATACATCTAATCTTCCATGTTTTCTACTTGAAGGTCATTGAACAAAGTTTCAGCCCAGACAAAATTACAAGAGCTTGATGAGGAGGAATGGTATAATTCAAACACACATTAAGAGGTTATGAACGAGGGTGATTATAGACTATTTGATTAAGTGGAAGAATCCAGCTAGTGAATATATGACATGAGAGGTTAAAGCATTCATGTAGTAGAATCTAATGTTAATTAAAACTGAAGACAACATTGGTTTGAAGGGGACAAAGATGCTATAGCCATAACCAATAACGTGTATTAAGATACGTGTGGTCAACTTGTGGCTATCATAACCTCTATGGGGTCATCCTAGAGTGTGTCCATAGCATAATTAAAGTACATATAAGAGGTAATGGTTAGTAGTCTATCATTATATTATGAATTATATTCTTATTGTAAAGTTGAGAGGTTTCCCCCTCGTAGTGGCTTAGTCGTATGCTTCATTGTTTTGCTCATATTTCAATCATATTTTGATTTATTGTTGTGATTCTAATTTAGTGGTATAGCAATTTTATTACAAAGAGCTTTGCCAATGGAGTAAGAGGCAAGAGGGTGGAAAGTTGTTAGTAGGTTATATTCATGTTGCTCCCCCTTACTAAAATCATCAACAATGTTGTAATCATGCAGTGTGGACCTTCTCTTACATGTGGTTGTTACCTTGTGATGCTTTGCAGAGTCTATCATTGCTATTTATTACAAAGTCGCCTATCTCACATAAATTGAGGCTTTCATTCCACAATAATACACCATCTAAAATTGTTTGTTAATAATAATCCCACATGTATAACAATTGTGAGCAAGGGTGGTCTATAAGGCACTATTAGTACCAAATGCTTTTCCAATGAGGAAAGAGGTTAGAGTGGGAAACACTCCTCACTAACATTGCCAAAGTTTTCACAATCATGCTTTGTGGATCTTCTCTTGCATGTGGTGGTTATCTTGTTATGTTTTTCAAGTCTTTAATTACTGTTATTTATAAACAAAGTGGCATATCATACATAAGTTGAGGATTTCATTTCAAAAAAAAAGGCTCTCTATCTATCTATCTATTAGTACCAAAGAGATGATAAAAACCGAAGTTCATGAGTCACCAAACTACAGATCCTTCATTCTCTAGTACAACCTAAACATAAGCTTAATCAAGACAATTTTTCTCATTTTGGACATATTTGGATCAGGATTATGTACATTTATTCACTAAATTCCACAGATACTTGGGAAAACCTTGTGATCCATAATTTATCTTGAATCTTTTTTCCTTAAAATGGGAGCTTAGATATCTTTTGCGCTTATGTTGCAGCTGTCAGATCAACATATTCCAGAAAGAGTTTAACCATACATCCACATTCAGTATCTAGAGTTTATGAGATTCTGAGATGTTCTCTTCAGATAATGTACAGCAAACCCTATTTGGTCTAACATTTGGTTCATTCAAATCCAAGCCTTTGAGTATCCACTAGTGAAGCATAGATACCTCCTTGAGCCAACAACTCAAGATGGCTACCCAATTCAGCCACTTTTCCTTCTGAAAGTACAGCAATTTTATTAGCATTTTGCACAGTACTCAGTCTGTGTGCAATCACCAAAGTAGTTCGTCCCTGCTCATCAATTATGAATGTCAGAAACAATGCATAAGCTTTCAGAAAATTAATGTTGGGTATTCAAAAATAACTAAAATTTCAAACTTGAAGGATATAAGGTTACCTTCATCAGATGGTAAAGCGCTTCTTGCACAAGGTGCTCACTAACAGCATCCAAAGAGCTAGTAGCCTATGGTCAACATGATGTAAAATAATGTCAAAAAACAACACGAAAGTGGGAATATAAACAGAAGCAAGTATTCTGAGATGAAATATAATCTATTCAAAGTGCTATTTACAGCTTTATTAACCCTGCACTTGTTTCTAAATGCCAGTGATCGAGTTTTACCTCATCAAGTATCAATAATGGAGCATTCTTCAACAGGGCCCTGGCTATGGCAACTCTCTGAAGCATAGAAAAGGAAATTAAGTGTCTTTTAAACAATCAATTAAGTCTCAAAGTAGTGGAAGTTTTCATTACCTGCCTTTGACCTCCACTTAACAGGCTTCCGCGTTCCCCAACTAGTGTGTCATAGCCCTTGATGATGCAGAAAATTATTTTTTCAACTAAATTAGTTTAGTTAATCAAGCACTGTTTAACATTGATACCAATTCGACACAAGCTTGGTTATATATCTCAAATTAGAATTGAATGCTATGTCACACGACAAGAATTGGATACTAACCTGTGGAAGAGAAATTATAAAATCATGGGCATTTGCAGCTTTTGCAGCTAAAACAATATCTTCCTGTGCAATATGTTCATTTGGCAAGCCATAGGCAATGTTTTCGGCAACAGTCATTGCAAATAACACTGGCTCCTGGATGATGGCCCCACTGAGATGTCATTTGAAAATTCAAAGATAAACAAGGTAAAATTGTTGGAAGCATCAAAAGATGAGAATCATGATTTTCATTGAAAAATATTAATTTCAAATATTTTTGGATGCTGCTACATTATGAAGCACAACCCTTCCAATCAAGAATCTAATACTCAAGAAACATGTTAAATCTATGTTCAACCATGTCCCCCTTTTGAGAAGGATGGGAAAACGTGTTAATGTGAAAAGGAGATGCCTAGAAAGCCCCACAAAACCCTGGGAACAATATTTGAATAGCAAAATAGCATGGGGAAAGGGATAGGGGACAAAAGGGGTTTCATACATAATACTTGGAACAAATTTTCCCATACCATACTTTTTTTTGGCATTAAGTAGAAGTGATGAGATTTTGTTTTATTTAGTACTTGATAATTTCATTCACAGTATGTGAATACATTTGATCCACAGCATATTATCCCAGCCTGATAACTGTGTTACTATTTTCATTTCCCTAATTAAACATATAATGCATCAATTCATAGTTATGAGATGCCGCAGTAAAACTATATTTCCAGGAAAAGTAACCCAGTTTATGTTCTTGTCTCAGTGGAGTACGTTTTAGAACTTTAAAACAAATGGATTCCAAAAAATCCATCATTGAAGAAGACAATTAAAAATTAGTAATTTATAGATATCATACTTAAAAAACACACCATATCCTTCGATATCAAATCTTGCTCTAAAGAAAATACTTGCTTAAACACAAAAGGAAAAAAATTGGGTATTTATCTATTTTCTGTCTGCATCCCGCTTTTGTTAATGAAATGTTGCCACTAAAGGCTATGGGAAATAAGGTGTTTTATTTTATACAAAGATTGGAGCTTCCAAAGGAAATCTAGGTGCTTTGGGAGGGGGTGGAATCCTTCGGAATGATAAGGGGGAGTTTGTGGCAGCCTATGCTGGTAATATGGGAATTCAATCCAATCATTGGGCTGAAGCTATGGCGGCTCTTTGGGGTCTACAACTGGCTAGAGAAGTTGGAGTTCTGTGTTTGGTTATTGAAGGGGACTCCCTCAATATCATTAACTGTCTTTCCAAGAAGAATGCAGCCAATTGGAACATTAGTCATATGATGGAGGAAGCTCTGATAATCATTGAGTCCTTTCAGAATGTCTGCCTCCAGCACGTGAACAGAGAAGGAAATCAGATAGCTGACTGTTTTTCAAATGTGGGAGTGCTCTCTCAAAATTTTAAGATTTGATTAAGGAAAGAGGACCTATGCAATGATATTGCTAAGAAAATTGCTAAGGAAATACCGAATATGATTCATTAATAGTGTTAAGCATAGTTCGACCAAAGGAGTTGTCCCTAATACTATTGATTGTATGAAGGTTGTGATGTTATGGTTTGTATTAATTACCAAGGCCACCATGGATCATATTCCTTATGATTATGTCCCTAGCCGTAGAACCACGTGCCAGGATATTGAAAGATCTTTTCTCATAATGTTTAGCACGAGTTAGAATGATGAAAAAACAAAGGGGTGTATGAGTGGTTTTAACTACAGACACACTATTCTTTTTCAGTTCCAAAGCTCCATTGACAATTATTTTGGGAAGAATTCTGGTGTCATTCACATGGGCAGCAATTTGCTTAGAATTGAACCTACTTCAGCCAAGGATCTAATGAAGGATGCGGAGGTTTGGGAAATTCTTCATGTAGGAGGATTTTCTACTTATATTCAGAGGATCGAAGGCCATGATCAGCATGTTTCCAAGAGCTTCGCTGCCAGCTAGAAGGAGAGAGTGGTAAAGATTAAGGGGATCTCCATTGAGGTGTCTAAAGAGCTGATTGCACAGGTTACTGGTTTGAAGATTGAAGAGTTCAAATGCACCAAAAATAGCAAGGATTGTAAAGTTGAAAAGGACAAGTTTCTTAAAGGAGAATGAAGAGCTCACTGCGTATCAAGGGGGATACCTGAGAAAGGATTTCCCTTGGCCCTATGACGAGGTTGCCAAGCAGATTATGAGATACATTATGCTTGAAGGTAGGTATATGGTGGTTCATTATTATCATTTCACCTTCCTTAATTACTTAAGGCATCATCTCCCAATCAGTTTACCTTTTTACATCCTTCACTCATTGGAGAGTTCGGTTATGGATATCAAGAAAGATAAGAAGAAATTAACCCTAAATCAGGGGGTAATTTTTATGATCTACAAATATTTATATAATATCAATAGAGGCCGTTCCCACATCCCTTCTTTGGGGTCTTTTCATCTCAAGGATCATAGTGGCCAAAACAAAATCCTAACGAACTCGTCCAAAGGTAAACAGGTTGCTAAAAAGGTAGAGAAGCACGATGACCAGCACAAGGAACATATCTGGGAAGGGAGAACCACTAAGACAACTTTCAGTTTAACCGTGGATCCTGATGAGAAAATTTAGGAAGTCGTGGAAGGTTTGCAACTTCTCAAGGATGGTAGAGGGGATGAGTTGAAGATTCCCATCACCGAAGTTGATAATAAAGATAAGGACAAGATTGGAGGTGATCTTAAGACCATTGCTGATAAGATAACGGAACGAAGCAAGCTGGAAGAGTTGACTGAGGAGATAGAACTGCACAAAATTTTCTTACATTGGTTTATGAAGGACCACAAAAGGATAAATGACTCCATCAAGAATCTCAACCAGGAGGGAGGCGTATTGTGCTCTAAAGTAGAGTTGAAAGAGATCAACACCCAGGTGAAAGATTGAAAGACAGTTAATAGCTTGGAGGAAGAAAATGAAGTTCTTAAAGAAAATTTGGGCATTCTGGTGGAGTTTAGCAAAATGGCTATGCAGAATTGTATTACCAGTATGGACAGCCTCAGGCACCTTATTAAGAGGAAACAAGGGGAGGAATTACCAAGTAATGTAGGTAAAAAGGCCAAGGGAGCAATAAAGGAAATGGAAATTGACTCTCAATCTCAAGGACAACTTCATACGGAAAAGTTGTTAAAAGAATGATGCATAACTAGGAAGAAGTATTTGGGGGAGGTAAGGCTGTTTAACTTTCACCTTTTTGCCCTGCTGTTTTGGTGTTGTTTTTCTGTTATTGTCCAATCTTGTCTAGTTTTCTGTTGTTTTGGGCAGGTTCTTATGTTTTATCTGACTCTCATGGCCAAACCTGTATGCTCCTTGTAAAGGGTACGGACCCTATTTAAAACCCCACTTTACCAATAAAAAAAAGATTGGAGCTTCCTACTATGCAAGTAGTAACCACTTCTAGACCTAATGTCATACAAACAAATGGATTGCACGTTTATGAACAATTCAGACAAAGTATGCAGAAATTGAAATATATATTCTACAAAAGAAGAGAATATTAAATACATTTGCTAAAGAAGCAAGATGTTTGAGATAGATCATTACATCAAAAACAAGCACACAAGATGAAAAAGAACTAAAGATTGAAATGAAACCAGTTCTGAAAGTAAACACAAAAATCAGTCTTAACAATTAAGCAAAATTGTTTGTAGTTAAAAGAACTGAATCACCATGTCTAGCTTAAAGTTTCCTCGCAAATTTACCCATTGCCATATTGTTTGATTCATGTCAAGGAACAAGAGTAGCATAGAATCAAAAAGTCTGATGACAATCTTTTTTAGCCTTCCAAATTTCCTTTTCAATTTATCTGATTAGAGCATAGCTCAGAGTGTACATCAAAATTACCAGGTTTGGCCAACTTCAAACATATTGGGATGGTCAAGACAGTTTAAATGAGCATTCAAAATCCTTTCTTTTAAACAAAAAGAACTACTAAAAAATGTCCAATTATGTTAAACTAATGTGCAATAAAAAGTTAAAAAAAAAGGCACAATGCTCCATTGGTGACAAACTGTGCACATTAAATCAATCATAACTCCCTTCAGAGAATAAACTGCTAACACTAGATTTCATCAAAGTGGAGGTTGCAGTTATATCCAAAGGTGAGTATTTCACTTGGTTGTTTATTTCGTTGACATTAAGAACATGTCCATTCTATTGAAGATGATTTGGGCATTTTGTTAAAATGGGATACTACAAAGAAAAATAAAATAGAGCCTAGAGTCGAAAAGCCACCACTAGACAAGATTTCTAGGTATGGTTTTCAATGGGGACTAATTTTTCAAGAAGTTGATTTTTATTTTTTGGAATTTTTCTCTGGTTTACGGGTTTCAACTTGAATCAATCCAGTGTGTCTCTTGAATGGTGGAACAAAGCTTTTGAACATCTCTTTTGTGACTAATTTATTCAAATTACAATAGACTTCATTGGAAGGTGAAGAGTGGCTGATAGACTCTTGTTTTGACCCCAATTGTCATAAAGAGACTTTGGGTCGTACAAAGCAAAAAACTTTCCATTCTCTACAAAATACATGTCCAGACAATTTTTTTTTTTAGATTTGGAACATAGCTCCTTTGTTTTCAATTTCGAGAGATTATGTCGAATGAAACTCTGAAGTCCAAACCACTTGATGTGGGATTATAAACTTCACAAACAATATTGTATACTTGGAAATGCCTTTCAATTCATACAAGGTCTCAAGAATTGTATCCTCCAATATGATTGTAGACTTCCCCATGCATGCGTTAAAGTGTTTGAACAACTTAGTAAGAACCCCCTTGTGAAAATCGAGATTCTTGTCAAATACCAACAAAGATACAACATGATGCACGCATGCCTCTATGAATCTCTCCATATGCGGGCAAGATTTTTTACAGTGTCCCCAACGGTATGTTAATGCCCCTACCTGAAGGTACTACTGCATTTCTTCCGATTTGTCTTTTCTATCTCCTCTATCCCATTATTCTTCTGAACTTCCCTTTGCTTCTTTTTATTCTCTAGAGGCTTAGTCATCTCTAGAGCTCTCCTCCTGGCCAGATCTCAAATCAAATCCATTTCATGGATTGATATGGTAGAGGTTGGGCAAAGGTGAAAACATCCTTTCCTTTCATCTCAACAATGGCTTTCTTGATGATTGGATGAACTTTCTCATTATCCCCATGGCTGTTTGCACTGCTGCCTAGAAGCATATGTCTTCAATCATGATAGCATGCATATGTGAGGTTTCCTCGCCCACCCCCCACTTGCAATCAACAAATGTTTCCATGCTTGAATCAAATTCTTCAAATGCTAAATTACTGAACTCTACCTCTGTTTTTGTGAAGTCCTCCTTGGTGTGCTAGCCAGCTTATCATTTGGAACCCCCAACTACGTGGTCTATGATGGGATGGTATTCTTGCAGACCCTTCTCTTGGAAGACACCCTAATGGAGATTTTGCAACCATTTTTTACTTCAAAAGGTGAAATTTAAGGTTTGCACTACCTGCTCCTCTGGAATGCATCCAATCTCCTCCAGCAAATAATAGTCTCACTTTGAGGCTCATGGGATGAATCTCCTTGCTTGAACAAACTCACTCTTAGCATTTCCTCCACTAGTTTTAATTTTATTTCTTTTGGTCGCTTCGTTAAACAATTTGCAACGAAACTCTCTCCTAGGTGTTTTGTCAAAAGCATTTTATAGAAAGTGCTTAGGTTACACATTGTTTTCAAACAATTTGCAGCCAAAGTACATGTCTTTTGTCAAAACATTTTCAGCCAAAGTGCCTAAGCATTTTCTCCAAACATTTCATAGACAAGGTACCTAGGCATTTTATCAAACAATTTGCAATCAATTTGTGACACAAAAATATCCTTGGCACCAAAAACACTCTGGATCATTTGGTTGGAAAAAGCACTGTGATATTCTACATCTAAACGACTCTAGAATGGCTTGAGACTTTGTAACTTTCACTCAAATATGCTAGGAGACTTCTCTAAAAGGTGGTGACCTACAAAATCTTAGAAGTCCTCCAAGATAGGCTGATCTCATGCATATACAGAGGAGGAAGCTTGGATAGGGTCATGGATAGTGCTAGACAAGAGTGGCACCCTATGGACTGCCCTCCTGAATCATTCCCATGTTTAAGGTGGGTTTCCTCCTCCTAGAAGGGTGTGTTCATATCCCCTACTAGTAGACTTGGTCTCAGAGGGTTGCGGGGCTCCCAAATTGATTAGGTCCTCCCATAGACAGGTTTTCCAACTCTTAATGGGCATACCTCATCCCCCAAATTGACTAAACCATCCCTTGGACAGCCTCAACTTGCTAGAAAAGTCCTCCTTGATCCAAACAAAAATTGTTATTGCCCAAAGAAACCCTACTATTCTCCAAACAAACTTGACTTGCCAAGCAAGTCCCCTCTTGACCTAGACCAATGTTTGCTATTGTATGTAGGTTGCATCCACAACCAACAATATAAGGATTCTCTAATATAGGAAAAGGTAGAAGACCATAGTAAACCAAACACATACAATACTTTGTTCCACAAAGCAATGTGGGGCTATAGACAAGGGTTGCATGCGAATGAGGTTGTAAGAGATCTAATAAAGGAATCTACACATATAAGGGCTATGCATAGACCTAACTAGATCCAAGGTGTCAATTAGATGGTAACCAAGAGATGTAAATTAAAGTAATAAAAGGAAAGACAATGCCATTAGGCGGTAACCATGAGGTATCTAATCTAAGGGTTGTAAGGGTGTCAATAGATAGTTATCATGAGGTATAAATAAAGAGACAAAGCATTCAAAGTCAACAATACACTAACAAGCATAAGCTAATCTAAGCATGGAAGACACTAATATATCCACCAAAGCAACAAAAAAAAAGAGTATAGGTTAGGAATACTTGCCTTGGGTTGACTTGTTGGTGCATCAAAATCCCTTTTGACTCACATGGTAGTTTGTAAAAGATGTTGGAGGTGAAGCTCAAGAAGGAAAGAAGAAGACATAAGTATCCTTAGTTGGGGACTCTAAAGACTAGGTGTACCTTGTTGGTTCAGCTTCTCTTCTTAAAATTTTCAAAGAACTTGTGCAAACAAGCTTTCCTTAAGTGTAAGCTCCTTAGCCTTAATTCCTCTTCATCTTATTAAGGAGGATTTGCGTGCACAAGAAGAGCGGATTGGATGTCTTGCATATGAGAAATGACAAAGAGGAACCATATAAATATAGCTAAAAACCCAAAAATTCAAAAATCAAACTTAACTGACATATCGACCCAGTCGACATCATTGGCCTAGTTAATGAAGTAACAAAACATCCACAGATATAGTACTTCATCAGTTTGGCCAATGACATCAGCCAAGGGGCAAGCATTGCAAAACGTCCTTGGCCAGGCCATTGACATCAAGAAGAAACACACAAATAAGTAGAGGAGCAAAAAGGGGGAACAGGAACCATCAGAGGATAGGCAAGTTGATGACAAAGCATGAATGAAGACAAATAATAGAAGATTATCATCAAGGAAACTCTAGCATGGTACCACATACTGGCCCATTTCGATCTCAATGTACTCCTTAGGACATACACTTTGGAAGATTCATGCACTGACAAGCCCTGCAAAAGAAAATATTAGTAACCAAAAATAAGGTATATACATATGTCCCACACAAAGCTTGTCGCGTGTCACAATAGTGTAATGCGGGATGGTGCTTTGGGAAGAAAACATAGTACCACAAAATAATGAGCAAGCACTATGGTAAATGTAAAGTAAATCTAAGATCAATGAAAGTAAATAAATGAGCATACATAAATTCACATATATGGTTGGTTGTAAAAAGAAAATGGCATACAATGTCAAAATGGTACTGAGATGGATCTAGCATGTCCATGCATAACGTGATGGTGTAAGGTACCAAAGCGGTGTTGAGGTGGGTGTGGCAGGTCTGAAAAATAAAATAAATTTTGAGTTTTTTGCAAAAATATTCCACAAGCACCATATAATTCCTTGTGATGCCAAGATCATGGCACTTATTTTAATTTGTCGATAGGAGTCACAAACACAAAGATATGGGCAAAACATGTAATCTAAAGGATAATTTTTGAAAGTTTGAATTTTGGGTTGGAGGCTATAAATAGGGGACTAAGCCTTTCATTTGGTTCATTGTGATTTTGTGATTTTGAGATTTTGAAATTCCTAATCTTTGGGACAACCATTTTTTACGCGAAGAGAGACGATAGCAAGAGGACATAGAGGCGGACATAAAGGAGGGCACCTTGGACCTATCGTGGCAAATCGTTGAGGAAGGTTTTGTATTTAATTTTGGGAAGGGAAGATAGGGTAAAATAGAAGGAATGGATGCCAAGGTAAATCTGTCTGGCAGAATTTGACCTGAAAGGCGGCATAAATGTGATAGTTATTTGTAATTAAGCCAAGGGTGTCGAAGCAATAGTTTATATGATCTCGTATCACGTATAACATAGAACCAAACAAGGTGTGTTCGAGGACCACCTGTGAGTGGAACAATAATACCACCTAAGGTTGTGTGTTGATGACCATCAAAGCTGTGCAATGCCTTGATTGTTTGAAGTAAATTTCATTTACCATTGTCCTTACAAGATAGGAATGACATGGAAATAAGGTTTTCACTATAACTATTATCAATCATAATGTCATTTGTGATAGAATGATAGTCCACAATGCCACGTATGTATAATGGACTATTGATTAAAGATCGTTAGCATTTGATAGTAATAATATATAATGGGAGGCACTTGCCTTTTAGAGCTCGAATCCATGCCAATAATGTTATCAATGTCATTCTTAGGATTTATAGATGTGACCATGTGCACATTGTTTTATGTTGGAAAGTTATGGTTTCGCAATGGATTGTAAAGATTTGCAAGCGTTGATTGGGCATTGCAAATGATTCATTTAAAATAGAGTTATGTCCATCTATTGAAATATCATTACTATCATTTGGGTCTTGGATCTTGTGTTGCAATTTTATGCTTCTATTGTTTACATGTCCTAAAGCATGATGGTAGTCACAAAATAAATAGGGCTTATAGTTTCTAGGTAGTGGTCGAGTTGTATCTAGCTGAAATGGTTCAGGAAAAGTGACCATATTACACTCAAGTAGCTTCTTTAACACTTGTTGAGGTTTGTCTAGTAATGTTGTAAATTGCCGCATTTGCTTAGGAGCCGAAAAGGTGATCCTAACCTATGTTTTAGAAACTGCATTAATAATTTTGGCCTCATTATTAGCTTGGAAATTAGGCATATCATTAATCTTAGGTTTAAATATTGCCTTTCCCTAATATCTAGAGGTATTGGATGCATGAATGGTAGATGAATACTTTAACATATTGGTATCTAAAAGCTTAACTTCGATGTTTCAAAATGCACAACAAAGTTCTTCAAATTAATCATGTATTGAACATGACCTTGTCTTTAAAAGGGTTAATTAAGCTATTTGAGAATACGCTTTGAAGTTCACTATTAGGTAATAAATGTGACATCTTGGTAAGCATGGTTTTAAACTTAGGCACTTAGTCAACAATATGTTCATTAGGTCCTTATTTAATTTGGGCAATTTTGTGAAAAAGTGACCTTTTGACCAATGTTGATTGAAAAATATAGTAAGAATAGGCCAAGTAATTAATGGAATCTATGCATGGATCCTTCAGGTAGGGAAAAGAACCAATCTGGGGCATATCGTGTAAGGCTCCTAGGAAACAATTTGGTCATGAGCAATTCTTCTTTGTTACACTCAATGCAAGATGGAAAGAAAGCTTTAATGTGCATGGATGGATCCCCATTTCCATTGAATGTTGTAAACTTAGGCACATGAAATGATGGGAGGAAAGGAAAAGCAAGCACTTATGGAGCCAAAGGGTTGTGTAATATGTATAAAGATGACACCACATGGCTTAGTTTGTTGGATGTGTGCAATATTTGCAACAATCGTCTTTTCATGTTGTTAAGTTGTTCTATTGTTGAATCAATAGATGCACCACTACATGTACAGTTAGCATTGGTATTGGAATTGAAATTAATATGCACATCGAGAGGTGCCTTTGTATGATTGGCATTATTATGCAAGGCATTATTCATGTTGTTATTATGTCCAAGACCAAAATAAGGAATGTATGTATTTGGTGGGGACACATTGGTCTTTGGGTTGTTATGTACAATCATATTAGGAATAAAAGTATCTACTAGAGAAGGTGTAGGTGCTCTAGGTGGAGGCTTAGGAATATTGGTTTCAAATGGAGCACTAGCCTCACCCCCTAATGTAGATGGAATAACCTCATTCAAATGGTGGTTGCTCATTTAAAGAATCTTGGCTTCTAACCTTTTGTATTTTTTTCAGTTTGTGCAATAACTTCTCTATACTTCCTGGGTTTTGTTCAATTAGGGTTTTAAACCATTCTAGGCTTGCTAACCTACACAGATCAACTTCTTCTTCATGGTTAGGGTCTTCATAGGTTGGATTGTCACTGCCATAAGAAAGATCAATTGGTTTGGATCAACAAGTGATTGTGTTTTGGCACAAATATCAATCATAGAAGGATTAATGGAATTGGAAATATCCATGATCAATGTATGGTGAGATACAAACAAGATAGTCAAACCCTAGGTAACCTTTGAATAATGTAGGCACTTAAGGGAAAATTAAAACTAGGGTTTGATCGAGCATGTAAAGGAATAATGCAGATCTAATATCTATCATGAAACCCTAGAATGATGAAGGTTTAGAAAACCCTAGGTTGTGTGAAAGCAAATGTTAGGGTTCGCCATTTATATTTACCATAATTCTCATTTTATGGAAAAAAAGGATAAACAATTCCATTAAAGAGTAGATCTAAGCATATATAGTAGTAAAATACAGAAATCAGATCTGTTAGTGTCAAAATCAAGAACATAGCTCAAGTGCAACATAATAATGATAAACACAATGTAAAGAAGAGTAAATGAGTTGCAATGATCACAACTTTGACTGTTCTTGGAAATCTGAACTTGGGATATGACTGTGCAGACTATTTGCCACCTATGTGTTAAATTTGAGTTTCTTCCGCAAACTCATCACCCTTTACGAGTTTGACTTAGGCAGATTCGTGCAACGATTTTGTTTGTGGCCGCCGAGTCTAACCCATGCAAGTTTTCTCGATCTATGCTTTTTGTCATTTGGTACAAGAGGGCGAGGATAAACCAAGGTAGATAACTCTATTGCAAGTGTGTAAGATGATAGGCAATGAAGTTCATCTTGAAGTAGGAGGAATTATGAAGCTTGGTGCTAGGTCTTCTCCCTTTGTGAGGAATGATTTATCCTTGTGATTCTCCTCTTTTCTATTTATGAAAATGACTTGATATGACTTTGTATATATAGGGTTTCGTAGCACAAGTTCCGTGTCTAGGCCCACTCTAGGAATGATAATAGGCGATGAATAAGGTGCAAGACATTTAGCAAAGGGCAGAAGGACCCACAAAATGGCCCTAGGCAAACTCATCGGCTAAAAGGTGACTAACTAGTTTGACTAGGGCAAACTCATATGGCCCACAAGTTTGATCAAGGATAAATAGGGAACAGATCTTGAGGCACATCGAAATGTGTGATATTTAGCTAATGGATAGATTGTGGTGACTGTTAGACATGTTTATGAAACTAAAGTACTGACATGAAACTCAAAGTAGGTACAAACAAGTCTTAGAATAGGCTATTATGCACAATTAAGTCAAGGATGGTAAATGAGAGGAAAGACACTAAAGAAAAGGGTATTGTGCCAAATTTAGGTGTCTACAAGAATCAAGGCTCGTGTAATTCTATGCATGTGAGCAACCCATCCCAATAAGCAAGAGAAAACTCCACCTTTTGTCCTTATGATAATCAATGATCTCATATGCTATTTCACAAATACAATCCTTCTTTTGGTACAAGTATGCAGCCACAAGATTTCAGCAAAGGGTAAAGGCAGAGTATGATCAATGTGCAAGATCCTAGACAAGTGTGTGATAGATGTGATCAATGTGCGTAGTAAGAGATGAGTGCTTATTTTTTAATGACTTAGGGTAAATGTGTATATATAGGCATCTTTGAATTCAAATTGGAACACACTTAGGCATAGACCAACTATGGAAATGCGTGAATTCAAACAATCAAGACATGGGAAAACATGGCATGGCAGCACAAAGGACCCACAACAAACAACTTACCCACTTTCATACAATTTGAAAGAGGTCAAGACCAGTTTCACATTGTTTTAAAAATTATCAAAACAAAAAGCCTGTAAAATAGAGATCAAAATGAATTGCAATATAACTGGGTGGATCTTGAGCAAACAAATGACATATCTAAAAAAAAATAAGAGCCTAAAGTAAGCAAAAGAACCAAATGTACGAAAGCACAAAAAAGACATTGCAACTACATGACTTGTACCAAAAAACATTTCCTACATAGGGTTAGGAATACTTACCTTGAGTTGACTTTGCGGCACATCAATCTCTTCTTTGGCTTAAGTGGAACTTTATGAGAGATGATGAATGTGAAGCTCAAGATGGAACGAAGACGACCTAAGTATCTTTAGTTGGGGGCTCCAAAGACTAGGTGTACCTTGTTGATTCAACTTATTTTCTTGATATCTTCAAAGACCTTGTGCAAACAAATCTTCCAAAAGTGTAAGCCTCTTAGCCCTAATTCTTCTCCTTACTACTACGGTGGATGTGTGTGCAAGCAGAGTGAATTGGATGTATTGCTTATGAGAAATGACAAGGTGGACCATACAAATACCCCTCAAAAACTAAAAGGCCAAAGCTCAAACTTAGCCCACGTCATTGACTTGACTAATGAACGAGAAAAAGTATCTGCAGATACAGTACATGATAGGCCTAGTTTATGACACCGAGCAAGGGGAGGCACTGCAAAACATCATTGGCCTAGTCAATGACGTCAGAGAGAAACACACACCTAGGTAGAAGAGTGGAAAGGGAGAACGGGAACCATCAAAGGACAAGCAACTTGATGGCATGGCATGAATGAAGGAGGAAATAATAGCATATGATCATTGAGGAAACTCACAAAGTAGCACAAACCAACCCACCTTGATCTCGGTTTATTCCTTAGAACGTACACTCAAAGAGATTGATGCGCAAACAAGTCCCACAAGCGAATTTGTCAGTAAGCGAAAATAAGATGTATACACATAACTCATCCCCAAATTGACTAAACCCTCCCTTGGATAGTCTCAACTTGCTAGAAATGTCCTTTCTTGATTTGGACAAGCATTGTTGTTTCTCAAACAAGCCAAATTATTGCCCAAACAAACTTGCCTTTCCAAGCAGGGCCCCTCTTGACCTAGATGAATGTTTCATGGTTTCATTCCTAGGCTTGTTTTCTCAAATTTTGAGCTCTAGAAATTTATCCCTGGACTTGATCCTCTATAAAATTGAGTTCTTTGTTTGTGCACAAAGTCTCTCAAAGCCTGTAAGTTTTCCTAGAACTAGTCTCCCTAAGGTTGGTGTCCAAGACTTAGTTGTTTTCTCAGGCCTTTGCAACTGGAAATTTTTGGTATCAAACATGTGTCAATAGCCTTTGTCATCTCAAAAATTATTTTCTTGGGTCATGAGAAGAATTTCCCAGAGATGGATATTTCAGCTTTCTATTGAATTGGTAAATTTCCCTTTGTCTGTTTTTTAACTACAAAAATTAAGTTTTCTAGATGTGGATCTTTGAGCCTTCTATAAAATTTCATGAATTTCACCTTATGTCTAACTTTGAAATATAAGTGTTTTATTCCCAAAAGCCCACTAAATGTTTTCAATAGAATATTCTACACCTATGTCCACATTGATTTCATGGTAGTTGTGTCTATCTTGTCGTTTTCCATAGGATAGTTCCCACTTTCTATATTTAGAATTTCATTGGTTTGTTTTTAGAAAGTCTATACTTGGAATTTTTCCAATATCCATGGAATTGCTCCCCTCATCTCCATGATACATTCTTCCACCTTCCTCCTACAAGCACTATTAATAATGACTTGTTCTAACTAAATCTACACCTCCTTGGGAGTATCTCTATGGACTTAGAATCTTCTTCGACTGCATGGATAAACAATGCTTGCAATGCATTATTTTCTTATCCCTCTTGCTCGGTTTTACCTCCATTCTAGGCACCTTTCATTCTTTTGTAGCTCTACATAACTACAACTTGAAACTATCAACAATTTGCTTAACTAACTAGCTGTTAAGTTTTCCTCTTATCTCAAAAATATCGTACTCAAAATGGTTTGTACACATCATAAATTGTGGCTTATTTTAGCTAGTACTGATATGTACAAAGTTGTCCGCAATACTAAGTCTAGATCTTCTCGGGCATGGATGACCTGCAAAGTATTCTCCATCCCAAGGTTCATGTTCACGATTGTATGTTCAACATACTTGATAGTCTTTGTACTTGGAAACACATGTATTAGGTTTTCATCTAGCATCAAACTTCCATAGCCGAACTTTATGAAATACGACTGGTATTCTTGCTTCTACATAAGCACTAGCCTATGATTTTAATGATATACTTTGACATTAAGTAGTTTCCTCCCTCTATGACAGATAGCTTTTACAAATCACTCCTCATTTTCTTCTATTTCCACACAAAGGTGAGATGGAAATAAGGCTTTGTAGTTGGCCATTTGCTATCGTAATAACACATTGTCCAAATGTTCTCCATCCCCTAAATAGTAAGTGAATTGAATAAAAATACCCTTCGCGGGGTTAATGACTCTATCACCTATCTACATATTGTTATCCATGTCAAATGAGGCTGCCTCCTGACAAGATGGTTTTCATACTCAAAGATGGTTTGCATTTTATTGGCCTATCTTTTGTTTTTACCTGGTTGATGGGTCGTTCTCCTTCGAATGCATAGAGTTGAAGAAAATAGCCTCTCCTTTGCAGTCTTGTAAATCTCAACTCATCGACAATTGTCTATAGTGGCTTCATCATGGATCTTCCTTTCTATGCACGAGTTTAGGTCATCTATGACCTCACGGCCCTAAATGAATCGACAAAGAAAAACTTGGGGTTCAAGTAGTAGTTCCTTGTATGTATATGTCGGTGGAGCTGTTTGTTGCATGTATATGTATATATTGAATGGACTCATATTTTTTTAAAATATTTCCATAATAATTTGCTATGGCCTCCTTGGCCCTGTCCATGGCCTCATACAAATAACTCATTGTATTTTTTTTTGTATCTGCCAACCACAAAACTCTAAACAGAGGTTCTGACACCTAAAACAAAATAACGTAAATATTTAAATTAAAATAAAGAAAATTTTGAGCTAAATTTCATAAAAAATAAATAATAAACAAAAAATAGTTAAGTATGCCGTTACCTTGAAGACCTCATTTTTAGTCTTTGCAAACGTACCATACAAAACAATCTTCACGACCCTTTCCCCTTTGGCCTTCCTACTATAAGGAGACTCCAACCAATGTGTACTCACAATGTAAAATTCCTTGTTAATAAATCTGACTGTAATTTTCTGATTTGATCCTTAAGGAATTTTGTAAAACACTTGTCTTGCAAAGTCTGAACTTGCTGACATGAATTTTCAATTGTTTTGTTTGATGTCACTGATGTTTTGAATGCTTCCCAATGATGCAAATTGACTAACAATGAAATAGAGATGAAAAGCAAGATATTTTTGTGTTTTCCAATGCATAAGAGTGACTGAAAATTATGTAAATCTACACCTACAGCTGCAAGACATTTTTACAAACACTTGGCATGCAACCTTCAACCAAACTTCTTATTCAAGTCTATCACTATGAAATGAATAGCGCTGATTACAAAATCTGATTACAAAGCTTAAGACAATGACTGATTTTGCAATACAAATGTGTTCATATAATTGCCTTATAGGCTGCAACAAATTTTCAGACTTGTACTCAGACTTTACAATGCAAATATATGAAGATATAGTGATGAAAACCTGGAATAGAAGGCCGGAAAAATTTGCAGATTGGATGGCAGTCACCAAGGAATTTTATCAGCATTTATTGAGCCCACCTTGCATGAAATCGACCCCCTCCAAGAGTGTTGCCCTTGCTCTAGGACTGAAAATTCAACAATAAATAATTGCAGCACTTTGTCTTCCTCAAACTGCCCTTGGAATGATTGCCAAGTCACTAGCAATGGATCCCTCAAGTACCCACAAAGAGATGATGTCTCAATGATGAGTAATCAACAAATATATGCTTCACACCAAGGCTGGTTGACCTCCATGAATGACTGAAATAAGGCAGCAAATGAACTAAAAATGATAGTAATGCAATCCTGACAAGATTGCATTATTCTCCTTCCTCAAAATTCTGCCACAAATAGGAAGTCTAAAGTAACTCCCTCACTACTCTAGCTAGGGTTGATATTTCACAACCGAACTTGACACTCTAGAGTCTTCAAACTCTCGAGCAACAAAGCATTTAAGCTTCTCTTCAAACTGATATGAAAATAGAATAACTTCGGAAGAAGCAAATGCTAAGCCAACAGCTCCTTATAAAGAATTCTCAACTCACCTCCAAGAAGCTTCTAGAAAATATTATTATTTTATTCCAAGTGGCTTTATAATATATAATTTTAATTTAGTCACTTTAATAAATTAATTGAATATAAAGTTACCTTATGATATTTATTTATTTTTGGGATAACTTTACAAATAATTAATTTAATATCTATTCCCTTATTTTTCTTTTTAGCCTCCGAGAATAAATAAAAGCTAAAATAAAATCCAGGTGGCTATTGAGAAGGGGACATTACACACAAACACTTGCTTAAGAGATGTTAGTGAGGTTGCAATGTGACGAAAATTGTGGTGAATCGTGTGGCTCCTCGTCACACAAGCTCCTTTCCAATGGTGTGCTCTCTCACAAGTTTAACATCCAAGGATGATTGTAGATGTATTTTGTGATATTTATCGTCTTTTCAACCACAGTTTTTACCCATGTCATTTTCCCTATGTCCTCAAGTAGAAAATCAATGCAATGGGTTGAGCAAAGGCTCCAAAAAAATGAAGAGTGTCTCTCCTCAAGAAGTCTCCCCAGAACTACGTGTTGGACGATGATCTCCACACCCACTTCCGTGACCACCTCATCTACAATATCACACAAGCGTTAGCATTTTTCACTTCATGGGACGCATCATCAATTGACTTCAAGAACACCAAGTGCCCACTTTAAGCCAATAGAAAGTTAATCAAAGTGTAGTTCCTTCCATCTATCCACTCATCAAATAAAATGTTGTAACCATTTTTATGTCATTCATTTTTTCTCATCTACAATTATTTATGTATTTTTTACAGTGTCCTCCAATGATAAGCCTTTCAAATCATGAGTAAGGGTCTTGAACCTCTTTCTAACAATGGTCAATGCGGTCATCAAATTCTCCTAGTTGGGCTTTTAGCCATATTGAATGGAATGTTGTAGTAACAGAAATTTTTTACAGCGACCCTTGCTTCATTCTGCAACTCCCAATTCCAAATTGTACCTTTGAGTGAAGGTTGTGTCCCAGAGGTATTTTGAGGAACCAAAAAACCATGTCCATGTGAACACAAATTGTTTCCAATAGATAAGCCCCATCTCCGAGCTACCCTTGGGGCAACAAAAGAGCCAGAGGCTCCACACTCATCAAAATCAATTGTTGCTGCCCCCTATTCATCACAGCCACAAGTGCTTCAGTAGTCCTCTCTTTTCCTTTTTTTTCTTCTTATAGGCAGCAAAGACAACAACCATCTCTCTTTGAGCCTCAAGTAGCACTTTTTTGCACAGATGCGTATCATTCCTTGGAATCTGTGCTATGTGATATTTGAAGTGATTGACGTTTGCACTCATTTTAAACCCACAATGGTTGCATATGACGAGATTGTTTTCTGGGCCATCATAGTAATGCTTCCATGCAGGGTCATCAAGCTTCCTACGCCTATAGGAACCAAAGGGCATTTTTGAAAGTTGAAAAAAAAAATTAAAACCTTAGGTTTTAGCAACTGGAAGCCTAGAAGTAGGAAGATTATAGGAAAAGAAAAGTTAAACTCTAAATGCAGCCAATCTTATTACCTCAAGTTCAAACCATTCAAATTTTGTGGGTCTTTCTTGTATGCTTTCCTTTGGCAACTTCAGGAAAATGTGGAGGTTGGGGCTTTATAGGGTACACCATTCTAGTTGCTAGTAGATATAAAACTTAGTGATGGCTTTTGGACAGTAACCGTTTTTTATTTCTTATCTCTCCTTAGCAAGCTATGGATGTAATAATATGTATATTTTTGGTGTTAACCCTTTGTATCAAAACCCATGGGCACCCTACCATTCGCAATTGCAAGGTATGATTCTCAGTTCTCCATGTGATGGATAAAATTGCAGGCTGTGATTCTTATCAACATAAATAGCAAGGATTAAATTTCCAATGGAAATTTGCAGAGCATAAAATTGCAATACAAAAATAGTAGAATGAGGTATTCCCCCCCCCTAATGTTATGTTCCTCCACTTGTCAGCTCGAGGCCCATTACCTATGGTTTTTGGTGAGTAACCATAGTTTGTTACTTGCCGAAAACCACAATAAGTTGGTCGGAAAATCGGCTGCCAAAATAATTCAGGTACTGGTAAAAAACTTTCGAGTACCTACAGATTTTAATACAGAGCACAAGACAATAAGTGAATACGGCCAAAAGAAAGATCTATAGAGTACAACATGCAAGCCAATAAAGTAAATAATATGCAAGCAATATAGTTAGACATGCATGAATGAAAGGGGGAAGGGCAAAGATATACTTACTTGGGGTCGACTTCTTGGCGCATCAACCTCCCCTTTGGCTTGAGCACTCTTGTGGAGAAAATGTTGTTGGACATGGAGTCAAGACGAATAGAAAAAACCCTAGTAGACCATAAGTAGGGGCCTCTTAAGTCTTATTATACTTTGCTAAATGTGAATCCTCCATTCTTAAATCTCCAAGACATTTAGTTACAACTTATCTTCCTATGGTGAAGCTCCTTTACTCTAGGGTCCTTTTAAGTTTCCATGGAGGAATCTCCTAAAATTGAGAACACAAAGTAGAGGACGTCAAGAATCTTATTTTTGGAATGGACTAAAACTATGGGTTTATACACATGGGTTTTGAATCTTAAGTACAAATTCCTAATATTTAACTGCACCATCCATGGATGGTGTAATCATCTATAACTCATGTGAAAAAAAACAATATTGAACTTCACTGACCATGGACGACATCGACCAACTATAATCCAAAAGACCTAAATGGGCCTAAAGGATATTTGAAAGGTAGAGGAGGAGAAAAAGGCAATTATGTAGGTAGAATGTGGGAAAATAGATGGCATCATGAGGGAAAATAGGAGGCAAATAGGAGGAAGGAAAGACAAGCACTCAAGTTGAGCAGGATTAGTTGTGGAGGGAACTCCGTGATTACGTGTGCTTGAGCCAAAGTAGTATTGTGATGGGAGAGCTCCCAAGAAGTTAGGGTGCTTCACCCCTATGAGCATCACCTAGATGTAGTGTGTTGAATGGACGATTCATACTCATGAGAGATGGGTTCGTGTGAACCACTACTCGTGAAATATGAATCAACATAGGTTGACTCAAAACTAAGAAGTTGAATCCCAAAAACACATCACATAATTTGATGCACTGCTAAAAACCACCATCTGTATAAATTTAAAGAGTTGGTGAGATTCATAATGAACGGTTCATAAGGCACGACACTCGTTGAAGGTTTTGCAAATGGGGTCACAAGCCAAGTGGGATTATGGGGTAAATTCTATAATTTAAGCACACTTGAGCCAAATTAATACTGAGATGGGTGACCTCCCTGGAAGTCTCAGTGTGACACCCCTATGAGCATCACCTAGATGCAATGAGTGCTAAGTGGACCATTCATACTCATAAGAGATGGGTTCTTGTGAACCACTACTCGTGAAATATGGGTCAAGGTAGGTCGACTCAAAACTACACAATTGAATCCCAAAAATATATCACATAAAGAGTACTCAAGTTGGCCCACCCCAATCCCAAATTTGGGAGTTTAATGCACCACCAAGTTATTCAAAAAATAAAATGTCAGTAAACTATTTATGTAGTGTATAAGCTTGAACTAGAAAAGGCCCTGCATTCGACGTGAAAGAGCTTGCAGGATGGCATTGTTGCAAGGTTAATGGAGGAGGGGTGCAATCTCAAACCGATTTGTAGGCTCAAATTTCATAGAGATGGTAGATGCAAGGCAATGGCTCAATCAAGGAGTAGGTGAAATTTTATAAGCACTTTGTTGCACAAGATTATGGTAAAAAATGAATATGAATGGGAATTATAAGTAGATCAAATGGATGGGTGGGGGTAGAGAATGCATTGTTTATGGGTGGGTGGAAAAATATGGTGGAAATTAGGGTAGACCAATGCATTAAATGTGGAGGAATATAGGAAATGTTGAGTAAACAAAGTATGTGTGTATGTTAAAAGCAATAGAAAATGCTTACAATGAGAAAAAGCTCAAGGATATTTAACACAAAACAGTGTTGATAAACATGTTTAAATGTCAACTAAGTCTAATAGTAACAAAATAGCAATGTGTGATTGATGGAATAACAATAAGCATTAAACAAAAATATCACCTGGGTCTCACACCATTATGCACAAACCATTTTGAGCCAAAGGATTACGAACAATGTGTTATTTTTGTGATATGCTATAGAATTTTATGTTGATAAGGTAGAACTCTGAGTTGTTTGCCTTTAGTACCATTTTAGATTGAGCCTTGTCTATATTTGTCTATTGCAAAGCTATTACGTGAGTGTTGTCAAATAGTTAATTGCTATTTACACAGCCCAAAGATTATGACTACGCATCATTTTTACCCTGCTCACCTTTGTTAGAACATGTTTGCATTTGTGTTTTTACCCTTTTGTCTTTGATTGGGCTTGTTTTCTGGCATTTTTGGCTTCTATTTTTTTTGTTTGGATTTCCTTGACATTGCCCTCTTTTGTTGTTGTATGGTTCATGGACTTTCGTTCCCAATCCACTCTCCACGTTTGCCCTGTGGGGCAAATGTGTGGGACCCGCCATGGATTTTAACCTAGTTTCTAGTGGGTTTCGACCTGGACTAGCGACAGGTCTGGGTGCACCTTCTAAACCATCCTTCATGGATGTTCGAGAGGCATCCAAAACACAAATACCAAGATGCAGGGTTCAAAAGCGACCTCTGAGGATGCCTAAAATGGATCCAAGGAAAAACAAAAATGGATGCATGAAAGCAACAAAAGACACTCCAGTGGTAAGGCTTCAGAAAGATGATGTGCAAGGTGAAATCGAAGTTCTCGAGAATAGGGGATTGATTATTCATTTTTTTGGCTTTCGACCTTCCTTGCCTACTCTTAAAGACTGGACAAAGAAATTTTGGAATACTAAAGGTGAATTTTCAATCTTTGTTTACCCTAATGGATATTTTCTGATTTTCTTTACTTTAGCAAAAGATAGAGAATTTATCTTCCAAGGCGGGCCATGGTTTTTTGGCTGAGCAGGCCTTTTTATGAAACCTTGGCACCCCATGTTCAAGCGGATGAAGAATTTCCTTTGG
This sequence comes from Torreya grandis, assembly GCA_037957365.1. Classification (NCBI taxonomy): domain Eukaryota; kingdom Viridiplantae; phylum Streptophyta; class Pinopsida; order Cupressales; family Taxaceae; genus Torreya; species Torreya grandis. Next base: position 3,404,312 of record JARHVA010001297.1, on the reverse strand, counting down.
TAGCTTCTGTTTTGATAAAGTTGTTTGGGCTCCCCATGGAATACTGGAATAACAATGTTTTCATGGCAATTGGTAACACACTTGGCACTTATATGATGATGGTTGACTCAACACTATAGCTGGAACATATGATCTATGCCTGCATTTGTGTGTTGTTGGATCTGAATAAACCTTTGCCAACCGAAATTTCTTTGGCCGTGGAGGATGATCATTGGGACCAGGTGGTGGATTATGAAAACATTCCTTTTCGATGTTGTATTTGCTACGAATATGGCCATCTGCTAGATTGTCCGCTTAAAGATCCAGAGCCTCCAACAGAAGTCACGCCAAAGAAAAAGAAAAAGAAAACAGCTTGGAAAATTGTTCAGGTGAATCTGGATGCCAATAATAGAAACAGATTTGCTAGTTTGCAATAGGATAATGAAGATAGATATTGAGGATCTTATGGAATGCCAAATTCTAGAGACATACATGGAGGCACAAGGCATGGTACTAGCTCAACCTGGGGTGGAATAACAAAACCAGCTCACAGTGTATCAAGGCCCAAAGAAGCAAGATGAGACCCAAACCACAATGAAAAGCTATCAACGGAAAAATAAGTTCCAAGAACAATTTGAGAACCAGAATCAACAGGTTAGTGACACTGAGAAGAGGGATCAACCATTGTTGCTAATGGCCAATCCTATAGAGAAGCTACAACGAGATCCGCCCTAGGAATTGTTCAAGAAAAAAGTGAAAAATTGAAAATGGATACAAATACTAAAAGGTTGGATGCAAATCAAATTAGAATAATATCCACAAAGAGGGTCAAAAACTAAGTCAAGTAGGAATAGTTAGGGATTTGTCCCAAATATTCAACCAATCCTTACAATGAAGGTGATAACATGGAATGTAAGAGCGCTGAAGGGCAGCCCATCTAAAATAATGGAAATTAAAAGAATGATTCAATCTTCAGCATCCTTTTATGGTATTACTTCAAGAAACTAAAGCCTCGATAGAGCTTATGATGGTTATGGCGGAAAGAATATGGCCCAAGGCCCCAGACTTTATTTGTTGCTTCTCAAGGGGCATCTAGAGGAGTTGTGAGTATGTGGGATCTAAAACTGGTTACAGTGTTAAGCTCTTGTTGTAATAGAGGTGTCTTGTTGGCGCATGTTTATTGTAGGGTGGATGCCCAACATTTTTTTATCATAAATGTCTATGCACACACTGCGATGGAGGATAAGTTGTTGCAATGGTAGTATATAGATGCTATGATCCACTCTTACCTAGATGTTCTTGTTATTCTTGAAGGGTATTTCAATACAATCCTTAGTTTACAAGAAAAACACGGAGGAACTTCAAACTTGGATTCTAGGTCATCCAATATGGCTAGGTTCATACAATATCTACATTTGGTGGATGTTCAAACTGACAATGTGCTAATGACTGGTATAATAGGAGGCAAGGGCCAGTTGTATCCTAAAATGATTGACCAGTTCTTATTATTTGAAGATTGGTGGTTAAAGGAATATATCCCTAAGGCTTACATTTTAAACAACATTGGATTTGATCATTGGCCAGTGTGTTTGGAGATGGGTAAATCAGGTCCTTGTCATGCTCCTTTCCAGTTTTAGTTGATGTGGCTAAGGCATGAAAATATAGGCAATCTCATTCAAAAATGGTGGTTGGAAGGAAAACCCAAGTATGGGACACAAATGTTTTCCTTTACCAAACGATTGAATTATCTAAAGGTCAAATTGAAAACTTGGAATTGGAATGAGTTTGGTGATGTGAATAAAAGAAACAAACAACGTTTAGAGCAGCTGGAAGAGCTTAGTGCTATCATTTGTACTTCTGGTTGTAATGATGATATTCTTAAAAAGGAGCTTCTCTTGAAAACCACCCTCCATGAATGGGAAACAAGAGGAGAGATTATGTGGTGGAAAAATTCTAGAATCCAATGTTTAAAGAAGGGTAAGAAAAATTATTCCTTCTTTCACAAATCATTGTTGGCTAGACGTGTTCATAACCATATAGGCTCTCTTACCAAGGAGGATGGGAAGAAAGAGCAATCTTTGGAAGGTATGCAGCAAATTGCAAAACAGTATTTCCAGCAGCTATTTACCATTCAACCTCTTGATAAGTTAGCCCAATAAACAGTACTACATACCCTTCCTAGACTCATTTCCAATCAAGATAATGTGAAACTTACCATCCCAGTCAGGGAAAGTTAACCACAAAGAGTGGCGTTTAGTATGAAGAAAGGGAAAACTCCAGGACTGGATGGATTTCACATTGAATTTTACCAAATGTTTTGGGACATTATCAAGGGGGATCTTCTTCAGGGGGTAGAAGAGGTGAGGACAGCTAAAACAATGCTGAAGGAAATAAATAAAACTTTAATAGCTCTTATTCCTAAAGCTTGTGAAGTGGATGAAATGTTTGGGTTCAGACCTATTGCCTTGTTGAATGTTTTGTACAAAATCATTACTAAAGCTATGGCAGAAAGGTTGAAACCCCTGCTCCACAAGCTCATATCTCCTGAACAAGGGGGATTTGTTCCAGGTCATCAAATTCTTGATATTGTGCTAGCCCAAGAAGCCTTACATTCTATGGATATCCATAAATCTCGTTCTATGTTTATCAGGCTTGATTTATCCAAAGCATATGATCGAGTGGATTGGGATTTTTTTTTGTCAAGTTTTGGCTAAGTTTGGTTTCTCAGGGGACGGGATTGAGTGGGTGATAGCATGTTTGTCTTAAATTTCCTTTTCCGTCCTAGTTAATGGCACTCCACAAATCATCTTTGCTTCTATGGGGATACGTCAAGGTGATCCTTTATCCCACATTTTATTCATTATCCTTGCGGAGTGCCTTGGAAGAATGGTAACTAGAGCTTGTCAGGAACATAAGATCAGTGGTATTAAATTGGCTAAAGGAGCTTGTCCTTTCACTCATTTATAGTTTGTGGATGACTCTACGCTTCTAGGCAAAGTCACTTGTTTGGAGGCTCAACAGATGCAAAAACTTCTTCAGGATTTTTCTAGAGCCATAGGTCAGTCAATTAACCAGGCTAAATCTAGCACTATATTCTTTCATTTCTCTAGTAGATAGGAGGAACAAATTCTTAACATCCTCCGCTTTAGACGAGGCTCTCTTCCGCTGCAATTTTTGAGGGTCCCTCTTGCAGCGAAACAAATAAGAGATTGGCAATGGATTACAAATAAAGCGGAAATGAAACTTCAGAAGTGGACTAAAAAATGGCTTTCCTGCAAGGGGAAGAATGGTATTGGTTAAGGCATTTCTCCAAGCCTTGGCAATCTATGTCTCCTCTATTTTGAACAATCCAGGTAGAATCTTGAAGCAATTGGATTCTCTCTGCCAGAAACTTTTGTGGAGTGGTGTGCAGCAAAAAAGAAAGTAGTCTCTAGTTAAGTGGGAGACTCTATGCCTTCCCAAACAAGAAGGTGGCTTGGGATTCCATTCCTCTTCCAAGCACAATAAGGCTTTAGTAGCTAAACTCTACTAGAGATGGCTAATGGCTCCAAATGATCTGTGGGTTGCCAATATTAGAGCCAAATATGCTGAAAATAATCCTCCTAATAGAATTATTAGGTTATCCCTTCCTCCTAAAGGATCACCTATTCTTGCAGTGCTTAAGGCGGGGGAAGATCTTATAAAAAACTATATGTTTTGGATTGTTAATAATGGTCAAAATGCCAACTTTTGGACTGATTTGTGGGATGGGTTTTAGCCAATCAACATTCAATATCTAGAATTACAGCCAATGATGGAGGCGATGCATGAAAAGGGGTGGATTAAGATTGCTCAATACTTTAAGGCACCTAATCATCCCTAGGAAATTGGAAAAGACTGGATTCCTACTCTTGAATGGCCAATTCAAATTGGAGAGGATCAGAAATCATGGCTTAATAAGATTCTTCTGGCTCGTCCCCTTTCAATATCCCCATTGCTTGATGTCTTATAGCATCGGGGAAAAATCCTACAGGTGTCTATACGGTTTCCGCAGGCTACACTTCTCTAACTAGGCGTACCATTCATCCTCTTAAGGATATCTTTAGCCATCTTTGGCAGCCTACTTTATGGCCCAAGGTGAGCTTCTTTGTGTGGTTGGTTTTAATGAGGAGAGTTTTAACTGGAGAGAGTCTCATGAGACGAGGGTTTTATGATCCCTTTCGCTGTGTTTTGTGCATGGATTAAGAGGAGACCATAACTCATCTTTTCCTCTAGTGTCCACAAGCGGTCTACTTATGGCAGCTTTTCTCTAAGTTGTTTAATCTCCCCTGGGTGGGCATTCAATCATTAGAACAGTTGATTAGAGAATGCAAAGCCACCTGCCCAAGGGTCAAAACCTCCTTCCAGCTTTGTGGTCTGAGTTCACCCTTTTGCTTTGGGACATTTGGAAGGAACGAAATCGCAAATTTTTTTATCAAGACAAAAGGGATACAAATTATGTTTGGGAGAAGATCAAAATCAATATTGCAAAATCTATCTAGCATAAGATTTGCTTGCCTCAAACTCTAACGCCCCAATGGGACCATTTATGCCACAAGCTCTCTTTGCAACCTGGAACTTCAACAATGACTGCTTATTGCCAAGAAAAGAAAGTTTAGAGGGAAGACATTGGATAACCCCTCCCATAGGGTATGGGAAGTTGAACACTGATGGTGCTTCAAAAGGTAACCCGGGGCAGGCTAGTATTGAAGGTATTGGTAGATCTTTCGATGGGTCTGTAGGTTTCTTCTTTGCTGAAAAGGTGGGATATATAACCGATAATTTAGCAGAAATCAAAACTGTTTACAAAGGGATGCAAGAAGCTTTGAAAATTGGGTGGCAAAAACCCCAGATTGAATCTGACTCCAAGATAATTGTTGTCTTGTTATCTGACCCTGTGGGAGATCTTAGCAAAATTTGGCAAATAGCTAGAGAGATGGGGAAAATTTGTAGGTTGCAAGATAAGTTTCAGGGAGAAAGCAATAAAGTGGTGGATGGATCTTGTTATGGTTTGGCTCCTCTGGTGGTCAGCCAAGTTTCAAGGAGATTTGAGAAAGATTCTTGATTTCAATTTATACCAATGACTGCTCTTATGACCTCTTTTATGTTTACTGCCCAGGCTTGGCATATTAGAATATGTATACTTTGAAATTTCGATAATATAATTTTGGTTTTTTTTCTTTTCTTTTCCTTTTTTTTTTTTTTTTTTTTTTTTTTTGAACAATAAGCATTAAACAAGGTGGGCCTATGTTGAGATGGCATTCTTGGAAATAACAAGACCAGCAGTTATAACTAATGGAATTATACAAAGTGAACATGGAATTGCAGCAGACATATGATGTCATCAAAATGGTAAGTGTTGAAAAGCCACTTGTAATAAAATTACATCATTATCTTTGACAGGCAATGATCAGGTCAATCCATAAGAGATCCAACCTTAACCCTTGATATGTGTGGCTAATGATGATAGAGTTTAATGAAATGTGTATTAAACAAACCATGAAGCAGTTGTCCATCCAATCATTGCATTTACATGTCCTTGTCATGCTTATGTGTCACAATGTTCAAACCAACTTTGCATGAGAGTTCTTTTGCAGATGTGATGTAGAAAAGCCCACACTCCATCATGAATCGGATGTATGTCAATTTTATTGTCATGAGAGGATTTGATGCATGTATTTTGTGCTTACATTGTCCAATTAGCTTCCTGATAGCTTTCATCTGGCTTGTTGAAGGTCCAAAATCCCTCCTTGCATCAATTGGAAACAATAATGGGCATGGAAGGAACATAGAATTCAGAAGGCAAAATTTATTGTTGTTCACAATCAAGCTATAAGGGTGTGAATGTTGTGGCTATTTTGTATGTAGCATCGAAAGACTAAAGTACTTAAGGTACGTATTTTCCAAACTTTTGCAATTTGTGCCACATGATTTAAGGTGCATCTAAGATACCTCTTTGATAGCTGCTTCTCCCATGCCACTGCACGAAGCAAGTAAGGTGCTATTTTTTTATGCACAATCACGAAGTGCTCCATGAGTTCTAGAATGGCAAGTTTGACAAAATGAGTCCCTCTACCATTCTGCAACTAAAAGGTACATCAAAATTTAGAAATGATATTACAATATAAAAACTTTACAATTGTGTTGGCATCATTAGTGTGCCATAAAATTGCTTCTAGCCACTTAGTGAAAGCATTAATGGCAACCAAAATGTACTTGTTTTCAGAGCAAGTAGCAAGAAAGGGTCTTACAAAAACAATTACCCAACACTACAGTGGACCAGTAGATTAGCTTAAGAGACATGTAATGAAACTTCTAAGGTTTTCTCATGCATTGCCAAACATTACAAGCTTTATCCCATGCATGCACATAAAAAAATAGTGTAGAGCACCAAAGACCATGAAGCATAATGCTTCATGCAATCTGCTCAAGGCAGCATAACTGCCTAGAAGTCCTTCATGGGATTCACGTAGTATGTATAGAATCTCTTAAAAAGGTATAATGGAGCACAGTATGTTGTCTTTACCAATCCTAAATAAATGGCCATCAATTAAGTGATAAGGCAGGTTGTCCTGAGTGAACTTTTAGTACATAGTAGGATAGAAATCTCGTGGAGATTGGCCTATTCATAGGAAGATGACAATTTGCTCAAGATGGTTAGGCTCTTCTTAGGGAACAATAATAGTTGTACCTAGATATACATATTTTAAATCAACCATTTGGCAGATTAAGTTCATGAGATGGTCTAGACAAACATGTGCTTTTCCCTAGCTTCAAGAAGCTCAAATCATATTCCTGAAATTACATAACCCATCTGCTTAGGTGGCCAATTAAAATAGGATTATTCAAAATGTACTTGAATACTTGATGGTCCAAATAAAAACAGAATGTATCCATCAAAAGATAGTGGTGAAGCTTTTGTAAGGCATAGATAATCGCTGGAGCTTATCTTTCAATTGTGCAGTTGCACTCAACATTGGAGAAATTTATACAAGCAGAGTAAATCAGATGATCAAAACTATAGTTGCTTGATTGCACAAAGATGGCTCCAACAAGAATGTTGGACACATCAATGTACCCATCAAAAGGATTCTTCCAAAGTAACAAATTTCTTTGGATACTTGAAAGACTTTTGGCACTCATCCAACCATATAAAAGACATTTTTTTTAGTAGGGCACCCATCAGATAAGTACTAACAAAGTAGCATTTGATGAATTTGCAATGATATCTGGTGTGTACAGGAAAGGTGTGCACTTGAGAGGCATTGTTGGGCACTGACAACTTTGTGATGCCTTTAATATTTACTAGATCCATCATGAGACCATTTTTGCCAATGGCACTGCCTGGCAGTTTTTCTCATGGAGAAAGAAAATGGGAATTTACAGCATTAAGCGATAGCTGGCACTCTCAAAATCATGCACAAATGATCAGAATGTTCCTTGTGTACTTTATAGAGGAGTAAACCATCTAGATAGTTCTCCATGAAATTGTGCAGAAAATTCTTGATGATATTTGTAATGATGTGGATAAAGCATGTTGGAGTATTTTTTATACCGAAGGGCATGACCTAGCAACAGTAATATCACCGTTGCATTCCAAAGGTTGTTTCTGGTCGGTTTGGTTCCCAAAGAGACAATAGGAAGTAGTCAAAGAAACCATCGATGAAAGAATAAACTCTGTGACTAACAACATGCTCGAGCACTTATTTTTAAAAAGACAGAGAAAACAGTTCAATCGTTGTAGCTTTATTAAACTTCCTAAAGTCAATGCACATGTGCAAGTTACCATTCTTCTTGTAGACAATGACTTTGGGCCTTTCCCATTCGCTACCTTTACATGAAGTGATGATGCATGCAACAAGTAGATTCTCAGTCATCCCAAATTTTAATTTTGAGATGATATAGATTGTGTTGAGCATGTTGACTGACAAGCTTTGCATTTGGATTGAGTTGAACACGCATGCATACAAAAGATCCTATAATGATTTCCAAGTCATCATAAGCCCTAGAGGAGTCCTTTGGTTGAATCGACTATTAATACTTTGTTATATCTGAACTATGCTGCCCACAATATCAAGCATAACATGGAAAGTACTTAGGTGCGGGAATACCTATTAGCAAGTACAATCTCCAGAGACAGCTGGTTCTGCCTATTCTAATGCTACCCTAAAACTTGTAAAAGGAAAAGGGAAAGGAAAAAGAAACTAAAACTATGATGATGCACTAGAAGGGGTTTGATCTACTCTATTGTCTGAGTTTAGCACAAAAACATCTTAGACATGCAAGCTAATTAGAAACACAATTCAGCAATGGATAAACAGTAAGAAAGAAACCTGAATTCAGAAATGAGGTTTTTGAACAAGAAGAAAGCTGAAGGCACAGGAATAGACAACACCTTTTATCTAATGCTGAAAAAGATACACACTTACGATTGCCTAAAAAGATACTTGAACCCTTGCATAAAACTGAAATCTAAGGCTAAGACACTACAAAAAGAAAACAGGAATTCAAGTGAATTCTAAGAGTAATGATGATAGAATATAGAAAGACTCTATTTGCTACAATTCAAAGGACAAGAAAGAAGAGTGGTGTACAAGTAATCAACCTAAAAATAGGTTTATGGTCTCAAAATAGAGTTCTAGGATAGGAGCCATGCTTTTTAGGATAAATCAACTGATTAATTATTTCTTTTGAAAAGATACATCATATATTACTTCAAGGAACAAAAGGTTACATCACTGAGCAAAAATAACGAAAAGCAAAGATTAAATCAACTGAACATAAGGTTAATATGAGGCATCTCTCCCTACTTAGGCAAGGAAAGAAAGCACCTGATCCTATGCCCCAATGGGCAAAGAGTTCACATCTCTTTGAAACCACTCACATTTAGCTTGTAAAATCAAAGCCAACTTTTGTCTAAAAAGCCTCAGCTCGTACAGAGAGGAGAGATATCATTCTGAAAGACAGCTTGGCATCTCGTCCTCCAAAGAAAGCTAATTGCTCCCAACAATAATGTATGCCATAAACCCTTGCAGCTGTCCCTAACCATCCAAGAATCCCCTAAAAGAGGCCCTTTCTAGGAGAGAGGAGCAACAAAAATAAAATTGAATTCAGCTTGCAGCCATGCCCAAATGCCTCTTGTTGTTGGACATTTCCAGAAGATAAGATCAACTGTTTCTTCTTTCCCAAATATGATCAATCGTTTCTTCTTTCCCACACACCATACAAAATGCATCTATAAAACCATTCTTGCTCAACCTTGATTTATCGGCTAGCCCCTGATGTATTACTAGCCATCCTGTCACCTTATATTTGTAGGATATTGTAGTTTTCCAAACAACTTGGCAACGTCTTTGCCATCGCACTTCAAGATCTTGAACCCGCCATTGTTTGTTCAATCAAGGTGCAATGAAACTGGCATGGCGTACTTGCTTAAACAAGTCTTTGATTTATAGTTGAGGAGGGCTTTTCCTAAAGTCCACTTCCAATCCCTCGAATAGGGGCCTACACTTTGTAAATTGAAATCAACTAATTTTGTTTTGTTTTTGTCCTTATCTCTTAAATTTGTGGTTGAGAATTCATGAGAACCCTTGAGTACATTCTAAATATAGATGCACTGGTCACCTGTTTATGTCTAAGAATAGATATAGAGTCATGTTTGAGTTTTAAAAATAATCCATTCATGCCCTACTTAAAGCTTTATCACCAAGTAATTAGCCTAAAAAAAAGCTTCGTCAAAAATATCCTCCACTTGAGTTCTCTAAAAATTCTAATATTAAAAGCTTTAAACAAGCTTTTAAATTAAAATTGGTGCATATCAAACATATTAAAAGCTTGGAAAAGCTTTCAATTAAATTAATTAATAAAAGCAAAAGCTCTTATTAATTCTCATCCACTCGTTGCATTCTCTTAATTCTCTTCAAATTAATTTAAATAAATCATCACTTTTAGCCATTGCAACATATTAATTAAATAAAGAATTAATCCTTATCTAATATGTGCAATATTTAAATTTTGTAACCCATATATTTCAATTATGGCTTTTAATCTGAGAATTAAAAGGTCGAGAATTCAATAGATCTTGAAAATATTACAATAATATCAAAGTGTGGAAATTTCCTAACATTTTTGGTGGCTCTCAGGGACAACATGCCTACATGTGTGGAACCTTAGAATCTAGACAGTATCCATTTGGCAAAGAGTCAATTAGCATCAAAACCTTAACAAAACTTCTGAATCTCTGTAACTCTGAATTTAAATCTGAAACTATGCATCTAACCCACTGAAAAGTGCTGAATACTGGTGGCTGTTCTCGATTTCAACAAGAATTAAACTTCTGAACTCTCATTTTCTCTCCATTCTGTCCTTTCAAAACTGAAAAACTCTATCAAAATCTCTCAGAAACCGTCCCTTGATCACTGCTGCTTGGACCAAAACAAGCCAAAAAACACATGCACATGCAAAAGCCAACTGAAACCTTTGCATTGTGATGCCAGCCACGCTGAAACATTTTATTTGCTGAAAAGAAACTAATCTACGGCTGAAACAAGAAACATATGCTAACATGTGTTACTTGGACCTTTCGGAACCAACCAATTAACTAATATGGGTAAATAACTGCCCTGCCTCATCAGGTTCTGCCATTCATTCAGTTTGGAAACTCCTGCAAGCTGCCAAAAAAAATGCATTATAAAAAATAACAGAAACTTATACCTCTTGGCTTGCCTGTGTTCTGCAAAACTGGCTTTCTTCTGTACATTTTCCCATTTTTTTATCAAAATCAAGTCCTTTCCTCTTGCTGAAACTGGTAATCATACTAATTTCTAGTGAACTCTGCCTCTTTGCCAAACTCAAAATTGACCACTACTGATGGCTCTCTCACTGAAAGTGTACTATTGCTGTTTGTCATGATTATATTCATACTTTTGTGGACTAAAAGACTCAACATGATTAAGATTGAGCTTATCATGCACTGTGAGCTTCAAGGAAGCCAAATACCTGATAAGGCAGCCCATTTTACAACCCAGACTCATAGAATTCTTACCAAGAATGGATGTTTCTAAAGAAATTGGAGGCCTTGTTTCAGCTTGTTAATCACCTTGATTGCTTGAAATTGAGGTCTCCTCACAGTGAAAAGATGTTTTGTGATGCTCCAAAGGTTCTTGAAAGTCGTCAATCCATGTTAATCTTTCTGAAAGAGATGTAGGCTTATCTTCATCTTTGAGTGCAACTAGGAAATAATGCATGATGTCCTCTTGTTCAATTGATTGGTCCATGTGCTGTGAATAGTCCTCTTGATCAGCAACCTTGCTTTATTTATATGTGCCTGAAATCATAGAGCTTTCATCTGCTTGCTGATCTTCATCAACAAAGAGTGAAAGGTCTTGTTCAAAAACATGGAAATCATTCAAAGCACTGTTAGAGGGGTTAGAGTCATCATGAAAAGAAAATAAATTTTGAGTTGAGAATAAATCCCCAAACATGCTTTGTCTCTACATCTTTCCTTTCATCAAAACGTTCACTACTCAAGCCTCCTCCTTTGGCTTACAAAGGTTCTAGAAGAATCCTTTGCCATGCAAGTTCCCAGGTGGAGACAAGGTTTCTTCATCATAAACACTAACAATTGCAAGCAAAAAGTCATACATAATGTAATGTCCGTTTCCGAACAAATTTGAACAATTTTGGATTTTAAGTAACCCTTGTTTTCTAAATTTGCAATTAAATAAATGATTCTACAATTGCTCTCAAAGATATAACAAAATTGTAATTTCACAAGAAAGTATTAACTTTATTTCAATTCTTTAATCCTTTTATAAAATGGGTTTATTTCCAAAATCAGATTACAAAGGAATATTAACAATATTTATGAAATTTCAACCTTATACTTGTTGTTGGAAAGGCAATGTGCTACTGCTAATGCCTAAAATGCTAGTAGAAGAATATTTTATGAAACCCTTGTGATCCCTTGGTCAGCTCTAGAAACCCTCATATCAATTGTGGTCTTTGCATTGGGCTGCTGAAACCCTACTGTAAGTTGAGTTCTTATTTCTGCACCTACTGGAAACTAAATATGAAACTCTAGTGCTCCACAGAATTGATGTGTAAAGATTTCAATGTAGCACACTTGTAATTTTTAGATGAAATTACCTCAAAGATTTATAATTTTTTTGTCCTCAAACCTAAATTCGAATGGTGAGGGTTTTCATCCTCACAATTCATTCCAACTACAAAGATTTTCGTCTTTATGCTGAAAAACCAATGAACTTGAAGGCTCAATCAATTGAGAAATATTGATAATAAAAATTAAATGATTTGAAATAAGGACAACTTTCGATATATATACTCAATTGTCATTTTTAGGGTTAGGGTTATACTTTTAGATTTAGGGTTTTACTTTTCACTTTTACCGTTTTATTTATTTCTAATACTAATAAAGTAGTATTATGTTGTCACTTTTTTTAATAAAATAAAAAGTAAGTTACTTAGACAACTTAAAATATTAACTTTATTATAATTTTATTTTATTTGAAAAAAGGGACATGACAGTCTACCCCTGAGATGCTTCTTGCATTTCTCCTTGAGATGCTTCTCGAGCTGTCTCAGTTATGCTCAACTCTGAATTTGCATCTTCTGGGTTCCCTGGAAACTGTTCTTCATGAAAAATGTTCTCTTCATTCATCTTGATGAAAATTGTTGCAGCAATTTGTGGTTCTTTTGCCTTATGAAGTGAAGAAGAGACTGAGCTAAACTTCATAGTGAGGGCATTAGCGCTTTCTTGCAGTCCTCAGATGCAATGATCCAGGAGAATCCCCACACCGATCTGATCAAATGGTCTACAAGTTTCTTGAAACTTCCCATACATCAAAGAGTTTTGCAATGCAATTTGAATAGGGTCAAACGAACATCATATGCTGACAATAAATAGGGAAAAAATAACACAATGTTGATTGGACATGTAAAAGTGGCCCAATCAGGGCTTGACATATGTACCAATGGTATCTTGACACGTGGAGCATCCAAAAACAACCCTAAGACAAAAATTGGTCTTAAGACCTATTCATATAGTGTTGAGACTTTTATTTAAAAACATTATTATTAAAAATCCTTATTAATGTGGGATTAAATCCCACCCAAAATGCATGGAAGCATTATCCAAGCATAAAAACAAGGCAATGGAAGGGGGATATGAATCCCCAACGTATTTGGTACGAAGATAAGGTTTCGAAGCATAAAATAGGGCCTTGGAAACATTATAAAAGACTCATTATTGTATTTGAAAAAGGGCAAAAAGGAAAACTTGTTATTTAGCCCTTTGAAGGAGAGCAAGTAAGAAATAAGTAAGCAAGTGTATTTTTATGTAGGAAAGAGCAACTTCCGATTGTTGCAGAAACTTCTTAGAGGTAAAACAGAGGTTATCTTTGTATACCAAAGTCATATTTTGGTGTAAACATTATACGAAAAATGTATTTTGCACCATTTAATAGATTGGTTTGAGTGTTTTTTAGACCCAGAGACGTAACCCCAAAAAGGTGAACTTCGTTATCAATTTGGTTTGCGTTTTCTCTGTTTCTATTCATTTACTTGCTATTTTTTATTAGTATTGAACCTAATTTTTAATCAAATACGCCAATTTCACGTAAAAAGACAGCAATTGAAAAAATTGTCATGAGCATCCGAAATTGGTAAATAGTAAGCGTTTTACATTAACTAACAATTTGGATCAAGTTTGGTATCAGAGCAAGTTGATTGAGGATATTTTAACGTGGTTTTTAGATTTGAAAATTTCTATTTTGCATGTTAACCAAGTCTAAGAGCAAGCATGGTGAAGCATCGCTTGAAGAATATAACCTGGAAAATCGGTGCAAAACGTGCAAGTCAAGCCATGGATTCTCCTAGGGGAGAGCCAAACTCAGAAGTGGCCTTCCATCAAGCTTTTCTAGAAATGAAGGACATGGTGGAAGCGTTGTACTGTGAAAGAAAGAAGAGGATCGAAGGTGAAAATTAAGGTAAACAAAAGAAAGAACCCTCAACCAGTGGTAAGGATAAAGGAGAAGAACCTCCTAAATCTCCTCCATCTCCTTCGAAACATTCTAGTTCTTCCTTTGATAAACAAAATAAAATTTCTGATTATGTTTCTTCCATGGTAAAGTTTGATGTTAAGTTTGATTTGCCAATTTATAATGAAGAGATTCGTGCAAAAAAATTGTATCATTGGATCAAGTAGATGGAAGTATACTGCAGGGTTCAGAAGATTGAGGACGAGGAAGGAAAAATACAGTTAGCTACTCTTTGGTTGGGTGATACAACACTCATTTGGTGGGAGAGTAAGACGCAAGATCTATTGAAACATGGTAAAGTGATTTCTTCTTGGGCTGATTTTGTTTCTGCATTAAAAAAGCAATTTTATCATTTGGGTTATATGCAACAAGGTACTATGGATTGGCATATTTAAGGCAAACTAAGGGTCAAAGTGTACAAGACTACATGTGAGAGTTTAGAAAGAAAGCTTTGGTGTTAGGCAATCCTTTTTACACTCAAGAAACCCTTTTAAAATATATTGGTGGGTTACATAGTGACTTGAGGCATACAACACTCATGTTTAACTCCACTAATCTTGATGAACTGTCTCTAAGCTACCCATATTGAATCAAGGGGTAAGGTGACCAAGGAAAGGGAATAGTTCACAAAGAAGCCCGGTAAACTGCCTGAAAGCAAAGGTAAAGGAAAGGGTAAGATGAAACATACTTCCACAATAAAAAAAGAATATGGGGAGCATTTTTGCTCTCATTGCAAGAGAGAAGGCCATAAAGATGCTAAGTTTTGAAAGCTCCACACAGAACGTAGGCCAAAATGGTTCAGGAACAAGAAAGGTAAGAAGACTACTGTAGCAAGACAACAAGATCTTGGCTCCGATTCTAGTGATGAGACCAAGGTCACCGCCATGGGCATGCAAAGTTTATCTTCTTCCTCTTCTAGCACTAAATCTCATACTTCTCATTCTTCTTTACATTTTAAATCTATGCATGATGAAACGAAAAGAAGTGAGATTTCCAAATTAGAGTACTAAGCATACTAAGATAGAGAACCTTTTTGATAGTGGATCTCAAGCTAATCTCATTTCTGAAGAAGTTGTGAACAAATTAGGATTTGAAACCAAACCACATCCTAAGCCATACCCTTTGGGATGGCTATGTGATGATGCTAAATTGCAGGTCACGAAAACATGCAAACTTAGATTTGCAGTCACCTCTAAATTCATTGATGAGGTAGAGTTAGATGTGGTTCCACTTGATATTTGTGATATTGTACTTGGAAGTCCTTATTTGTATGATGGAAAAGCAATATTCTATAGGGAAGAGAATAAATATTTGCTTGTAAAATATGGGATAATATTTGCTTGTAAAAGATGGGATTGAATACATTGTAAGAGCCCATCGGATAAAGGCAAACTTATCTCTTGTATCTCTGGGTCAGATGAAAAGGCTTGTCAATGCAAGCAAGAACTTTGTACTTGCGATTGTAAAAGCCAAGGATGACGATAAATCTAAGGCCCTAGAAGGTTGTGATCCTAAACATACAAATGAAATAGTTAAGATTATGTCTAACTATGATGATGTCCTTTAGGATCCACAAGGTTTACCTCCTAAAAGACATATACAACATGAGATACAACTCCAGCAAGATGCACCTCTTCCTAATATTGGCATGTATAGGATGTTTGTGGTAGAGACTGAAGTATTACCACCTTATATGCAGATATATTTAGTTGTAAATATGGAAAACTTGAAATTGTATGAGACAACTATGATCATGGATCAAGGTGAGAGTGTTCAAGTTCCCTCTATAGATGATTTTGCTCCTAAATATCTCGATGAATTGGAGGAAGACATGATTCTTGAAAGGAAGCCAAGGGCATCATAAAGAGGAGATGTTGAATACCTGCAAGTTGGCCTAAAAGGAGCAAATCCAAACAAGACAAAGTGGATGGAAATCGAAAAAGTGAGGGAGTTGTACCCTCGTTTTCAAAATGAAAACTAGACTTTTGGTGGTCCAAAAGCTTTTTAGTGGGGAGTAATCTAGAAGGATCCCCACACCGATCCAATCAGATGGTCTACAATTTTCCTGAAACTGACCGCACATCGAAGAGCTCCTCAAGAGCTTTCTAGCACAATTTGAATGGGGTCAAACAAACATCGTATATGAAAGTTATGGCCTGTTGAAAGTGGCAATAAATAGAAAAAAAATAACACAATGCTGATTGGACATGTACAAGTGGCCGAATCAAGACTTGACACGTGTGTCAATGGTTTCTTGACATGTGGAGCATCCAAAAACAGCCCTAAGATAGATTGGTCTAAAGACCTATTCATATGGTGTTGAGACTTTTATTTAAAAACATTAATATTAAAAATCCCTATTAATGTGAGATTAAATCCCACCCAAAATGCATGGAAACATTATCCAAGCCTAAAAACAAGGCAATAGATGGAGGATATGAATCCCCACATATTGGATAAGAAGATAAGACTTCAATCCATAAAATAAGGGCCTTGGAAACATTATAAAAGGTTCATTATTGTATTTGAAAAAAGACAGAGAGTAAAACTTGGTTTTTAGCCCTTTGAAGGAGAGCAAGTAATAAACAAGTAAGCATCATTTTATGCAAGAAAAAACTTCCATACAAAGGATTGTTGCAAAAACTTCCTAGAGGCAGAGCAGAGGTTATCTTTGTAGACCAAAGTCATATTTTGGTGTAAACATTATACAAAAAGTGTATTTTGCACCATTTAATAGATCGGTTCGAGTGTTTTTCAGACCCGGAGATGTAACCCCAAAAGAGTGAACTCCGTTATCAATTTGGTTTGTGTTTTCACTGTTTCTATTCATTTACTTGTTATTTTTAATTAGCATTGAACCTAGTTTTTAATCAAATAAGTCAATTTCATGTAAAAAGACAAATTGAGAAAATTGTCAAGGGTATCCAAAATTGATAAATAGTGAGCATTTTGCATTAACTAACAATTTGGATCATGTGGTTAAGGCCTATTTTGCAATCCGATGGCCATATCCTTGTCTTTAATCACATGCAGATATTTTGATTTCAGTGTTTCCAATGTACTCTTTACTATTTGCAAATCTATAAGATTGACTATATGCTTAGTGCTAGCAACATTTATCTCACCCATAGTGTTGTTCTCCGCCGTAGTTTGAGCACTCTGTAACATTAGAATGAGATCTTCAATGAGCCTTTTTCAAACTATCCAACTCTATTAGGACTTGCACCTCTTTCTCTTCTGTTATCAACAACTGTAGATCTTCAGTCTTCTGCTCTACTTTCTTTGTTTGCTCTTCGTTGAACTATTGTAATTCAACGAACTTTGATGTTGCTAATTTCTCATTAAACTCTGCTTCCTCAACCCTGAGATTCAGTTGCATCTAGCACTTTTTTTGGTTCATCTGGCAAAACTTCTACATGTCCTTTGCTTAGACAACTGTGGCTTGGCTCTCAGGGTTCTTTGTATGAGAAACAAAGTTTTTATCTTCTAAGATCATTTTTGTTGCTATCTTTCTAAGAGTTCTTGTTCAGTTCAGCTATCATTTATGTTGTAAAGTATGGTTTCAACTTTTCTTCACATTGATCAATCACACTTCTAGCCAATGCACGCGCTATCATAGAAACTTCCCACACATCATTTCTCACATTAGTTAATAAAACTGATAGGAGTGGCTGGAAAACATCATCACTCTCATTTAGAATCAATATCATAATTGTATGCATTGAGGCAACAATATGTTCTACATGATTCTTATGAATAGTAGCAAAGAAATGTTCAAACATTTGGAGAATAAGATCATCACATTCAAGATCTAACATTAGAGCACAAGATCTAACTTTTGCAACAGTTTCTAAAATTATAATTGTCATAGCAAAAGGAAATAATTACGAGGGTGAAAAGTGAATATTTAATTAGAACTATTTTTAAATACTTCTAGGATGAAATTGGAAAAAGTAATATTATAAAAGGACAAGTGGCACTAAAAAGGGGTATTTGTTATTCATTATTCAATATTCACAATTGAAATCAAAATTGGTTCAACTTCTATTATTTAAGACAGAAACCCTCCATTGCAACCAGGTTTAAAGACGAAAACCCTCCAATCTTCAGGGGTTGCAATCATGCAGATAAACAAGGTATTTTAAATTTGTGTTGACTAAAAGTGGTTATTCATTTCTAGAATTCATGTGAAGGGTTTTTGATGCAACAAATCAGGATTTTTCAACTACCCAACGCTGGGCGTCCCAATTCTGGGATTTATTTCAATGGTATCAGAAACCCAAACTACTGGCACTACCTTCCAAGCCCTGATCATTGACCTTCCAAGCTGGGCATTGACTTTTGCAAGCTGATCACAACTTTAGAGGCCTATCATACCTCCCAGATGCATGTTGTACTGTTCAGGAGTCATCTTCAGCTATGGTTTGCAAGGATTCAAGGAAAAAGTTCAGTCTTTATGCTTTTCCATGTTGTTTCAGGGTAGGGTTTTGTGAAAAAATCAGGGAACATTGATATTTTGATTTTATCATGTTGTTTGTGCTTTCCATAATTGAATAGACTCAGATTGATTTTCATTTACTAGTTTACATTATGTTTTCAGTTGTTATTTTATAATATTCCAAATTTGAATAGAATTGCAAAAACAAAGATATAAATCAGATTCAAAGATGTTTTTCTGAAAGGGATAATACAGTGGTATCAGAACATGATCTTGTCAACCTTCAAAGAAAAATTAAATTCTGATTTCACATGCAAGAGGATCAAAGGGAAATCAAGTATTATCAAAGAGAAAAGAGAAGGCTCAGACACCAAAAAAATACACAAAGAACATGGGGGAAAGAGATCAGAGACCTCCTACAGATGAAATGAAGTATCTGCGTGAAATAATCAACCGAGGTCGGAAAGATTTTGCAGAATATGAATCTGAGTAAGGCAAATCAAGGAGAATGAAGCTCATTAACCAATGAGCGGGTTTCAATCACCCCACCTTCTAAAACTTTTTTTGCAAAATTCCTATAGAAAGATCACCTTAAAGAGGCAAAGGCTCAACAACTTCGAGTTTGCAGTATATCAAGCAGATAATGAAGAACTCGGCCTTGCAATGCAACAAGCCCTAACTTTCAAAGAGTTTTGTGATCTGAAAATGAAAAACAACACCAAACGAGGTAAGAGAAATCAGCCAGATCAACTACGAAAAGATATTCAGTAGCAGTTGGGTAAGATTACCCTTCCTACTTATGATGGATCAAACAAATGTTCAGCTAGGTATTGGTTACAAAAGATGGACACTTCTCACTAAATCTGATGTTTGAGGAAGAGGCAATCAAATTTGTTGCCCTCCACTTGGAATGAGTGGCACATGAGTGGTGGTACCATGCCATGGTCACCCAAGGACACAAATATATTTCTACACTGGAAGAATTCAGCCAAAAGTTACTAAAAGGTTTGATAGGAAAGATCCGGATATCCATTTCAGGGAGTTAGCCCCAACTCAAATAAGAAGGAACAATGGACAGAGGCATTGTTGATTTTCAGAGGTTATCCGTGATGGTGTCGGATGTAAAAGAAAGAAGACTAGTGGTATTATTTTTTGAGGGCTTGGTTGAACCTCTCAAGGGTTTAGCGTCATGGTATGGTCACCCTCCACTTGGAAGGAGTGGCACATGAGTGGTGGTACCATGGCATGGGCACCCATGGACACAGATCTATTTCTACATTGGAAGGATTTAGTGAAAAGTTAACTGAAAGGTTTGATAAGAAAGATCTAGATATCCATTTTTGGTAGTTAGCCCAACTCAAACAAGGAGGAACAATCGACAATTGCATTGCTAATTTTAAGAGGTTATCCATGCTAGTGTTGGATGTAACTGAAAGAAGACTGGTGGTATTATTTGTTGAAAACTTGGCTGAACCTCTCAAGGGTTTAGTAAAAGCATTTGACCCTTTGTCTCTTCAAGAAGCAATTAAGAGAGCCTCGAACCTAGAATCATCATCTCCTAAGGGCAATTTTTTGCCTGTAGGGCAGCAAAGGATAGTACCTTACGAGCAGCAAAAAAAGCCATTCCATCCAAAAGGGTTTCAACAAAAGGAGCTGCCAAAGCAAGCAAAGATGTAATAACTAGAAACGAGCTTAGAAGAAAGAAATTGTGCCTCACTTGCAAGGATCCATGGGAGCCGAGCCATAGATGCCTTGGGAAAGGATAAGTGCACTACATAGAAGTGATATTTGATACAAAACCAATGGGCATAAGGTAACAGTTTTGATTGATAGTGGGGCAACCCACAATTTCATTGATTAGGGATTGGTAGCCCAAATAGAGTTGAAAACAGAAGATTTTCAGGATTTCAATGTTACTGTAGTTGATGGATTCATTATTCAATGCACCAAGAGGGTTAAGGGGTTGGATATCACTCTTGGCAGATATAAGGTGTGTGATGACTTCTATGTGGTGGGCATAAGAGAAACAAATTTGGTATTAGGGGTGCACTGGCTACATTCTCTTGCGGAATTCACACAGAATTACTGAACCATGGAGCTGAGATTCAGATATGACAGAAAGGAAGTTGTGCTTCATGGTATGGCCAATGGAGCTTCTAGAATTGTCACGACTAAGAGAATGGAGAGGTCATTTAGTACAGGGCAAGTAGCTTGGGCAGCCAATTGCATGATGAACAATACTTCACCCACTAATAAGAGATCGTATCATGTGGATATTCGATCTCTTTTAGATAAGCATGGCACAGTATTCAACAATTTACCTCTAGGATTGCCCCCTGATAGAGGATTTCAGCATCATAGAGTTGGAATCAGGGTCTAAACTTGTTATGATTACTCCTTACTGCCATCCAAGAACATTTAAACAGGAAATTCAAAAGGCAATTGTCATGTCCCCTTTTCACAATGTTTAATGAGAGAAATAATTCAATGAAGTTGTCCAAGTTACTTTATTTTATAATGCAAAAAAATAACACAGGTGTTATTATTATTAAAAGGGGCCAAAAAACAATATTAATTACATGGCCGAAAAGTAAATATTTATTAAATGGATAAAAAAGTAATAATTGCCTGAAAGTGTTTTACATGATGTTAGGGTTAGGGTGAAATTAGAAAAGTAAAATTATAAAAGGACAAGTGGGGCCAAAAGATGGATTATTCATTATTCACTTTTAATTGTTCATGATTGAAATCATAATTGGTTCAACTTCTACTTTTGAGGATGGAAACCCTCCATTGCAAATAGGTTTGAGGACAAAAACCCTCCAATCCTCAGAGGTGACTCTATCCAGAAGTTAAAATTGTTCAAATAATCAGGTGATTTTCATATTTGTGTTCGTTGGAAGCTATAATCAGTTTTCAAGGTTTGTGAGGACGTGTGGAGCAATAAAACTCATAATATTCAGCATACTAGGGCTACCATACAAGGATGTCGCACTTGGAAGGCAAATCGCTGTCCTAGGGCAAAAGTGTACCACTTTAGGGGCAAATCGTGGCCATTCAGTAGTAGTGCAATCATTTTGAAGGCCATTCTTGGCATTCGCTGCCATAAGTGACCGGATTGCTGACTATTGAGAACATGTGTCAAAACCAACGTAAATATATACATTTGTGAGGTCCATCAGAACTGGGAACGTCATACCTAGACTTGTCGTATTGTTCAAAGACATCTTCAACTAGGATTTTCAAGACAAACTTGGCTTTTATGCTTTATTATGTTGTTTCAGGTTAGGATTTTATGAATTCTCAAGGAATAATTGGTATTCAGATTTTACCATGTTGTTTGTACCTTCTAGGATTGAATAAAGTGTAGAAACCCCTGTTTCCCTTGAATTCTGGTACTGAATATTTTATTGACTGTTTTTGTGTATTTTGATTTTTTTGGTGTTTTTGTATGGAATAAAGAAGAATGCGATTTTTTGCAAGAAATTTATATAAATTTAAATAAAATAAATATTGAAGCAGTAAACCCTTTTCTGGCTAAGCTATATTCTTATTATTCTTCTCAGATGATTACAATATAAAATCTCTGTCATGCATACAAATTTAATATAAAATATTGTTCAAAAAACCTGATTTTTCTGCAAACCCTAGATCTGGTACGACTGGTACGGCTGCAATAAAAACACTTTTCTCCCTCCATCTGAAGATCCCGAATGATACTAGATGAATAGGCACTCAAATGGGTATCAGCAGTTTTGTCAAAAAGAAGGCGTTTTGCACCAGAAGTGAAATACGCCCCTTTGCTGGAACTATACGGCCTGGTACAGAACCGTACGGATTTCGTTCAGCAGCAGTTAAAACTGTACAGCCTGATTTTTTAATGCCAGATCTTGATAAAATAAGCGCCAATATCGATGTTCTCCTTCTGGATAATTTTCAGATTAAACCCTAATGAAATAAATCCCTGTGAATCTCTGTGATAACCTCTGTGTGAAGTTATCTCTCTGCCTGGCAATAGATCAACTGATATTTCACAACCTCTAAATTGCACACACTGAATATTGCACGTTCTCCAATGCAAATCGAATACTGGAAACCCTTGGCTCAGTCTTCTCAAAAAATACTTAGCAAAAATTTTGTCTTCAACATGAATGGCACGATTTTCAATGAGAAATCCTTATATTCTTTAAAAGTGCGCTTTCCCTAATTAAGGTTTCATAATTAAAAATTAGGGTTTTCTTCTCTTTTAATTTTTCCATAGTCTAAAGACAATTTTAATTATAAAATATAATTAAAACGGCCCCCTTCATAGTGAGCACCCCCTTGGGTCAAAACGCCAGTCATTAAATTACGCCAAATAATTAATATTTAATTAAATCAATTAAATATTAATATCTCCCTCAAAAAGTATCCGATTCTCAAACCGTCTGAAGCTGGTGAACAAGGGAGTGATTCCGCACATGACCAGACCATAACAGGGGTGTTCCGCTGAGTGTTAAATATCCCTAAAAAATAGGAACTCAGGGAAACGGTGCCCGAACGAAAGCCAACTGAAAAAATTATGATAGTCGAAGTCAAGCCAAGCTCCATCAAGACCCTCTATCCATCCTATCAACCTACGAGGGTCGCATAATAGGCTAATCATCAACTCTGAGAGATGTCAACTGGAAGGGGACATGACAGTCCGCCCCTCCTGAAATTGTTTCTCCTCAAGCAATCTCAACTCTGGATGCTGCAAAATATCCTTGCTCTCCCATGTAGCATCCTCCACTAGCAAATCTCTCCATTTTACCAAATATTCCCTGATAGTCCTACGCAACTATCTCTCTCTGTACTCCAGGATAGACTCAGGTACTAAAATCAACTTTCCCTCATCTAAGGGAGGTAAAACTGTAGAAGGTACCACACGGTGTCCCAACGCCTTCTTGAGGCGTGACACATGAAAAACATTGTGTACCCTGCTCTCTGCAAGAAGCTCCAACTCATAAGCCACCTCTCCAACATGCCTCAGGATCTTGAAAGGACCGTAATAACGTGGCTTAAGCTTCTCTGCCCCACTCTTCCTAAGAGTAGACTGACGGTAAGGCTGCAGCATAAGATAAACCATGTCACCCACATCAAAAGATCTCTCTGTCCTCCTCTGATCTGCATACTGCTTTTGCTGATTCTGTGCCTTGGCAATATTCTCCTTGAGAGCCCTCATAGTATCCTGACTCTCCTGCAACAAATCTCCAACACTCAGCACTCTACTGTCACTCAGTAGCAAATCCAGAAAACTCGGCGCTTCATATCCGTACAACGCCATAAAGGGGACATCTGTATGGTCATGTGGAAAGTCGTGTTATAGCAATACTCGCACAAATGTATCCACTTGACCCATGCCTTTTGCTACCCTGCAATATAGTTCCTAAGGTAACCTTCCACCCATTTATTCACTATCTCTGTCTGTCCATCGGTCTGCGGGTGGTAACTGGTGCTCGGCGTAAGCTCGGTCCCACAGAGTCTTAACACCACCTGCCAGAAGTGACTCAAGAACCGACTATCCCTGTCGCTCACTATGCTCCGAGGCAACCCATGCACTTTGAATACCTCTCGGAAGAAGACCTCTGCTACCTGTGTAGCCGTGTAAGTGGTGGTAATCGAAAAGTGCGCATACTTCATTAACCAATCCACGACTACATATATGCAATCTCGTCCTTAGGCTTTAGGCAAGCCCATAATAAAATCCATCAACAGGCATTCCCACTTACTATCAGGAATCGGAAGTGGCT
Organism: Torreya grandis; assembly: GCA_037957365.1. Lineage (NCBI taxonomy): Eukaryota > Viridiplantae > Streptophyta > Pinopsida > Cupressales > Taxaceae > Torreya > Torreya grandis. Next base: position 3,380,049 of record JARHVA010001297.1, on the reverse strand, counting down.
GCAATAATCCTGTCGGGTACGTGTTCTCCTGCTTGTTCTGCTGACAAATAGGGCACTCACGCACATACTGAAGAACATCTGCCTTAAGTCCTTTCCATGTGAATCTCTCCCGAATCTGTCTATAGGTCTTGAAATAGCCGGGATGTCCTACAGTAGGTACATCATGAAAGGGTCGCATGATAATGTTCTTCACCTCTGATCCTGGGATCAAATAAACCCTGTTCTTGTAAATGAGCAAGTCATTCACAAGTGTATATCTGGTATCAATCGTCGATCCCTCAACAATGCTGGATGCCCATGAATCCTTAGCATACTCTGCCATAATCATATGTATCCAATCCTCTATAATGTGAACCATAGTACTCAAATAAGGCCTGCGTGAAAGAGCGTCGGCGACTACATTCTGGGTGCCCTTGATGAAAGAGATGTCAAAGTCATATGCCTGCAATTTGCTCACCCACTTCTGCTGACGATCATTGAGATCTCGCTGCCCCAAGAAATGCCTCAAGCTGTTGTGGTCCGTTTTGATGCAAAATTTGTTGCCAACAAGATATTGCCTAAATTTTGCCAAGGCATGCATTATAGCGAGCATCTCCTTATCATAAATGCTGTAAAGCCTCTCTGGCCCTCTGAGTTTATGGTTCTCATACACTATAGGGTGCTTGTCCTGCATAAGCCCCGCTCCAATGCCCTCTCCTGAAGCATCGCACTGAAGCTCAAAAGGCTTCGAAAAATCTAGTAGTGCCAATACGGGGCACGTAGTCATCAACTCCTTAAATCTCACGAAACACTCCTGTGCCTCAGGAGTCCAACAAAATGCTCCTTTTTTCAACAAATCTGTTATAGGGGCTGCATGTCGTGAATAACCATTCACGAATCTACGATAAAATCCACACAAACCTAGAAATCCCCGCAACTGTGTAAGATTCGCCGGAATAGGCCAGTCAATAATAGCGCAGATCTTCTCAAGATCCATCCGCACTCCCTCTGCACTGATAATATGACCCAAGTATAACAATTCGGTCATCCCCAAATCACATTTGGACTCCTTGGCGTATAAGGACTCCCTCTCCAAAATACTGAGCACGGTCTCCAGATGAGTCAAATGCTCCTGCCAAGTCCTGTTGTATATAAGAATGTCATCGAAGAAAACAAGTACAAATCTCCTCAGCAGTGAATGGAAGACTGTTCATGGTGGACTGAAATGTCGTTGGCGCATTAGTGAGCCCAAATGGCATCACCACAAACTCATAGTGTCCACAATGACAACAAAAAGCAGTCTTCTCAATGTCCTGCTCACGAACCCTGATCAGATGATATCCTGACCTTAAGTCTATCTTCGTGAAGTAGCATGCACCATGGAGCTCATCAATAAGCTCATCAATACGAGGTATTGGATATTTGTTCTTAATAGTCTTATTCAGGACTCTGTAGTCAATGGACATGCGTAGGGTGCCATCCTTTTTCTTCACCAGAACAACTGAAGAAGCGAATGGTGATTTGCTAGGCCGAATGTGACCCATAGCAAGTAACTCCTTGATTGTTTTCTCAATCTCATCTTTCAACCGCTTAGAATGCCGATAAGGAGTAATCATAACGGGCTTAGCGCCCTCCTCAAGCTCAATAATGTGCTCAATGCCCCTGTCTGGAGGTCTCCCTGGTGGAATATCACTGAATACCTTATCATGCTTAACTCTCAACTGTTGAATGTCAGGATGATACTCAGTCTTCTGCTGTCCCTACTGTATCGGTGCCAATGTGCACTCGGCCGCTCACTCTACCATGTCGTGTCTTGTGAGCCTCTCCATCCGATGAAAAGAAATAGTTTTGATGTTGTTGTCCCGTATTGCCTTCAGAATGTGTCTTCCCATCAACATCAAAACAAATATCCATGTCCTTGAGACGAAGAGTGACTTCCTCAAGTGAATGAAGCCACTTCATGCCCAAGACTAAATCTATATCCCCCATGTTCACCACATAATAATCAGCCTTGAACTCATAGTTGTTCAAGTGCAATGGGAGATCTCTAATCATCCGCTCACACCTAAGAGTGAATCCGTCGGCCACCTTAACTCTAATGCCGTCAAACTCCTCAGTAATCAGTCCACGCTTCTCCACAAATCTAGCATCAATAAAATTATGTGTGGCTCCCGTGTCAAGAAGGGTTATGACCCTCTGTCCTGCCAAAACTCCACGGAGTTTGAATGAACCCTCCTGTTGGATGCTAGATAGGCCTGCCTCTTGAATCTGAAGCTCTGACTCTACCTCTGCCTTAGGCTCTGAAGCCTCTGACTTTGACTCCTCAGAACTCTCCTGCTGTTCGGAATTCTCTGATTCCAAATCCTCATAATAAGCCCACATCACTCGATTTGCCTTGCCCTTAGGCCTCAAAGGACAATCGTGATTGGCATCATAGGGACCTTTGCAATAGAAGCAAAGCTTCTTCCTGCGTAGATCGTTAAGAGCCTCTCAATCCAAAGGTAGTGTTGCTGGTTTGCCCTTCGAATCATTCTTAAAATCTGATTTGTCTTTGTTAAAATCTGATCTCTCCCTATTTCTGTTGAAGCCCTTATTGTCCCTGAATGAAGAAATACCTCTGGAGCTGAATTTACTGGATGGGGCTGCCATCTCCATACTACGCGCCTTCTTCATAGCTTCGTGTAACGAAGGAGGATCAAAAGCTTTGATCCAACCTCTCAATGGTTCGGATAGGCCCTCGATGAAAAGAACAATCAATCTACGCTCTGAAATGTTTGGCACCATGACTACGAACCGCTGAAACTCCCCAATGAAGAACTCCAAGTTACCTGTTTGTTTCAACTATGCCAAAGCTCGAAAATAAACCTCTGGATCTTTTTTGTCAAACCTCTCAACCAACCTATCCACGAAGTCCTGGTACTCTGTCACCTGGTTATGTTGAAGTGTTACCATACCATGGTACCACCAATCATGCGCTACACCCTCCAAGTGCAATGCGGTGTATTTGATAGCTTCTATCCCTGTCATTGGTCTCAAAGCCAAAAATGTGTCAAGCTTATGAATCCAAGCTTGAGCTGTCATCTTACCACTCCCGTCAAACGTAGTCAAAGAAAGCTTGCCTATAGCCTTCTTAAGCTCACTCCGCTGACCTCTAGGCCTCCTATCCTATCTAAGTGACCTTTAATGCTCTCTCCTCTGATTTACGAAACGATCAAAAGACATCCTCTCCCGAACCTAAGGAGCTAGTAATTCCCACTCATCATTTGCAGCCATGAGTGCATCTGCAAATAGGGGGTCTCCTGCCGCCTCCTCTGCTGGAGCCTCTTCTGGTTCCTCCTGAACAAATGTAGGATGTGTAAGCCTATCAGCTGTTCTGGAATGGGTCAGCTATGGTCTCTGATTAACTGTAGCACTCCTATTTTCTCCTTGTTCCCCATTTTGTCTGACAGGTGAGTTCATCCTCTCTACCATAGTAGTAAGTGCCTGTAATGCCTGCGCCATCTGCTGCTGTCCCGTAACCATAGCACGGAAGAAGTCTCTGGTATCCTGATCATCATTATTCCTAAGGCCCCTGGGTGGGCTACCCTTACGCCTGTCACTCATGATGACCGGCTGCTATTCTAAAACCTGTTCGCCTTCAAATAAGGCTCTCCTGCGTGTGTAATACCTGTGGTCCCATAAGATTGCTAAACCCTCAGGGTGGCAAGATTTAGCTCTGATACCACTGTAAAAACCCATGTTTCTCCTGAATTCTAGTACTAAATATTTTTTTGACTGTTTTTGTGTATTTTGATTTTTTTGGTGTTTTTGTATGAAATAAAGAAGAATGCGATTTTTCGCAAGAAATTTATATAAATTTAAATAAAATAACTATTGAAGCAGTAAACCCTTTTCTGGCTAAGCTACATTCTTATTATTCTTCTCAGATGATTACAATATAAAATCTCTGTCATGCATACAAATTTAATATAAAATATTGTTCAAAAAACTTGATTTTTCTGCAAACCCTAGATCTGGTACGACTGCAATAAAAACATTTTTCTCCCTCCATCTGAAGATCCCGAATGATACTAGATGAATAGGCGCTCAAATGGGTATCAGCAGTTTTGTCAAATAGAAGGCGTTTTGCACCAGAAGTGAGATACGCCCCTTTGTTGGAACTGTACGGCCTGATACAGAACCGTACGGATTTCGTACAGCAGCAGTTAAAACTGTACGCCCTGATTTTTTAATGCCAGAACTTGATAAAATAAGCGCCAATATCGATGTTCTCTTTCTGAATTTCCAGATCAAACCCTGATGAAATAAATGCCTGTGAATCTCTGTGATAACCTCTGTGTTAAGTTATCTCTCTGTCTGGCAATAGATCAGCTGAAATCTCACAACCTCTGAATTACGCACACTGAAAATTGCACGTTCTCCAATGCAAATCGAATACTAAAAAACCTTGGCTCAGTCTTCTCAGAAAATACTTAGCAAAAATTTTGTCTTCAACATGAATGGCATGATTTCCAATGAGAAACCCTTATATTCTTTAAAAGTGTGTTTTCCCTAATTAGGGTTTCATAATTAAAAATTAGGGTTTTCTTCTCTTTTAATTTTTCCATAGTCTAAAGACACAATTTTAATTATAAAATATAATTAAAACGGCCCCCTTCATAATGAGCGCCCCCTTGGGTCAAAACGCCAAAGTCATTAAATTACGCCAAATAATTAATATTTAATTAAATCAATTAAATATTAATATCTCCCTAAAAAAGTATCCGATTCTCGAACCGTCTGAAGCTGGTGAACAAGGGAGTGATTCCGCACATGACCAAATCATAACAGGGGTGCTCCGCTGAGTGTCAAATATCCCTAAAAAATAGGAACTCAGGCAAACGGTGTCCGAAAGAGCCCGAACGAAAGCCAACTGGAAAAATTCTGATAGTCGAAGTCAAGCCAAGCTCCATCAAGACCCTCTATCCATCCTATCAGCCTACGAGGGTCGCATAATAGGCTAATCATCAACTTTGAGAGATGTCAACTGGAAGGGGACATGACATAAAGACATTGAATTGTGCTTATTCGTTTGCATTATTTTATCAACTGTTATTTTATAATATTCCAAATTTGAATAAAATTGCAAAAATAAAACAATCAGATTCAAAATTGTTTTCCTGAAAGGGATATTACAATGGCAGATTTAGACCTTGCCAACCTACAAGGAAAAATTAAATTTTGATTTCCCATGCAAGATGATCAAAGGGAAATCAAGTATTATCAAAGAGAAAAATGAAGGGCTTAGACACCAAAAAAAGAAATAGAGGACATGGGGCAAAGAGATCAAAGACCTCCTACAGATGAAATGAGCTATCTACATGAAATAATCAGTCGAGGTCAGAAGGATTTGGAGAGAACAACCCAAATGACGTTGAGAGAATCCATGGCAAGAATAGGACATGGTTTGCAAAATGTGAATCTGAGTAATGCAAAACAGGGAGAAGAAAGTTCATCAACCAATGAGCGGGTTTCAATCACCCCACCTAAAACTTTCCATGCAAAATTCCTACAAAAAGACCACCTCGAAGAGGTAGAGCCTCAACAATTTCAAGCAAGAAATGAGTTTGCAATATATCATGCGGAGCATAAAGAAATCAGCCTTGCAATGCAACAAGTCCTAATTTTTAGAGAGTTAGGTGATTTGAAAATGAAAAACAACACCAAAAGAGGTAGGAGAAATTAGCCAGATCAGCGACGAAAAGATATTCAATAGCGGTTGGGTAAGATTACCTTTCCTACCTATGATGGATCAAACAAATGTCCATCTTGGTCTTGGTTACAAAAGCTGGACACTTCTCTCTAAGTCCAGTGTACGAGGAAGAGGCAATCAAATTTGATACCCTCCACTTAGGAGTGGCACATGAGTAGTGATACCACGACATGGTCACCTATGGACATAGATCTATTTCTACATTGGAAGAATTCAGCCAAAATTTATCTAAAAGGTTTGATAGAAAAGATCCAGAAATCCGTTTCAGGGAGTTAGCCCAACTCAAACAGGGAGGAACTGTGGACAACTATAGTGTTGATTCTTGAAGGTTATCTATAATGGTGCTAGATGTAACTAAAAGAAGACTAGTATTATTTGTTGAAGGTTTGGTTGAGCCTCTCAAGGGTTTAGTAAAAGCTTTTGACCCTCTGTCTCTCTAGGAAGCAATTAAGAGCGCCTTGAACCTAGAATCATCAGCTCCTAAGGGCAAATTTATCCCTGTAGGACAACACATTATGGGCAGCCAAAACCAACATCTTATGGGCAGCCAATGACATCAGTTTTTTAGCAACAAAAGAAACCATTCCAACAAGGGGTTTCTCAGCAAAAAGAGTTACCATAGAAGCCAAGTAAAGACATAGAAACCAAAAAAGATCTTAGAAGAAAGAAATTGTGTTTCACTTGCAAGGATCCATGGGAACCTAGTCACAGATGTTTTGGGCGAGGTCAAGTACATTACATAGAGGTAATATTAAATGATGAGTCAGAGGGAGAGGAACCTAAACCAAAAATTGAATTAAGAGTACCAAAACCTAAACTAGAAATTAAAGTGTACCAAAACTTGAAAGAAGGGAAGAAGGATAGAGTTCAGGGGACACCCTTGCCACACTTATTTTAGGAGGCACCCATGCCACACTTTCTGGTGTACCCAGATATTATCCTTTCCGAGTTCGTAGAGTTTTGCAGGGTCATGAATTCACAATGATGATTGATAGTGGGGCAACCCACAACTTCATAGCTAAGGGACTGGTAGCCGGAAGATGTTTGAAAATAGAGGGCATTTATGGGTTCAATGTTATTGTAGCTGATGGTTTTAGTACTACTTGCACTAGGTGAATTTAGCAGTTGGAGGTTACACGTGGCAAACACAAGGTGTGTGATGACCTCTCTGTTGTGGGCATAGGAGAAACATATATGATTTTAGGGGTGTAGTGATAACAATCCCTTGAGAAATTCACACAAAATGATCAAACTATGGAACTGAAATTCAAATCAAAAGGAAAAATGTATTACTCCAAGAGTCCAAGGTATTGCCAATGGAATCCCTACAATTGTCACAGCCAAAAGGATGGAGAGTTCTTTTGAAAATCTTTTCATAAAAGACAAGTAGCAAGGGCAGCCAGATGCTTGGCTTTAGAAGGCATTCGTACCTTCTCATAGTATGGTATTTGGACTACTTTGGATCAGCTTTGCATGGGGTTTTATTTTGCACTTCCGAAATTGCTAGAGTAAATACTACCATCAAGAGTTGAGGAATTGTATTGGATATATCCTTCCTATATTGAAGAAGTTATGGGCACCACAAGAAGACCTCAAGAATAAGTTCACATGAATATCAAAGTAGCACAACATAAGCATGGTGGGGTAACTTCAAATTTGGATATTTATGCAAAGGATCATCAACAAGATATGAAGGAAGCAAGTGGTGATGGTATCCTATCATCAAATGTTAAAAGGAACACACTCAAGACAGCTACCAAACTGATTTTTAGCCTTGACGCTACTATCATCACCATTATCAACCATTGCATTACTTCATTTGCACTCATACAAATGGATTTGCAAGGATTAACAGTCATGGGAAGAAAAATACTTTTCACTTTGTGACTACTAATGAGGAGTTTTCAGCCTTTGCATGGCTGCCCACCACTTCTACATTGATCACATTGCAAAATTTCGCACGGGTTTGTCATCTTTGCAGCTGTTACACCATCTTTATATTGTTGGTTTTGATGATTTCAGTCATGAACTGCAAGTTTGCACATTTTAAGCGAGTATCAACACTAGATGAGGTTAGTAGGAGGTTTTAGTTGAAGGGAACCATCATTTCAGCCACCCTAGTTCTAATTCAAATGAGATTCTAGTTGTTTTGCGGCTGATGTAACTTGTTTCCAGCCCATACACAATTTGATTCGCGCCATATTTTGGAAGGTAAAACTTGCAACATTTAGGGGAATCCATTGGAAACCAAAGTTTCGGTTATGAAGCTCTAATAAGTGTTTTGGATTCTTCGTCACTTTGGAGAAGTCAAGTAGGGCAACAAAAACACATTGATGAATACATATGGCAGATGTTGGCCTTTTGGGAAGTCAGAAAATGGAAATGCAAATTCCAAAGGATGATTTGGGATCCGAGTATTACAAAGATGATCGGATTAGGTGAGTCAAAGCAATTGAATATGTAATTGCTTGAGGACAAGAAATTTTCTGAAGGGCAAACTATCACCTCCCCTTTTCAAAATATTTAGTGAGTGAAATAATTTAATAATAATTCATTTAAGTTGTCCAATTTACTTTATTTTATAATGCGAAAAAATGACACTAAGGTGTTATTATTATTAAAAGGGGCCAAAAAGCAATATAAATTATATGGCCCAAAAGGAAATATTTATTAAATGCCCAAAAAGGTAATAATCGTCTAAAAGTGTTTTAAATGCTCTTAAGGTTAGGGTGAAATTAGAAAAGTGAAATTATAAAAGGACAAGTGAGGCCAAAAATATGGATTATTCATTATTCACTTTTCATTATTCATGATTGAAATCAGAATCGGTTCAACTTCTGCTTTTGAGGACAAAACCCTCAACTGCAAACAAGTTTGAAGATGAAAACCCTCCAATCCCCAGAGGCATCTCTATCCAGAAGTTACAATTGTTTAAATAATTAGGTGATTTTCATACTTGTGTTGGCTGGAACCATAATCAGTTTTCAAGGTTTGCGAGGATGTGTGGGGAAATAAAACTCAAAATTTTCAACATTCTAGGGCTACCATACAAGGAAGTCACACTTGGAAGGCAGATCACTACCCTAGGGCAAATGTATACCACTTCAAGGGCAGAACATGGTCATTCAATAGTAGTGCAATCATTTGTGTTGGCTGGAAGCCATAATTAGTTTTCATGGTTTGTGAGGACGTGTGGGGCAATAAAACTCAAAATTTTCAACATTATAGGGTTGTCGTACAAGGGTGTCACACTTGGAAGACAGATTGCTTCCCTAGGGTAGAAGCATACCACTTCAGGGGCAAATCGTGGCCATTCAGTAGTAGAACAGTCATTTTGAAGGCCATTCCCAGTATTCGCTGCCATAAGTGCCCTGATCGTTAACTCTTGCAAACCTGATGTGTCAAGACCAGCATAATCAATACATTTGTAGGTTGTACCCCATCAGCACCACCAACGTCATCACTGGACCTACCATACCATTCAGAGACATCATCAACTACCATTTTCAGGACAAACTCAGTTTTTATGCTTTATTATGTTGTTTCATGTTAGGGTTTTATGAATTCTCAGGGAATAGTTGGTATTCATATTTTACCATGTTGTTTGTACCTTCTAAGATTGAATAAAGACTCAAATTGAATTTCGCTTATTAGTTTGCATTATGTTTTCAGCTATTATTTTATGATATTACAGATTTGAATAGAATTGCAAAAATAAAATAAAAATCAGATTCATAGTTGTTTTCTTGAAAGGGATATTACAACAATCAAGGAATTATATAAGATGGGACATATTCAGCCTAGTTCTAGTCCCTTTGCTTCTTTTGTTGTTTTGGTGAAGGAGGATAGTACCATGAGAATGTGTATCGATTACCAAACTTTGAACAAGAAGACCATCAAAAACAGGGACCCAATACCCAAGATCGATGAGTTGATTGATGAATTGAATGGAGCTATGTATTTTTATAAAATTGATTTGAGATCCAAATATCATCAAATTAAGGTAAGAGATGAGGATGTGCGAAAAACAGTCTTCTGATGTCACTTTGGACATTTTGAATTTTTGGTTATGCCTTTTGGTTTGACCAATGCTCTAGCTACTTTTCAATCATGCATGAACCATGTTTTCATAGGCATTTGAGAAAGTTTGTTTTAGTGTTTTTAGATGATATTTTGGTGTATAGTAAGACTTGGGAAGAACACTCGAAACACTTGAATATAGTGCTGAAAAATTTAGAACAGAATCTCTTTGCTAAGGAGTCTAAGTGTGAGTTTGGCATGGCTGAAATTTTATACTTGGGCCATGTCATTAATGTCTAAGGAGTACAAGTTGATCAAGAGAAGATCCAAGCCATATTGGATTGACCTCCCCCTACCACAATGTCATAGTTGAGGGGATTCTTGCATGTTTGTAGTTACTATAGGAGGTTTGTTAGAGGAATTTCACAACTTGTTGTCCCACTGACTGACTTAACGAAAAGGGGAACATTCAGCTAGTCTGAATCAGTCCAAACAACCTTTGACAAACTCAAAAAGGTAAATGTGTCCATGCCCAGTATTGGTTGTTTCAATTTTTTCTATTCCATTTGTGATAGAGTGTGATGCATCAAGGGAAAGAATCGGGGCAGTTTTGATGCAAAAAGGACATCCCATAGCCTTTGAGAGTTGAAAACTCAAAGATATAGAATGCGTATTCTCTATGTATGACAAAGGGATGTTGGCCATCATGCATGCATTAACAAAATTCAGGCGCTACTTGGATTGTGGAAAATTTGTGGTCAAGACGGATCACAACAGTTTGAAGTTTTTTCTCAACCAAAAGGACTTGAATGATAAGCAACAAAATTGGGTGAGTAAACTTCAAGCTTATAATTTTGACAAAGAGCATGTTAAGGGGAAAAGCAATGTCGTAGTTGATGCTTTGTCTAAAAAGCTTTTTATATGCTCTGTCTAAAATCTCTGTTGATTGGAAGGTTATCATAATAGCGGAGTATGAAAAAAATGTTTTTACTAATGATATCGTTGAAGGGAAAGTACCAGATGATAGGTATAAGGTGATTGACGATCTCATCCTTTACAAGGATAGAATTCATCGAGTCCCTGAATCAAAAGTGAAGAATAAATCCTTGAGAGTTGTCCATGACCCAGGGTCTTTCAAGACTTACAAGCAGATAAGGGATATATTTTTCTAGAGCGGATTCAAAGGAGAGGTCCTCCAATACATAGGCAGTGTTTTACCTGCCAACATAACAAAACAAAACAGGTATTTCTAACATGTTTGTTGCAGCCCTTACCAATCCCGAATCAAACGTGGGAGAGCATTTCAATGGATTTTATCATTGGCCTTCCACAATTTCAAGATAAGAGTTGTATTTAGGTGGTAGTTGATAGACTTACCAAATATGCTCATTTCTTTGCTATTCCAACTGAGTTTAAGGCACCAAAAATTGTTTATTTGTTCTTTAGACAGGTTTTTATATTGCATGGATTGCGTAAGAACATTGTAAGTGATAGGGATAGCAGGTTCCTTTGTTTGTTTTGGCAGGATATCTTTCATTTAACAAGAACCAAATTGACTCCTAGTACCGGTTACCTTCCTCAAACAGATGGGCAAAAAGAGATTGTGAATAAGTGGATTGAGGGTTACTTGAGAAATTATGTAGCAAGGCAATGAACAGCTTGGGTCAAGTGGCTCTACATGGGAGAACATTTTTACAACACCATGTATCATATGTCCATTGGTATGACTCCTTTTAGGGCTTTGTATAAGTATGATTTTCTTTTGTGGATTTGGTTATTACAAACATTAGAATTCCAAGGACAAAAGACTTGGTTGTACAGAGGCAAGAGATATTGGGTATACTCAAATAAAATCTCCAACATGCACAGAATCAATAGAAGTTTTAAGCGGACCAGCACCGTATTGAGAGATCTTTTCAGGTTGAAGACATGATTTTTTTGAGATTGCAGCGCTATAGATAGTCTTCTCTCAAGAAGAATGGAGCTGAAAAGCTCAAGCCTCACTTCTATGGCCCATACAGGATTAAGCAAATGATTGGGGAGGTTGCCTATGAGCTTGAGTTGCTAGAGTACATCAGGATACACAATGTATTCCACATTTCATGCCTCAAAAAGGCATTGGAATAGCATATCATTCCTTCAGTTGAGTTGCCTCCTTTGGCAGATGAAGGCAAAATTATCTTGGTCCTTGAAGTCATGTTGGATGTTAGGGAGAAGAAACTAGGGAACAGGACCATCACAAAATGTTTGGTACATTGGAAGGATCTACCAATAGAAAATGCTACATGGGAGGGTGCAGAGATCCTTGAGCACCCTAGTTTGCATTTGTTAGAGGGCAAGCGATTCTGGGAAAGACGGATTGTAATTTCCCTTTTTTCAAATTAAATAAATCAAAGGACCCAAAGCCTATCCTTTATTTCTCGTAGGCTAACGGAATTTCATGAGTGAAATATTTAATAATAATTCATTTATGTTGTCCAAAGTTACTTTATTCTATAATGCGGAAAAAAGACACTTAGGTGTTATTATTATTTAAAAGGGACCAAAAGGAAAAAAATTAATTAAACGGCCAAGTGGGGCCAAAAAGAGGCAATCATTATTCATTGTTCAATATTCACAATTGAAATTAGAATTGGTTCAACTTCTGCTTTTGAAAACAAAAACCCTCCATTGCAATCAGGTTTGAGGATGAAAACCATTCAATCTTCAGAGGTGACTCCATGCAGGAGTTGCAATTGTGCAAATAAACAAGTTATTTCATATTTGTGTTGGTTGAAATTGGTTATTCATTTCTCGAATTCATGTGAAGGGTTATTGGGGCAACAAATCAAGGTTTTTCAGCTACCCAAGTCTAGGCATCCCACTTCTGCCATTTATTTCAGCAATTCCAAACCCCCAAACTGTTGGCGTCACCTTCCAAGACGTGATTGCTGACCTTCCAGGCTGGGCATTGACTTTTGCAAGCTGATCACTGACTTTAGAGGCCTGTCATACCTCCCAAAAGCCAATTGTACTATTTAGGAGTCATCTTCAGCTAGGGTTTGAGAGAATTCAAGGAAAAAATTCAGTCTTTATGCTTTTCCATGCTATTTCAGGTTAGGGTTTTGTGGAAAAATTGGTATTTTGATTTTATCATGTTGTTTGTACTTTCCAGAATCAAATAAAGACTCGGATTGATTTCCATTTACTAGTTTACATAATGTTTTCAGCTGTTATTTTATAATATTCCAGATTTGAATAGAATTGCAAAAGAAAAAAGAAAAAAAATGAGATTTAAAGTAGTTTTCCTAAAAGGGATACTGATATTACACAATCTCTTCCTCTTCAATAAACCTGTCCCTGCTATGGCTATCTTCTGCAATACTTTTGTGCTCTTCAAATAGAGAGAAAACACCATTGTTTGTACAATCATATCCTATATAGAATGCTGGATTCTCTACCATTTTTTTATCTGTTGAATCCTAAGAGAAGTCTGAATTGGCATATGCAGCCTCTTTTGCTTGTATGTGAAATGGGGAAAGTGATTTTTGCAAGGATTTTGTCATGCCGACAGAAATCTGCTAAAGTTTGGGCAGCAAGCTGTTGGGCATGGTTTTGAAGGGATGGTTGTCTTTTGAAGGCTGAAAACTCATCAAATGAACCAGAAATTAAGCCATTCATCTCAGCTATGCTATTGGACTTAACACTAGGGTATGTAAGTTGAATTTGGGGTGGTTGGGATGGGCTTTAGATCAGCACACGAGGGTTTGAGGAATCATTACAATATTCTGGAAATAAAGGAGTAATGGGAATGGGCTCCATCACAACAGCTTGTACAAGACTCTTCTCTGCCCGAATAGCTATATCATATGCCTGCAAAGAGTGCTACCTCAAAAAGACTGAATCATAATGACAATATTAGGATCAAAAGACTTCAAATAATACAAGTAAGCCATACCCGGAGAAGGTCTGAAATCAGCAGGTATTCTGTTCCCAAGTCTTCTTGAAGATGAGGTTGAAATCTGAAAAATATTCTGTGGAAGCTCTTCTGATGGTGCTAAGGTGTAAATGAGAGATAATACGTCTGCATTCTTCTTAAACCGGTTTTTATATTTTTCACCCAACTCATCCCATGATGAAACTGTGTATCCAACCCTCTATACCAGTCAAGTGCCTTTCCCTTGACTGATGATTCCAACAATCTGAGAGCCACATTTGGCTGTGTGATGTGATGTACTACACAGATTTGCCACATCCTCTAGATGACCTATATGGATTGTGGTACCATGTCCTGTGAATGTTGGAAGTGCCTTTCGAGCTATACTCAGAATCTCATACCAATGTTGTAGATGAAGAGGACCACTAGAATCCCATGCAACAAAAGAATGAACTCTTGGAAGTGTCATGGTTCCGATTTCATCACAAAACTATGAGAAACTGATAAACAAAACTTTCAAGCAAGAACACCTGAATTTTTTGAGAAGTGGGCAAATGACTGCTCTGCCTTTGAATCTGGATCTGAAGCCAATAGAATCGCCAGGTGAACGATAGGTGCTCCAAATGAGCTAATATCTTGTAATGCTCCACCAGAATCTCAATATAAAGAACTATGTGGTGATGCATTGCTTCAAAAAGCAAGCAGATCTCAGATTCTCACCAAAACCTCGGATGATGAATAAAAAGCCTGAGATTTAAATTAAGGTCTCATCGGGCATGCCAAAAACTATTAATACTTTGATATGTTTTATATATGCTGCCCACAATATTAAGCATAACATGGAAAGTAATTTGGTGTGGCAATACCTATTGGCAAGTGCAATCTCCAGAGACAGCTGGTTTTGCCTATTCTAATGCTACCCTAAAACTTGCAAAAGGAAAAGGGAAAGGGAAGAGAAACCAAAATTGTGGTGATGCACCACAATGGGTTTGAGCTACTCTTTTGTCTGAGTTTAGCATAAAAATATCTTAGATAAGCAAGCTAATGAGAAACAAAGTTCAGGAATGTATAAGCAGTAAGAAAATAACCTAAATGCGGAAATGAGGTTATTGAGAAAGAAGAAATCTGAAGGCCCAAGAATACACAACACCTTCTATCTATTGCTGAAAAATATACACACTTACAATTTCCTAAATAGATGCTTGAAAATTTCCATAAATTTAAAATCTAACGCTAAGACACTGCAGAAAGAAAACACGGATTCAAGTGAATTCAAAGAGTAATGATGATAGAATATAGAGAGACTATTTCTTTTTATTACAATCCAAAAGAGAAGAAAGAAGAGTGTTGTGCAAGTAATCAACCTCAAAATAGGTCTCTGATCTCAAAATAGAGTGCCAGGATAAGAGTAACGCTTTTTCGAATAAATCAATTGATTTTGTTTTGCTTTGATTCTTATCTCTGAAATTTATGGTTGAGAATTCACGAGAACCTTTGAGTATGATCTAAAAATAGATGCGCTGATCATCTGTTTTTGTCTAAGAAAAGATTTAATGCCATATTTGAGGATTGAAAAAAATCCATTCATGCCCTTCTTCTACTTGTAGCTTTATCTCCAAGTTATTAGCCTAAAAAAAGGCTTCATCCAAAATATCGCCCCCTTGAGTTCTCTGGCTATTTTAATATTAAAAGCTTTAAATAAGCTTTTAAATTAAAATTGACGCATAACCAAACATATTAAAAGCTTGGAAAAGCTTTTAATTTAATTAATTAATTAAAGCAAAAGCTCTTATTAATGCTCATCCACTCGTTGCATTCTCTTATTTCTCTTTCAATTGATATAAATAATTTGTCACATTTATCCATTACAACATATTAATTAAATAAAGAATTAATCCTTATCTAATATATGTGCAATATTTAAATTGTATAATCCACATATTTATATTATGGGTTTTAATTTGAAAATTAAAAGGTAGAGAAATCAGGAGAACTTTAGAAATATTACAATATTGTCAAAAGTGCAGAAATTACTTAACATCAACCAAAGACATCCTAATGGTTGTAGGTTAGAATAGTGTTATTCGCAATGAGTAGTAAGATAGGAAGAACAAAACAAACACTCATTTACTAGAACCTCCATAGCATGAAAATGGAAAACGAAAAACGACAAACTTAGAACGTAGCATAGAATCATCAGTGAACGCAAAATAGATTACAACTCATTTGGAAGATCATAACCATCATTGGTATTCATTACTTTCAAAGAATTATAGAGAATCAATGATACACCTTAGCCATTCACAAACTTTCTCATACTTGCAAACTCACTAACTCCTCCTATCTCCTTGCATGTTATATCATATGCATTTTTTTGATTCGTTTCCCTTTCCTTGGAAAGGGTTCAAGTTACAATCATTCATCTTCCAAGCCATGAAAAATTGTGTGTGTCTTCTACCAACTAATTTATAGCACTTTTCCTAGTTTCATACTAACTAATGTTTTCTAGACTATTACAAAGCCAATATTGCAACAAATACATTTGAAAAAATATATTACATTCATGGGTATAAAACCCCAAACATCCCGATACTAACAAAAAATTTATTGTGCTTAAGTCCTTTTGGCATCCTAGTAATCTCTCATCTCGATGACCTTTCCCAATATTTGTGTTTAGGGTGTAGTACGGTTGATTTTCTAGCATATTAGGATTTTGCAACAAGTATTCCACAATTTTCTTTTCGAAGTGCTCCTTACTATAATGATCCCAAAAGACAATCAAAATTTCTTTGTTGGGAGCATTATTTCTTCATCGTAGCTCAAATTTTCAATCCGTAATATATGTTGGAAGGCATAGTATGTACTCTATGTTAAGCTTGGAGTGGACATCAAAAATGCTCCAAAGGGCCCCAAAATCATGAAAATGCAAAACATAGAAAATTTTAATAAATTCCATGTCATGACACATCCTCTTCACTTCCTAGAGAGACACTTGGCACATTGCCTTTCTTATTCTCGAGCAATAATGCTTCACATTGTATTTTTAATCTCTATTCCTTGCTAAAAAGTTAGACAACATCTGAATGTAAAAATCAGAGTCGTTTCATAGCAAAAAAATCTCTTCACGAAAATTGTTACCATTGTGCATAACTATCATATCCATAAAAGTTGGTTTACATTGTAATATGATTTCTCTTTCCTTTTTGGTATTATCTACTTCATTTTCAATTCAGATATAGCACATTACATTTTGTCATTTAGTGTGTTGTCCACTAGATTTCCAATTATATCTAGATTGATGGTATCTAAATGGTTTGTTCCATGTTTGTCACATCTAATGAGGTTCTACCATAGGAGGTATGATATTTAGATGCACAACCCTTCAAAACATCTTCCTTTTTGGTTCAAATGATCTTAAACGGTAGACAAAGACAAGATATGAGATCCTTTCAAACTATTTCTTCATGAAGCCCCTGAGAAGCAGGGGACAGAGATGGTGGAATCTGGTCTAGGAGGCACAAATTGTCAGATGGCAGGACACTTTTGAGTGGAAACAAGTATGGTCATATTGCAAAATTCCTTTTGAAACTCAAAACGTCACAGTGATGTTAGTAGATGCATCCAATCATGCATCGCATGCACAATTAAAGATCCAACAATCAAGAAGCGTAGGTTTTACACCCATTGTCAATGCTTAACAAACCTTGGGAGTCATTCTCAATGAAATTCATGTAAGGACAGCCCACAACAAAGCATGGTCATGACCATATCTGTGTTGGTTGATACATTCTTTGATATAGCAATTTTGGCATCCTGCAAGAAACATATCTCAGCAGAAGACACTACCAAACTCTTCTTCGAGTGCATGTAGGTTCACCTCGGGTTGCCACAAACCATTAAGGTGTCAAACATGGACAACAAATTTTGAGTATAAACTAGTCCACTCCACTCAATGCTGCATACCAAACTAACTAAAGTCAACAACCTTCCATTTTCACACAAATGGGCAAATAAAGGAGGCCAACCTCATGAGGATGTACCAGTCTAAACATCCACAAACATGGGACAAGAGACTATCATACATTCAGCAAAGGATATAGCACATAGTATACATAATCGTCGAGTATTCGACAAGTCAATGAATAATCGTGATTTTTTCCTCCCGGCGATTGTTTTTCACTTATACTCATGAGTTTTAAATAGGAAAGTTCTGCATGATTTCTCACCGCGAGTACTTGGCGAGTCTAGCTGAGCAAGGTAGGAAATGAGCAGATGAGGGCCAGAGGAGCCTGAACTAGCCAACATTTATATAAAATAAACTATCAGAAGTTTACATCTGGATATGGACGTCTAGTTTCTTATACTTTAAGTTATATATATATATATATATATATATATATATATACATATACATATACATATATATATATACATATATATATATATATATGTATATATATATATATATATATGTATATATACGTATACACACACACACACACACATATATATATATATGTACATGTACATATATATATATATATATATGTACATACATGTACATATATATATGTATATGTGTATGTATATGTATATATAGATATGTATATGTATATGTATATGTATATTCAGGATGTTTAAAAGTGGTTTCAGACCTCTAGGAGCTATAATGCAACCTCTAGGCTTTGGAGGATACTATCATATTTTAGACTTAATCGGATTTTAGGGTTTTAGGATTTCAAACTTAGCCATATTTCAAGGTTTTGAGATTTCTGAGAGACATCATAGGAGGTATGAAGGTTGCATGAAGGGATGTAGGTATGAAAGAATAGTATGATAGCATCTCTTACAAAGTGCCACGAGCCGATCACACCCCATTCTCAGTGCACCTTTTTGACGCGTGCACTTAGGGAGATTTGATGTGCTGGCGAGCCCATGCAAGAGAGCGTTTGTAAATGATAAAGCTGAAAAAAACTAGTGTATCCATATACCCTACCTGAAGCTCATCCCCCAAACATCTTACTTAGCTTGATTTCCAAACCAAAATCTTGGGATTTTGCTATCCATCTAGCTCTCTAACTAGAACACTCTAGCTAAGAGAAGACATTCTTTATAACTGGACAAGGGATATAAGGTGTCGCCTTTGAGTTCCAAATATAAGACCTAAAAGGTCTTAGAGCCTTAACCAATGCATAAGCATGATTTTCCATGATTGTGTACTTGAGTTTAGCATCCTTAAGACCTTAATTCATGAATGCTATAAGTTGCTCATGCCCATCATCATTTTTCTGCAAAAATCTTGCGGCCACTATATGGTCTGGAGAAAATGAAATATCTAGAATTATTTAGCATAATCATAACTAATCAAAATTGGAGCCTACTTTAAGGCTTCCTTTACATTGTAAAAAGATCGCTTGCTTTCACATCTCCATTATAAATTTTCTTCCTTCTTGAAAGTGTTTGTAATATGAAATGTAATTTCAGCAAAATTTTGGACAAACCTCCTCAAGAAGTTTATCTTTCCAAAGAATGATTGAATACCTTTCTTTGTTACTGCCAATGCAATCAAATCAATTGTCTTAACTTTGTGAGGTTATATCTTCACTCCAGCCTTAGACACAATGTGCCCAAGCAGTTTACCTTTAGTAACCCTTCAGCAAAATTTTGGACAAACCTCCTCAAGAAGTTTATCTTTCCAAAGAATGATTGAATACCTTTCTTTGTTACTGCCAATGCAATCAAATCAATTGTCTTAACTTTGTGAGGTTCTATCTTCACTCCAACCTTAGACACAATGTGCCCAAGCAGTTTACCTTGAGTAACCCTAGATATTGGCTCTTTGAATTCAAAGATACACAATATTCTATACACCTCTCAAATACTTGACTTAGGTGATTTACATGATATTTTCTTTCCTTGGAGAACACAATCAAGTCATCTTGATGAACCACAATTGTCTTATCCCTTAAGTATAAAAATTCATAATTCATGACACTCTGAATTGTGAAACCTTTATCTATGAACTCATAAGGAATTCCGATGTAAACATAGTATCCCAAAGAGTGGTGAATGTTGTTTTTTACCTATCTTCTTTTGCCACTAGGAGATAGTTGTACTCTAAAAAGCCATCAAGAATTGGCAATCTCTTTGAACTCGTAACAGCCTGCAAACATGTGGTTCATATTGGGAAGAGGATGATTATCATTCAAAGTTATCTTATTGACATTCTTGAAGTCAACAAACAATCCAATTTCCCCATTCTTCTCTCTTACTAGAACCAACTTACCAACCCAGTTAGATTGCTAAATGCACTATATAATTCTCCTCCCTATTAGATTATTTAACTTTTTCTATACTTCTGTGATGATGGGAGGATTAAGATGTCTCTGCTTCTGCGTAAATGACTTGGCATTAGGCTTAAACAAAATTGAATGCTTTATAAAATGTGCTATGTATATTTTCAACTCATCAAAACCCCAAGCAAATAACTCTAAATAGATTCAAGAATTAGTATTTTCTTCGGGAGACAAGCCTCTCCAAATATCACTGCCCTAAGCTCACTATCAGTTCCCAGATCAACGCTTATACCTCATCTTGGTTAGTTTATGAAACTAGCTCCTTTGGCTTAATGTTTCCATCAAACATTTTGTCGAGAGCCATTAATCCTTTAGGGAATCTATTTTACCTGAATTGTCACTTCTTGTTCTAGTATCTCTCCTTTATCAAGTTGCTTCTTGATCTCTACTAACAAATTTAACTATTGAGAACTAAACTCTCCTTGGCATATGATAAATCTCACAATCTGTTCATCAGTTTTAAGCACTTTCCAATGATCTATGTTTTTAGGCATTGAAGGTCTGAATACAACCTCTACTTCATACCTGAAGTACAAGAGGAACACACTCTGCTTTTAATATGGATAAATTCATTAGTTCCGACAAGAGCACAAAAATTTTAATATTAGCAAGCTCCTTTGCTAGATCAAAGGGATATGCAATGAACTTCAGTGGATCTATTTTTACCATAGTACCAACAAGGCGAAGACTTCGATTCTTGGGTTGGAATATGGCCTGTTGTGGAATTTCTACTTTCGAAGGCGCAACCTTGGATATTGGCTAAGGTAGAACATAAACCATAGGGTTTGAAACCCATTGCACATACTTTTTCTTGAGGCAATGGAGACTTCCCATGAAGTGTGTAGGATTCCTTACCCATCATTACTTTCATGTTTCTCAAATTATAATATCTCAAAACCTGAGCTTGTAATATCCCCAAAATAGGATATTTTCTGAATTCTGGATTTTTTGCAAAACCCTAGATAAAATGTCAATTCTGATTTTAATTTCCAGCAAACTCTAGCGCCAAAATTGATCACAATAAGGCTGCTAAAATCCAACTGAAACCCTAACAGCAATTTGACCACTTCCCAAAAAATAAATGGGGCAATGAAAAGAGAATTCCTCTTCAAACCCCTATCACCCAAGGTAGAAGAAAATTGCAAAATTAATACTTTTCCTTACAACTCCAAGAAATGTACTTTAGGATCTCTCAAATAACCCAATAAATTATGGAATAAATTACTGGAATTATTGCCAATTTTGTTGTGATCAATGGAGTACTAAATCATGAAATTTCATCAATAAAATATGTCAATTTATACCATTGTTCGAATTTGAATATTTGAATAAAATACTGAATTTTCCCAATCCAAAAGTGTTTGAAAATTTCTCAAAAGATAAGGAAATATATGTAGGAAAATTACAAATATTATTTAGGCTTGGAATAGCCTAGCAAACCCTCTCACACAAACCCAATCAAATCGCCAACCTCCAAAAGCAAGTCGCTACCCTTGTTTGGGCCTCCAAACCCTACACTCAATCCTCAATCCAAATTGCCACAACTGAAAATGACAAAATGGTGTTCATAACACCCTTGGAAGAATAATTCAGCTCAATGGCAGCTCCTAGGTGAAGTTGCCTCAAAAAGAATGAGGGTTTTCGTCCTCAATTCTAGCATCTTGAAAGTTTTTGTCTTCAAAGTGAACATGCAAAGCTTTCCGTGCTCCAACTTGAAAATTAAATATCATTACATAGACTAACCTCTCAATTAAATCTCCATCCCTTTTATAATCTTCCCTCCAAGAGGGGCATTGCACTTTTGGAGGGAAACTCAACTTTTTAAAAAAGGATAATTAAATTATCACCCACTTAAGGTCTTGGGTGCAAATGACCCTCAAAAGACCACAACTTAAGTGAAAGTTATACAATAAAGCAACTTTTTAAATTTTACAATTAAAACAACATTTTCCTCTTTCTTCAACTTTCCTTAGCCTTGGAAAACAAAGGATAAATAGGCTAAGGGTCTTCAAAAGCTTTATGTCCAAAAGGGGGACATGACAGAGCTGCCTTGTATCAATAATAGCCGTAATATCTTCTTCTGAAGTAATCTCTGAACATCATTCTAGCATTCCTCTAGTAGTTTGTGTACAATAGTTTCATTGATGCATGTTCATAGTCACTGAGGTTTCTAACAAAAACTTATATAGGAGGGGATTCATCTTTCATTGGTTTTCCTCAAATGAGTTTGAAGATGCATATTCTGCATCAGAGCATAATAATACCAATCCTATTCAGGCAAATGCGATTCAGCTATGTCTTGAGTAGCAACATCCAAAACTCTCATTGTGGCAAATCTACAACCCCCCAAGGAAGTAGGGGTGTAGGCTAAGGAGACATTCTTCATTCCATAAAACAACTCATATGCATTGTACATTTTCATTATGAACTCTAATATGAATAATTTGTCTGAAAATTGTGTTGGAAAATGATATGGGGAAACGTTGGAACCATACACCCCAATGAAAGTGTGGTTCTTAGCATAAAACTAACATCCAAGTTGTCAAAGTTGAATTCGAGCCACGACAATCTCAATATTTTTAGGGCATCTGGAGATATCCTATGTAAATTTGTATGGTATGTGTCCTATAAACTTGGGCTCAACTTTTGCTGGTAAATTTAAGATACTTATGATCACGATTAGCCCTAAGCATCTAAGTCCAATTTTGTAATGGTCAATTTTTTGTATCTATTGATATCTAGATTCTAGACCCTCAAAGATTTTCTGATAAATCGAGGAGCAAGGAGGGATATCTAAAGATGGTCTTTCTTACAATCCCTAATATGTTCTTGAATCTTAGTAATGCCCAATAGAATAAATCTCATTGTTTCCTATTGAGCAATTGCTAGACTAAAATAACACCCTTCAACCATCTTATCAATATCTTCACCCAATAACTTAAAACCATTGATGTCCTATTAGAGAAAACCAAAAAAATCGTCAATCAGCATTGGGAATACAACATCCTCATACTTTCAATTTTATTTAAGATAGTAGTATTGCATAACATTACATGTATGGATTATGATAATCATTGAAGATTTTTAATGGGTATTTTATACCCTAGGTAACTGCAACATTTCATACATCTTCTCCATTCATTGGTCCAATACCATATGTTCCCATCCTTAAGCCACACAACTTGACAGTTCTCCTTGTAGTTGTAAAAGCACCATAACGCCACTTCATGAAAAACAAGCTTCAGACATGATTCATTTGGCCAACCCAAGCCCCCAATCAATTAAGTATGGTGGAGATGACATGGAGTTATTTCATGCATGATAGAATAACCATTGTGTTGGTGTGTTCATTTTGCAATCATGGATGCCAACCCAAAATCTCGGATTTCAGACTCGTCCTTTGGTTTCTATTTCTATTAGTGGGAGTTTTGATTTGCTCTAAAGTGCGTGATAGGTGAAATTGATAACTTGACTTCAATTTACAGAAACTTGTGGGTTTTACATCAAGAAATCTTTCCATGGACTTGAACCCTCAAACCTTTGAAAGCTGCTTATTGAGAAGAACGGACCTTTGTAGGTTGGCCAGTCATAGTATGCATTTCAATAGAAAGACGGATCTCATAGTTTTAAAATATATTGATCCTCTCAAGAGAAATCTACTAGCGCCTCTTTCTCAAAGATGTTTGAAACTAAAGTTTCTAAAATGGAGGCTTCAATTCTGATCTAAGCTTGATCAGCTGAATATCTCAAAGGTAACAAAAAATGAAAGTGATCCATGTAATCCATATTCCCCAAAAGATAAATAAAATATTGCAAACATAGTTACAAAAGTGGTACCAAATTTACAGGAGAAAAACAATTCTATGCAAAAAAAGTATACAGATAACAATTAAATACTTGAATTCATAAATATGTGCAAATGTAAAGATGGAAAAATCTCTTCCAAGCCTTGGGTACTCCATTGACCTCTAGTTCTGATCACCCTTAAACTGATTGAAAAACAGAGACAATTAAGGAAAACATAGAAGATATTTTGAGATCTCTGCATGTGGCTAGAAATCAAATAAATTGGAAATGAAACTTTATATGTGCAATTCCCAAGAAATAATACAAATATTCAATAACATGCATGATACAATTTTTTGTTAATGCATAGTTACAACCCTTTTACTCCTTTATAAGTTTATACTTAAAGTAGTTCAAAATAAATATGCAAATATAGTTAATGATGTTGGATCAAATGCAAAAGAAGCAAAGAGAAACCCCAAGAACTGTAGCTAGAGCCCAAGTTCAAGCAAAACAGCTAAGTTATCTATTGATCACCAAGGTAATTTGAAGAAGACAATATACTTTTCTGTTAAGCCAAATAGCTGCATATGTAGTACACATTAAAGATGTCAAGGAATTGTGGGTTCCTAGAATATCAGATAACGTAGATAAACATCTTGTAGATTCAGTTCCTAATTATGTTAAGATGCATCTCATAATCCGTGCTAGTTTCTTGATAGAGGTACCATTTAATCCAAAAATGCTATGCCAAATCTTATAAATGTTCAAGAAGGGAAAAGATAGGTCCACAAACTGATAGGAATACTCTTGAAGAAGAAAAAATCTTTACCCCAAAGAATTAAAAGTATACTATTTGATGTAGTCCAATAGAACAGCTGAAAAGACCATTTGGAAATTTGAATAATTTATTCGTGAAGAAGCTCTAACTGACATCAATTATCACTGAAGCTAGAAGAGATGTCAGTCTAACAATCAAACAATGACAGTTTGACCTCAAGAGAATGAAACACTAGGAAGAATCATGAAGAATTATATGATTTTACCCTGCAGCTAAAGTGCTACCCTAATCTTTAGGAAGGATTTAGCTAACTAATAGGTCGGGATCCTAGTGTGTGGGATTCTTAAATTTTTACAAGGTAATTGCCTCCATGATAGGCGGTCGTGCAGAGAGGGGATTGGCAACTATGGTTGGCATCACAGCTATTATAAGTATGGGAGGAGATACCAACACATTAATTCATGATCCACTCATTTTCACGAATCTTTTGTACACGTGCATGAAAGCATTTTAGCTTAATTTGAAGACAAGTTACTTTAGTACAAGCTCTGATCATGTTTTCAGACTGTGAAGCTGTTCAAGAAGGTACTGGGGGAACATTTGGACTTCCGAAGTAGATGATTCCTGTTGAAACCATTAATGTTTACAAATTTCATTACTCTGCTCAATGCATACCAAAGGTACCAAATTTGGAGGATGTACCCTAAGTAACCTCAAGAAGACACTAGAAAAAACTAACAATGTAATTTTCAGCATTCTTCAAGCTGAAATTTATAAGTTGTACTGTAGATTATTATGTATAAATGGTGACAACTCTGACAAGTTTACAGTAGTCATACCTCACAAAGTTAATCTTAGGGAATGAAATTTACTTTGGTTGTATATCATCAATTGATGTAGACCCCGGTACTAGCAAGATATGCACATCAACAACAATTAAAGGTGACCATAGTGTACGCAAGGCCAAACAATGTTGTTAAATATCTTAAAATCTAACATGATAAGTGCTGAAAATATGCATAAAACATTTTATTCCCAAATGAACATATCATAGCCTAATGACAAAAGGACCCGCAATTTCCCTTGTTGCAGGCATTTGCATTTATCAGCCAACTAATACTGGATTGACAAAACAGTTTCTAATCTATCTCTTACACAGAAATAATCCATCCTGTAGGACCACTTTCTATAAGAGAACATTTAAACTGGCAGGGAAAAAATTCCTACAATAGGTAATTATTGCACACCGATCAGTTTCATAGATAAATCTTAGAATACCTGGTTCACGATGGAAACTGCACGTGCCCATTCAGTCTTATCAAAAATCCTAACATCTTCTCCATCTATTGTTATCCGGCCTTGAGTTGGCTGCCAAAAATGAATTTTCATTTAGGAGATATCCTTAGTGATGTTTATCCAAACTAATGATGATGCAACACACAAAGTAGAAAATGAACCTCATAGAAGCGTGCCAAAAGTTGTACAATTGTGCTTTTTCCAGCACCACTTGAACCAACCAAGGCTGTTACTGAACCACGATTCAACTTCAGAGTCAAGCCATTCAAGACTTGGACATCAGGTCTCAGTGGGTAAGAAAAAGACACATCTGTCAATTTGCAAGCTGGTTAGTATCACAGCCTCTTCAGCATTTAATAGGCATCATAAATGTGATTACATTAAAGGAAAACTGGAAGTAAAAACAACATCAACAAACTTATGGCATTTGGGGCACATTCACTTCACTCAATGATGATGGTTCGAAGATATGAGACAAGATGCAAATAAGACCATGGCAATTAACTGACGTTCTCAAGCAAATACTTTAGGATAATTACCCAACTTGCAATGTAGTACACTACTTTAACTGTGCATTAGCTAGACTGTATGGAACAAGATCTGCACTAAAATTTAGAAAATCCCTCCCTTGAGGTATCCTGGGTACTTTGTTAAAACAGTTCCCACGTTATTATAGAATTGAGCAACTGGCTTTAGCAAATGCAGTTGGCTGGGATTTATTTTGAATGGTTTGCAAAATAAAATTTAGTGGATATGTGCTAATCAAAACCTAGGTATGTGACAGATTCTGTATCAGAAAATAAATAAAGTTAATTGCAATTGGAGTTTGGGTACGTATATTTCTCTATACATCTACTAATTTTGCAAAAGTATGGTTTAAGCAGGACAACCATTGTTCAGAATCTGCATGTTCAAGGAAAGAGAATTTTCAATAAAGATATACATTTTTTGGGTCTAAAGAAGATGACAAACACTGGCTGACCTTCAAGAGAAACATCTCCAGACCAAGCGAGTTCACGAATACTGCTTTTTGATTTAAGCCCTGACATGAAATGTCTAATCTTGAAATTGACACCATACCCGTTGTCAGCAGTTAGATCTTGATCCACATCCACATATTCACCAGCAGTTAAATTCCTATCTTGAGCTTCTCTTTTTAATCCATAAGCCAATGACTCATCAATCTCTGTTCTTCCTATGACAGAATTGATCCTATCAACTGCTGCAAGTGTACCACGGAAATCCCCCAATGTGTTGACAACCCCTTGCACCTGAATTAATAAGGCTTGGTTTGTGAATAAAATGACAAATTTCTCTTTATGGAATAAAATCCAATCTAACGGTCACAGATAAATAGAGAAATCATTCAGTTAAATAATGTAGGGAAAATATACTCACTGCAAAAGTCAGTGTGAAAGTATAGCCAATAAAAGATGCCATAGTTCCAACAGAGAGTTCTCCCTGCAGCCGAATTTCGGAACACCAATAAAAGTTTAATGGTTCAAAAGTTTTAAATGTAGCAAATCGTAAAAGCTAATTTTCATTATATAAACATATAAATACATTATACTGCTCATCATCATAATCCTTTCTCCTGACCCTTTGAATTCATATACCAAAGCAATATCTGGAAGGATTGCATGTATATGAAATTCGAAAAATTTTACCCTATTAACAAATTCAACTTAATAACTGAGGAATCTAACACTTGAAAAAAGGCTTTTGCTACAGCACCAGAAAAAACATTTCATTGTTTCAGATATCTGAGATTCTTATGTAAATGCCTTTGTAAAGCATTCAGCTCGTGGTAGACCATAGAATAGGAGTCACTCCATGAAAAGGTCACATACCAGATGTTGCCTAATCAGATGATCACAACTTGTATAAATAAATTGTAAACGCAAAGGGAAGAGGAAATTCTTCCAGACGCATTCTTTTTGGTATTTATGGTCCTCATTTCTCTTCTTCTATTCTTGTAGACAAATGTTATGGCTATGACAAACTTGGTGGAGATGCAGGCAAGCAGAGGTTCTACAAAAATGATGATTTGAAAATTCCTTACAGTGGTCTTCTTCCAGGGAAATGATGGAAAAAATGAGGAATAAAATTTGAAAAATGTTCTAAAAAAATGAAAGGTAACATCAAAGAAACATTGCAGAGATTACAAGTCAAAAACGACAATAGGATGCAAAGAAACAATGCTTGATGCACTTATTTAGAACCTCTATAAAATATGCAGTACAAATTTTATTTGCTTATAGCACCTCTTCCTTTTCGTGTTCTGCCTCATCTTCATTTGTTTCAACGAAATTTCTTCCTAGTAATTAGCAAAATTCCTTAGCAGTTCATCCAAGGACATGTTAACGTTCTAGACTAGAGTTGGAATACAGCATTGTGCAGTAAAGCAATCTCATTCACAGGAGTTTCTAGTGAAATAAATCATCAGGGCACCGGCACATAGACAACATACAGACCATGTTCTAATTACAGTGGTTACTCTGACGCATCAAATGAAAAGAAAAACAAGATTACCTTCACAAATCCAAATTTACCAATACATAGAGCACAAAAATCCTTTTTCATTCATGACAGTGAAGTTTATCAAAGCTAAAGAAAGATCAACCTTTACAATTTGACACATACTAATTTATAATCAGAGAGGCCCTTCAGCTTTACCTACTTGAACGAGTAGTCTATCTTCATGACTTTTCCTATTCTACTGCCTACTACACAAATTTGCAACTGTTATATTGCTGTAACTCTTCATTTTCCTATTCTCATACTATTTCCTACAAGCCAACTCATGTATTCAACTTTCGTCCCTTTTGTATTTTTCATACAATTGATTTTTACAACATTTTACAAAATAATTTATCAATGTCTACCTAATAGTCTCCAGGACTTAACATTTCCTCTTGTCCCAAGACAAAGCTTTCACAATCGCTGTCCGAGTGGAGGATTCCTTCAAGGTCATATTTCTTGCCGTGTACATGCCTCAAAATTACGAGTGTTGGCTGTGCCAGATCCTCAGAGCTTTGTTCGCTGATCTGTATGGGATGTCGTTTAAAATTTTAACCTTTCACACACTACTTAGCTTCCCTTGTGATTTTTTAACTTAGTATCATGCTACCAATTTGGGTTTTTAGTGATTTGGGATAACTAGGAGGCCACCCTTTATGAGTTTTCAACAATCCTAGCCCCACTCAAAAAAGCTCTCATCATCAAAACAGAATTGTGCAACATTCTTTAAGTGTTAAAAAAAAACGTGAGAACTTACTATGTTGGAGGTGGTCGCGTTGGCTGTTGGGATGATGGTAGTGACGTATCAAATGATGGTGGTGTTTGTTGTGGTGCTTGTTGGATCAACAACAGTTGTTGTGCAGGTGCTTGCAGCTGCTAAAACACCCTATTTGGAGGTAGGTAGATGGACCTATCTACCTCGGCTGCATAGGCTGGATCAACTTGAGTGAGGTCTTTTCTTGAATGTCATCTATAGCATCTCGCACCATTGTGAAATATGACTGGAGTTGTTAAGTAAGAGTTGTGGCTTATAGGAGGTCATCATGAACAAGCTTCAGCATAATCATCCCATAGTTATCAATAATCTCTCTTGAATGCCATCTCTGAGATTCAAAAATCCTTCACAAAACTGCCATGATAGAACACCAAAAAACTTATTCATTGACATCTCATGTTCCAAGCACCAAAAAACTTATTCATTGGCATCTCATGTTCCATCTGCTTTTTTTTTTCAGCACATTCTCCTAATTGTCCATGGAAACTTTCAAGGTCTTCTCACACTTTGTATCATCGGCATCAATGGCGACCCCTGCTTGGGATTTCTTTGCAATGTCGATGGTATTTTAGATATCCCTCCACATAGCATCATGCAACAAGGTCCAAACCAAGTGTCTTCCACCTATAGCATCGACATGCTTGGTAGCATCCAACAACAGTTTCTAGTATTCCTCTAGGATCAACACCACAACATCAAAAACATCTTTTTGCTTTTGAGCCTATGCAAACATCTTCTTTATCTTCTCAACACGTTCCCAATTTTCAACAAGTTTGGCAACCAACAAAATAAGTTGAGAGTGATTAGACATCACTTGGTCGCCTACCACGTCCTTCAATAGTTGGGGGCACTTCTCCATGATCATGGTTTGCACTTTCTTCATGGGGTCCTCAAGAGCAATCTTTCTTCTTGGTGATTCCAACACTAATTGATCTAGAAGAGTCTAAAACTAGCAAGCACTTTGCATTTGTCCCTATACTAGGAGTCTTGTTTGATCAATTACAAGGTTCTTCGGCATGGCAATAATGTCCATAGAAGGAGCAAGTTGGAGTTGTTTTCTAGTTGCTACAAGATGTGTTGATGGAACCAAGATTGTGGTTTGCCATCTCTTATTGCCTTGCATATCAATCATTTGTAGACTATAGATCACCCTCCGCAATATTGATATCTTTTTCTTGGCCTCCTCCAAAATCCCATTGTGTACTTTCCTGCTCCATGGTGGCCTTGGGGCCAGCCTATTGTTGAGTGCCCTTGTCTTGTACAAACTCTTCTCCATTATTCCTTCTATGCTTGGTCTACCTCACTTGTATGCCTAGTTCCAAATTGTTGGATGTCATTGGTAGAGATTTCCATGCTAGCATCCAAACCTAAATGTTGCAAATCATGCATTTATGCAATCACCCTAAATTCCTTTTGTTCAACTATGCCATCATGTAGTATCGGCTGATACTTGTTCTTACAATGTCAAGCTAAACACGTCAAGGTTAAATTCTTGCGCATACAAGACTTGAGGGATATATGACATAGTACGAGGGGTTATTGGTCTAGGATGAAGGGTGGTGGATTGTATGTACGGGAACCTTGCGAGGAGAACGATTGGGATGGGGAAAATGGTTGGGGTGAGGGAATGGGTCTCAATAGGGAAATCAAAAATCTAGAAGCATATCCTACATGCATAGGTTCCAATTAATCAATGCATTGAGGCCTTTGGATCTCCCCCAACTGCACAAATGCTCGTTGTGCTTGTTCTTTGCTCTATTGTTTTTCCTTGCCTGAACTTTGCAAGTGATATTCTTTCTTCTATTTTCCACTCTTCCCTCTCACCTCCTTGCGTGCTTGACTTTCACTTCTTGGACCCTTTGTTTCAATTCAGCCATCACAGAGGTTCATTTGCACTTCGTTTCCTTGATCTTATGGCATTGAGCTCATGTAATGACTTCAAGCGATCTCCTCACATTTATTGCTAACATGGTAGGTTTGCAAATACCTAATGAAAAATTTGAGCAATGAACTCCCATATATGCAAATTAAAATTCTATAAATACAAGAGGAAGACGAGGGTCCCTAGGTATAACAACCGGTACGTCCCCTCCATCTTTGGTACCTTTGCCCTTAGAAGTGGTTTTTTATTTCCTCTACTTCCCCCTCCTTGCTACAAAGGTGCCCTTTCCATTTTTGGCTTGGCACTTCCTAGGTTGCATGCGAAGGAAGTATAACTTGCAATGGTTGGTTGCGCATATGCCTATACACTCCTAAGTTTTCTACTAACTTCTATAAGCAACATTTCCTTATCAACAAAGGTAGATAATTTTTGCACATGTATTAGCTTATTCACAAGTGTGTGCACGATGACATCTTCTCAGAGCCTAGTCAATGACACTATATCCCCTAGACTATACAAGGAGTCCCTTGGGTCCTAGGGGTTTGCCATTATAATATCCCTTATTTCTACTAGCAAATGTACTAACCTAAATTCCTAGTCAATTGGGGCTTCACCCTTGTTGAATGTCCATTTTCTATATGTAATGTGGGGTCAACCACTTCACCCCTTTCAGTGTCTTCCATTGGGTAAAACATGGTAAATGAACAAAAATCGAGACTAAAATGCATTCACTACACTAGAAAAAATCTTCACAATGTTTTCATTGATATCATTTGCCAAAACTTCTCCCCAATTGAATATTTGGTCATTGAAAGGCATTTGTTGTGCTAATGCCCTTACATCATATACAAGAATCATTCCATGATGATCTTGGTGACAGTCCAAACGGCCTCGTCATGAATTTGTTCCAATGCAATACCCCATGAGTTCCCAATCACAAGGTGTATATGTTTGATCATAGGATTGATGGGGTGATTTCGAGTCTTATACAACATTAGAGAATGACCCTCATTTGCAAGTTTCAAAGCCTTAGCACTTGCTTTAGTGTCTATCCGGATGACCAATGTAGGTTCCAATTGAATCATTCCATCGCAATGTCTACTCTAAATGGTCTACATAAGCTCAAGGTTGTCTCCAAATACCGGCATTTTCACCAACCATTCTATTACAGTGTCCTTGAGTTTTCAAAATTGGGGTTTCCAATCTTGAGTCATGCACTGTCTGAGTTGAGCTAGGTCTAAAGTGAACCACGTGTCCTCTACAATCTTCTGAATAGGAAATAGTTCATAATATGTCCATTTGGTGTGACATAGTTGTGCACTGATTCCAAATTCCTATTTTTCATCATTTGTATGTCTTAAAATTTTGATTCTTGCATCTTCCATTAGCTTTGATGTCTAAGGACAAGTTAGAGGATCTTGAGTGTTTGTAACAACTTCCATCTATGTTGGGTATAAAAATTCGCCTGCCAATCTATTCACCACAATGTGTTGTCAAAAAATCCTCAATTTGCTCAATTACATAGTTGCTTAGTGACAAATCTATGAATGTCCTAGCCCTGGAAGCATTGTTCCCTGCAATCTTTGTCAAGATGCATTCAATTCAAATTATTCTCACCAACCCTCTTAATTTGCTGCCAACTTCAAATGTCACATCATTGATTTAGCCACTTTTCCCCCAAATCAACTATCAGTTTCATTAACATCGGTGATGTGACATCAATAAACTCCCCTTTTTGTATGCCTTATATCAGCTGACCACTTCTATTTAATGTTACAACTAATCGCTACCACAAATGTTTAAGCTACTATTACACCATTGCCTTCCCCTGCCTGAGGATTTATTTTTTTTTTTTTTTGAATAACCTTTGCAACTTGAATGGCTCTAAAACTTGAAGAATTAGCAGGGCTTTCCAAACATTTCTCACAAATTTGTATCCTTCAAACTCTCCTTCATGCCACAAACACACTACCACCATCAGATTCCAAAGATCTCTTTGCTTTTCCTTTTTCATAACAACAAAAAAACCCCAACTTAGCCATATTTTACACTACGATACCCGCTGAAAATTGCAATTCTATGCTTTATGTGCACAAATACACTTAGTCCTTGCTTTTATGAGGCTGGCCTGGTATTGGTAGGGCTTAAGTCGACTATTGTTTATCTTTCCTTCGAGAATAGTTCACTAAGAATCCCACAATGTTACAACTCCCTTCTCTATGATTTGGTGCATAACAAATGAACCTTGCCATCATATCCTTAACTTTCGTGGATGTGCTCAAAACCTACTTTCATATAGCAACACTACTTGGCCTTCATAAAATTCCTTTGTTCGTAAATTTTTGTGTGCCATGACTTCTAAATTTTCATCTAGACTTCTTGATTCCTTCTCGAGATGAAGCTTGTCTCTTCTGACTACACAAGGTCCATCAATTGCCTTTCCATTTATTCATTAATACCTGTCCTAGTAGCTTAGTGACAATTGCTCAATTTGCTCACTTAATTTAGCACCAACTTCAAATGTCACATCGTTGATTTGACCACTTTCCCCCCAAATCAACCCTAAGTTTCATTAACATTGGTGATGTGACATTAACAAACTCACCTTTTTGTTTGCCTTGTATCATGTGACCACTTCTTCTATTTTATGTTACAACTAATGACCACCACGAATGTTTACGCTACTATTACACCTCTACATTCCCCTGCCTTAGGAATTTTTTTGTTTTTGAATGACCTTGTCAACTTTAATGGCTCTAAAACTTGAAGAATTAGAAGGGCTTTCCAAAAAAAATTCTCACAAATTCATGTCCTCAGAACTCTCCTTCATGCCACAAACACACTACCACCATCAGATTCCAAAGATCTCTTTGCTTTTCTTTTATCACAACAATGAAGATACACCAACTTAGCCATATTTTACACTACCATACCAACTGAAAACTATAATTCTATGCTTTATGTGCACGAATACACTTATTCCTTACTTTTATGAGGCTGGCCTAGTATTGGTAGGGCCTAAGTTGACTACCGTTTACCTTTCCTTCAAGGATATTTCCCTAAAAAATTCACAATGTTACAACTCCCTTGTCTATGATTTAGTGCATAACAAATGATCCTTGCCATCATATCCTTAACTTTCATGGATGTGCTCAAAACCTACTTTCATATAGGAACACTACTTGGCCTTCATAAAATTCCTTTGTTCATAAATTTTTGCGTGCCATGCCTTTTAACTTTTTGTCTTGACTTCCTGATTCCTTCTCGAGATGAAGCTTCATTCTTTTGACTACACAAGATCTATCAATTGCCTTTCCATTTATTATTAATACCTATCCTAGTATCAATAGCAACTCTTAGACTAGGGATCAAATAATCCATAGACTTCACAGCTTCAATGCCATACACTAACTGAAATGCAGTACGACTTGTTACATTCTTGTAATTAGTTCAGCATGCCAATAAGACCGTTGGAATATGATCTTCTCAACAATCCCGATCTACATTGCATATCTTAGTGACCATTTGCTCTAGCACTTTTCTAAATGCCTCTACTTGCCCATTTTCCTGAGGATGGTACGCAATGTTTTTTGATGGGATATAATGAATTCATTTGTTAGCATTATAATTGTATTTTGACAAAATTGAGTACCTTGATTGTTGATTAACAATTTCAAGCATCCAAAGAGGGTCATATGGTTCTCATATAAGAATTTTCTAGTACAATTTGGAATTGCAGCTGCTTCTACTCACGTCGTAAAATAACTTGTGGTTGTAATGATGTATCTCACATTTGATTGTTTTGATAGGTGTTGAATTGGACCAACGAAATCAAACCCCCGTCGCTCAAATGGTTCCACTACAAGCATTAGATTCTAAGGCATTTCATCCTTCGGTGTGGGTTGCCCCACTCTTTGGCAGACATCACACTACTTTTCCACCTTGTGTGCATCTTGAAACACCATAGGCCACCACAACCCACTCTGCAATATCTTTTTTGTAGTAAAAACTCATGCAAAGCAACCTTCGGTAACTCCTCTATGTGCCTCTCGCAAAATACCCCCTCTTCCGTGTTGTAACACAACTATTCGCAAGCACATCATCTTTCTCCAACTTATATAGAAACCCATTGATGCTTGTAAAAGGCAAGGCATGAGCAACCATTTTCTTCTTAATCTTTTGGCAATGTCATGTGTTGCAAAAAGGCTTCAATCTCTTTGAATTGTTCTAGCAGAGCAATGATTTTGAACAAATGTGCATCTAGTGCATCTTCTTGCATTTCCCCAAGGTCTTCTCCAATTTGTATACATCTCAAATGATCAATCTTGACATGTTCCCAATCAACTTTGACAATGATCTCAAACTAATACTTTTAAATAACATCAATGTCATGAAACTCACATAAAATCATGTAAATATGCTAAAATATAATGGAGATCAACACAGAATATAATGGTGGGCCAAGATGTCCCATTATGAACTATATTCATAATAAAATGATAACCCTTAGGGTAGGGCCAGACTATACAATACTCCTTTGGGAAGGAGTAACTCCACAATTACACTTTGAATAGAAGACGCACAACTTACTTGATATCCTTTATTATGACATTCCCCTCCTTGTATAGTCCTCTATCACTAATAATGGATGGGTAAACTCTTAATCGTTATGTAGACCAAGTCACTCCTAATATAATTAATATCACAAGTTGCTTATGTGATTCCCTATAATATACTCACTAAGAGGATGTGTGCCACATGTCGGATTCTCCACACACTAATAATATCATCTCTCTAGGTACATTACAATTCATCTCCCTTAGCACGTTTTGCCCGCGAAACATGAGAAGAAGCCAAATAGTGAGTGTGCTTCAAAGCACTGCACACTTGTCACCATGCTCAATCATCCAACCACCCATATAAGATCTTGGTGAGTGATAGCTCTCTAAACATGGTTCTTGATTTTACTGCACTACTTCTGATTCCATCCATAACCAAAGTTGTTCTTAGTTGGCTTCCATGCATAGCCATAGTGATTACTCCCTATGATTCCATGTTCCGCATGTTTTGCTCATTTGAGTCCATGTATAGCCATGGTAATTGTTCCTTTGATTCCTTTTACATCCATAGTGATTGGTACTGTGACACTCCCTAGCATGCCTCCATGATTTTTTACTCTCATGATGGTGTGGGTGTCTATATGCCTCAACCTTAGTATCTTTTTTTGATACTTTGACCTTGTCAAACCTTTTCTCTTCTAGTGCCTTTGTCTCTTGAGTACATGAATTGTTTTGTTCTGCTTGTACCTTTTCTTCATTTTTTTTCATCTGAATCTTCCTTATGCTCTTTTTAACCATCTTTAAATCCATCCACATGCTCAACCTTGACCTTTCTTTGTTTTTTGCTAAGTGTGATATCCTACAAAGTGAACTTTTTCTTATACCAAAGCTTCATGAACTTTTTCTATATATTAATATTAATCGTTCCCGAAGTCTCTAACCAAGGATGTCCAAGAACAATATCCAAAACATCCATATCCAAAGCATAAAAATCTAAAAGTAATACATGTTTGTCCATTTTAAGCTTCAAATCTTCAAAAAAATGAACATTCTAACTTCTAGTTGAGTGTCCTTGATTTTTTTTGCTTCAACCTATAGTTGCTTGGCTAAGTCAGCATTGATGAAGTTATATTTGTTGCTTGGGTTTATAGATACAATAACCTCATTTTTTTGTATGCATCCATAGAATTGAAATATTGAAACTTCCTTCTTTGAATAACTGGTTGAATCCTTAACCTCCATCTCTCCTTCTATTTCCTTATCTTGCTCACCATTATTACAAAAACCTTTATTTTCTTCTTCTACTACATCATCCTCCCTTTTTACTTATTATTTTTTTTTCAATGTCCCATTTATCTAGGAATGCTTGTTCTATTTGATCCCATGAAAAAGTATTCCATTCTTTTTGCACTTGAGTATACAAACCCAATGCAAAACCATAAAGAGAAAGAAGCAAATCTGAGTGCCATTTATCTTTTATCTAGGAATGTCCCATTTATCTAGGAATGCTTGTTCCATTTGATCCCATGAAAAAGTATTCCATTCCTTTTTGCACTTGAGTATACCAACCCAATGCAAAACCATAAACAGTTTATCCAAATCCCCACCCGACGACCTTCCACTCAATTTGCTTTTCATCCCCAAACCCAAACCCATCAAAATTGGGTCTCCCACCACCTCTGACTGGAAGGGAAAGGCTATTGTAATGGTGGATTTTGAAAAAAACAAACAGATGCTAGAAAACTTCAATTCAAAGGTCCAGCAAGCAGGATTCGGCTTGGCAAAGCTAATGCAGGACTGGAACGAGCTCCACCAAGTGGCAAAGGCCACTGTTCAAACTTTTGTGCAATCTACCCAATGCCCGCCCCAATCCCCTGCTTTTAAATCTCCCAAAGAACTGAAATCCCCCCTAGGTTCCCCCAGGGGGGTCCCCCCCAAACAATCTACTCCACTAGTGAAACGCAGGAAGAGGCCAAGGATGATATTCCCTGGGGAACCCACTAAAGGCCCTAGGAATCGCACTCAAGGCCCTGGGAATCGCACTCGTGCCAAGGCATCGAAAGACAAATCAAGCATCTCGATAAAGGATAGTTCTATTGTTGATGACACCCTGGAGGGCCCCTTCACTTAATTTGGTTTAGTTTCTATTTCCTGTCATGTTTTGCTCTATGTTTTAGTGTTTCTTTTTTATCGTCTCAGTCGTGAAGGCCCTATTTAAACTTTTGTATCTCACCCTTGGGGTTCCAGGTCCCTGTAAAACCTGGGTTTACCTTATCAAATAAAAAAATCTAAGTGCCATAAATCTAAATTAAAATGGATCTTCTTAAATTCAAACCACCATTTTCGAGCATTAATATCCTTATTTGCAGAAAAATAAAATGGAAATGCCATGATCCACAATTCATAAAAACTAGGGTTTCAAAAATAATTGTATTCACTAGATCTCCTTTTCTACCACAGATCTAATATTAGGAATATGTAGAAAAGTAGATTTGAATATTTTCTTTGAATTGCAAAATAAAGAGCTTGAATTGATCACTGAAAATAAATGATATGATTTTTTTTCGTCGGTCGCATATAAAAAATTCATTAGATATCTGGTTTGCAATGTCAACTTCATATCGCTATATCTCCCTTGATACTACTCAAAATCCTTAGTGTGGTCACTTTTTGAAAAGCTCTCAAAATCCTCTTTCTAACCACAAAAAAACAATCTAAATTGGATGCCTACATGAAAGGAACGAACTTTTGTAAGCAATAAACCTTCTTTAAAAAATTCAGCAAAACAAAAATTCTCCCACTTTGACCAAATCACCACTTTGATACTAGATGTTATGATACTCGCATAAATTCATGTAATTATGATGAAATGTAATGGAGATCAACACAAAATATAATGGTGGGCCAAGATGCCCAATATGAAATATATTCAGAATAAAATGATAACTCCTAAGGTAGGGCCACACCGTACAATACTCCTTTAGGAAAGAATAACTCCACAAATACATTTCGAATAGAAGTCTCTAAACTTAATTGATATCCTTTACAATGATATTCCCCTCCTTATATATAGACCTCTATCACTAATAATGGATAAGTAAATTCATAATCCCAAACTGCCTAATGTAATTAATACCACAAGTTACCCATATGACTCCCTATAATATACCCACTATAAGTATGTGTGTCACATGTTGGCGTCTCCACCCATAATAATATCATCTATCTAGGTACATTACAATCAACCATCATGAAATCCTTCCTCCCATCAACAACTTGTTCACCAAGTACTTTATTGCCTAATGGCCAATATAAAATTCAAAATGGAAATTTTGAAGAGCAAACACCATCACAAGAGCTTTTCTATCTGTGGTGGTGTAATTTTGTTCTATTGAAAAAGACTTCCTGCTAGCAAAATACACCAAATGATCAAGATTTCCTTCTCCCATTTGTGTGAGGACGGCACTGATCGCAGCTCCTGAAGCATCAACATGCATGTAGAATGTCTTATAGTCCAATTAGGGAAGAATCGGATAGGAGTTGTAATGGGCCATTGTTTTAGTTTCTCAAAAGCTTCTTGGCACTCCTTCGTCCATACAATGTTTTGATCCTTATGTATCAACTTCTCCATTGCTGCTGCAATATCATCATACCCAAGGATGACCTTATAATACAAAATATGCCCTAAAAATGACCTCACTTATGACGGGTTGGCTAGCAATTCACTACCACAGTAATCTTTGCCTAATCAACCAAAATACCTTCATTGTATACAACATGTCCCAACAACACCCTAAAAGTTTTGAAAAAAAGCACTTTTTCATATTCAATGTGATTCATTATGCTCTGCATTATTCAAACATTAGTCACAACGTTGATAGGTGCTCCTTGAGATGTTGGGATTATTTAGTGTGAACATATTGTATGTTAAAAAAAAATATAGGTTATAAATATATAATTGTTGAGAGAAAATAAAGGTGTTGATGTACACCTATAATAGCTTGTATTATTAGTGCATTGTTTTATCCATGCACTAATATGGGACAGAGAGATTTAAAGAATGTTAGTTGTTAGTTGTTAGAACAACTAACCTGTTATTAAGGAGAGTGGTTATTGACCAATTCATATATATTTGTAATGGTTGTGATTAATGATTAATGAATGTGATTCACCGAATCGTGCTTCTGCACATTTGAGCCTTTTGGCTCTTCACTATTAATGGGTTAATTCCTATCATTAGTATCAGAGCAGGTGTCCAAGACACTCTAAGCATTGTTAATCATCCACTCATCGTTTTGTTCAACACGACTCAATGACCAAGCCGTGCAGACCACTTGCAACAATCATTGCTCTGTTCGTCTACAGTTCTTGCATGCTACCAATGGTCTAATAATGTAGACCACGTGCAAACCTATTGGTATTCATCACCCATTTGCATCTCCTTCCTCTTTCACTTTGTTCACTCTCTCCACTATTTTTCATTCGATTCTACTCACAATTTGCATTTTGAAAATTTGAAAAATAAAAAACAATATATATATATATATATATGAATATTGCAGTTTTATTTTGGATCAAGCCATATAGTTTAAGTTTGGTTTGATTGCATGGGGATCACATTCGCAGGGAATACAACAATTGGATCTGATTTTGAATTTTTTGTCTGCCATACATCTTAGAGTCTCAAATATTGCAAGGATGTACAAGTTATGTGTGTGTATTGAGGATTTGATCTTCGTTTGCATTGCTCAGTCAGATTTGTGGTACACCAAAATCCGCAAAGATGGCATAAAGAGAAAGGCATCTACGGACCAAATGAGAGAAGAAAGATCTGCCAAGATGTCCGCTAGAGTATTCCAGGCAGAATGCATGGTAGCGAGGGGGTGAAACTCGCCATGAGGGAGCACACCCTCACCAGAAAGTGCAGAGCATAGTCCACGGGTCTGGATTTAAGATCTACCCGCAAATCATCCCTAAACACTTATCAAGTGAAGAATCCTTTGCTGTTGGACAATTTTGGACCTTGGCATTATCATTGCATTGGACTTCTGAAACCTGAGCACCGTTTTCCATCAAGATCCTACGCTCAATCTGATCTTCCCCAAGCCCATTCAACTCAGTCCAAGTTGGCTCAACACTCCCTGCATGCAATTTTCTCCATTCAAACCGCCTTATTCCTCAACGGCAGTTTCTGAAAAAAAAAGAATTTGTAGTTTCAATTAAAGTTTTGTAGAATGAGATTAAGTTTTAGGTCTTTTGTCTTTAATATATTTTGTTTAGTTTTGGTTTGGTGTTAGGTCGTAAAGTCATATAGTATTTTTATTGCGTAGTTTTGAATTTCATTGTTTTTAGTGTTATGGTAAGTGTTTTTTTTAGATTTTGTTAATATTTTTTTATTTCAGTTTAGTTTTTTATTTATATGTATTAAGTCTTTTAAGTTTTTGATTTTGTTTGTTATTTAGTTCTTATTTTATATTATTTGGTTTTTTAAGTTTGCTTTAGTTATAGTATTTAATATTAAATTTTGTTTTTAAGTTCCATAATTTAAGTTTTTA
Source organism: Torreya grandis (assembly GCA_037957365.1). Lineage (NCBI taxonomy): Eukaryota > Viridiplantae > Streptophyta > Pinopsida > Cupressales > Taxaceae > Torreya > Torreya grandis. The sequence goes on along the minus strand of JARHVA010001297.1, from coordinate 3,338,872 downwards.
GATTTATATTATGTTATAGATTTTTATGGTCTATAATTTCTTTGATAGTTATTAAAACGTGTTTATCATATTTTGTTATTTGCATGAGTTTTCAATATTTTAGATTTTAGATTTCATGGTACAATGAAAGATTGGTCGTTTTTTATTAATTTGATTCATAGTTTGTTATGTTTGAGTTTAGAGTTTTTAAGGTTATTTATTTTAGTTTTTTGGCGGTAAAGTTCTAAGTTTAGGTATTTAGGGTTCTTTTAGATTTTATTATTTTTGTCAATAAAAATCTAAAATTGTCAAGTACGCTTCAAGTCGTCAATGTTAAATAAGCATATGATGCTTCTCAATGCAAAAGCTTCCTTTCTTGTAATAGACATATTATCGAGCAAACCCGACGTCTGCAAATCAAGACTATGGGAGGCTCTGTTTTTTCCCATGTTCACTTGAAGGGAGAGAATGTTGGTGTGTGAACATATTGTATGTTAGAAAATAAATATAGGTTAGAAGTATATTATTGTTGAGAAAAAATAAAGGTGTTGATATACACCTATAATAGCTTGTATTATTAGTGTGTTGTTTCAACCATGCACTAATATAGGATAGAGAGAGATTTAAGGAATGTTAATTGTTAGTTGTTAGCTGTTAGCTGTTAGAACAACTAACCTATTATTAGGGAGAGTAGTTATAGGACAATTCATATATATTTGTAATGGTCGTGATTAATGATTAATGAATGTGGTTGACCAAATCATGCTTGTGCACATTTAAGCCTTTGGCTGTTCACTGCTAATGGATTAATTCATATCATGAGAAAGGATAAGGCTGCCAAATCATTCAAGCAGACTACAAGAAAATCATGCATACAGCGTCTATCAGCGGAGACTAACTATTGAAAACACACAGTTGGACAATTCTTCATACCAAATGGAATCATCTTATAAGCAAACAATCCCCATTTTGTTGTGAATATTGTTTTCGATCAGTCCTCCGCAATGGAAATCTAATGATATCTACTCAATCTATCTGTGGACAAAAAAATTGTGTCTAGCTACAACTAATATTTCATCAATGAATGATGTGGGAAAAGAACCATTTCACAAGCATTGTTCAATGCTCTATAATCCCCATAGATTCAGATTTACCTTGTCTTCTTTGGTTGAACCACCATGGGACTTACCCACTCCAAATTTTCTACAAGATAAATCAACGCAACATCTACCATTCTCTCAATTTTTGTCTTGACTTTCAGTTTCATAGTAGGGTTCAACGTATATGGCCCTTTCTTGATGGATCTTACTCCTTTAGTTTTATGTGCATTTTTTCCAAAGAAGGATCGACTCCTTTGATCTCACTAAATTTTGTTGGAAAGATATCCTTTTAATCCTACAACAACTGAACCATATCCGGACTTCTTTTTGTTTTTAGTCATCTCCAATTGTAGCCATTTTGGGAAGTTCTTTTGTGCCAATATTTACTTGGTTAGTCTTCAATGGCTCACGGTAAGTTTTATTGTTCTCACCATGCATCGTGTCCTTTACAACCCTCTCACCTTGTTCAACATCCACCTAGATACATTGCAGGGAGTCCTCCAATTTGTTAATGTCTTTCTTTTTCTTTGAAAGCTTCACAATCCATTTTGGTTCAAGCATTCCTTTTAGAACAGAATCTTTTTTACTATCACTTGATGTAAATGCTTTGGAACTTCCCCAAATACGATTACATGATTTGAGAACAAATCCCTCTGCTTCCCAAATTTTATTGCATCGTTTCACAATCTCCTTGATGCTCATTTCCTCCTTCACCCTATGTTTTCTTTCATCCCATGGCTCCATCCAATTCTCTTCTCCAAAACAAAAAAAAATCTCCATTTTCCTTGGCGCTACTTGAACCAATGCATTTTCCTCTTCAAATGTCAAGGTTTGTATGAAGTCCTACTACACTTGAATTCAAGAAAAATGTTTCCCTTCTCCCCTCTTAATGCATGTACCATGCCTTTGGCAGTGGTGCCAATGTGGTGTTCAACACATGTACCAAATAACAAGACACCATAAACTACTTTGTCCATATGTCTATGCAAATGTGTATGTAATTCAAGGGATTGTCCTAGCTGAAACAAAGGCCACTACCATGCAAAATCTCCAAGTTGAAATCTTGCTCACGACATTTAACAGAAATTTTTCCCAGTCAAAGTGATCTCCTTTGTGCACTACCGAACATGTTGCAGCACTTCGTTAAGTGAGTAGTTCAAAGCATCCACCAACGTAACCACGTTTGTGATGTATATTTCAAATCTAGTCAAGAATGCGGTCAAACTTTCCACACCAAGTAGTGCGTTATCTTTCTGTCTTGCACAAAAACCATGCGCATTGGTCTTGTTTCATGGTCTCATCTTGCAAAGTTAACCATGTCAACATCTGAATCACCACTTATAGACGATGTAGCAGCTGATGGGATTTTCCCCTCCAAAGTAGGTTCAATGGAATCCTCAACTATTGTTATAATTGTGCAATATCAGACTTGACGAGAGAATGCAATGATGGACATTTATATGCAAAAAATTATTGATGTTACGAGAAGGTTTGAATCTTGGCAGGCCTTCTTTGAATCTCTTCACAATTGTTCGCAGCCTTCAAATCAATTGACAGCCTCCAGTGATAACCATGTTTTCTTCATGACTTCTAATTTTGACAACGGCCTTTACTTTGTACAAATTCTCTCTAGCTCCTTTGCATGGCGATGTGGGCTTCTTGGGCATCGAATATAGATTTACTTGTGCTATAGTCACAAGGATTGTGATGACCTCATTTTATTTATGTGCTTCTAGCTTTTCATCAATTATGTTTATATACATCCATCCATCATATGCCCACTCTTTCCTTATCAACACGGGATAGTGTGTTTCATCTGTTTCCATTTCAATTACCTTGCAATTTCAAGCAGTGACTTTGGAGGCGCACAAGAAGAAGACCTATAAGGAGGGGTCGGAGGAGGATGTTGAGGAGGACAGTGATGATGAGAGGGATGGACATGACGAGAAGGAAGTTGACGAGGATGACGACGATGAGAGGGATGGAAATAACAGGGAGGACGAGAGTGATGACAATTCAAGGGAGTAAGGCATCCACACATCTCACCAAGGCCGGTTTAGCACTTGCAACTTGAGCCAAGCCTCATTAGTGCCTATGGAAATAGGACCAGGGTCATCTACATAACTTCCCTGTCCAACCATTCGTATAGCTCAGTTTTTTGCATGGACCACTCCAATGCCGACCCAAACCAAAGTCCCTCCCCCAAAGGATGAATTTGATCTCATTGCAAAGTAATATAGAGAGGGGACCTTGGAGTTTGCCCCCGTGAAGCTAGCATTTATGCAGTGGGAAAAGTACTCCACAGAGAGGAAGATTGAGCACACAAAGCACATAGAGGCAAGGAGTGCACAAAAAATTTCCCAAGAGGACCTTCAATAAGGCCTTGATACAAAGGAGGTTCCTCCAAACTCCCACCTAGGTATGCCAAAGGAAGTAGTTCAAATAGATACACTCCTCCAAGAGAATCATGATGAGCATGTCCAATCAAAGGAGGTGATGGTGCCATCCCAACAACAACAAGATTCCACCAAAGCCCTAAGTCCATGATACGAACTAAAACTCAAGCAAAGCAACAATAAATAGTATTTGTTGTAACCTCTTTTCTAAAGGAAAGAAGGATAAACTCAGGATTAGTGAGTGGACAAGAGTTCACGAGCAGCTCAGACAATTGCGTACAAGGATTATGGAGCAACTTATAAGCTTCGAGTATAAGCAATGGGAGTCTCGTACAGCATATTGACATACAAAATTTCAGTAGTATACACCAAGGTCAAGTCCAAGGACTTCACATGGTGCACCATTACAATTACCACACACATTTGTGGAGGGGTGTACTAGACAAAGCTTCAAAGTGGAAGTGTATGTGGTAAGACTACAAAGGATGGGACTCTTCAAACCACTATTGACCAGTTTCTCTATTTGGACCTTCATTTTAGATGCACTTAGTAATGGCTCACAATGAATAGAGGAAGAGATACCAAATGGAGGATTAGTGTGCCATGTTGTGAACACAAGAAGCATTGAATGAGACAATAATCAAACAAACAACAAATACATGTTTGTGTCTTATAGTGTAAAATCAATGTCTGAACACCAAGATGATACAGTTAAAAAATAAATTGATAGCCCATGAGAAGCAAGCTCACATCAAGGACCTTGAGTTGAAGAATGCACAAGTAAACTAAGAAGGCGAACAAGAGGTGTGAGGAGGCATTGGGGAAATCTTCCCTATCAGGTTTGGAGTTGGCCTAAACAAAAGCAAGAAAGCAGAATGGGAGAAAACTATTTTAACCTGGAGTGGGAGGCCAAGTATATACATCGGTTCACCGTTCAACAATTGAAATACAACATTAGCACAAGCATCAAACCTCAGACACAAACTGAAGCAGCTTTGAGCATGGATGAAATGTCCCCAAAATAGGATATTTTCTAAATTTTGAATTTTTTGCAAAACCCTAGATGAAATGTCAATTCTGATTTTTATTTCTAGCAAACCCTAGCTATCAAAAACACTCCCAAAATTAGCATAGAATTGTGCCAAGCTCAACGCACCCAATAGATAATCCAATCAAGCAATTTAGACCTTAAAAAAAAGGAATTAGCCCTCAAACCCTAGGTGCCCACAATTGGAACATTTAATTAAAAATTGCAGCTGATCTATCATGCAATATTCTTCATGAAACCCTTATAAAATTACACAAATACTATTGAATTGATAAGCAGAATTTATTCTGAATTTTCTGAATGTATTTGAAGCCAAAAAACCCTCCAATTTAAATCGCCAAGGCTGGAAAAATAAAAAAATTATTATAGAATATTTGAAGGCAAGAATGACCCTCAAAATAAGGTCAAAACCCTTCCAAGTCAAGTCGCCACAATGCAGAAATATTATAATAAAATCAGAATGTCACTTAGGGCACAAATCACCCAAAAGTATAAGCAAAACATCTACCAATCAAGTTGCCAACCTCCACAAGCAAGTCACCCAACCTGAAACTAGCAAAAGATGGTGTTTAAAACACCTTTCGAGAAATAGATAACTCAATGGCAGCCTCTAGGTGAAGCTACCCCAACGGAGGAAGAGGGTTTGCATCCTCTAACCTTTTTGCTAGAAGGTTTTTGTCTTCAAAGCAATGGCTCAAGAGTTTTCATGCTTAAAGACCAAGATTTGAATATCAAAACATGTATACCTCCAAATAAAACCTTCCTTTGTTTTAAAACAACTTCCCCCAAGGCGCACGCCCAAAAGGGAGGGAACCGTATATTCAAATCATAAGGGTGATTGCTTTTAAAACTCTTACTTTAGTCAAGTGATGCTCATGACCCTTAAAGGGCCCCAACTTAAATGATTCTTATAACATAAAGTACCTTTTACATGTATTCATTCTTAATCACTTATTTCTCTTTCATTTCTTTCTTTTCCTTTAGCCCCCAGGAAATGGGTTAAGGTTAAAGGTCTTCAAAGATGTTTCTAACAAAAGAGGGACATGACAATCCTCCACGCCCAAAATTGCTTGTCCTCAAGCAATTGAAATACCCATAGGGCTGTTCCCACCATAGAATTAATGCACAACTTGATCCTTGGTCCTTCCCATGTGGGAGAACCCTCTTGGTGAAGCCTCTTACTGCTGTATATGAGGATTATTTGTTGATCATGCATGCTGGAATTGAAAAAACAGCAGTACCATATCCTCTTTCCTCTTGCCATTGAGCCCATGCACTTCAAAAATGCCAATAAGATGATGAAATCAAATAAATTTTTAAAACTAGCATTACAAAAGTGGCTGAAAAAATACATTCCAACAATGTGATCTTCAAACACTTGGGCCTTGATTGCCTTTATATCAGCACATACACAAGAAGCAAACACATTAGTCCAAAAAGGAGTTCTCCAATGTGTTTTTTGGTGTCTTCCATGGGTTGGAAATCCTCTCCACAAGGTGATCCTTCAATCCTTGGCCCTCATGCTCCTAGGCCCTTCGATATTAAAATGGAATGTTTTGCACGGAGACCTATACATTATGATTAGAGGGCTGTATTTGCAACTTTCAGCCATGGAATTCCTCTCGGAGATCCCCTTTCTCACTTCCCTCTTGCCCCTTGATGTATCAAACATGTGTGCAACTTTAAGAGGAACAAAATTGAAATAATGCTTTACCTTAGAAGAGTTGGATTTGTCATAGTAAGTGTTGTCACCCTGGAGTTGCACCCTAAATCAAAGACGTGTTGAAATGGCTAATCCTCTCTCCGATTGAAACAATGGGATCTTCTCACGAGGGTGGGTGCCTCAATGGTGAGAAGAACCTCTACAGAAGGCCAGTTCCTATAAGATGTATCAATGAGGATCTCTACTCTGCACTGCGGACTACCATGGAAAAGGGAGAAAAAAACTTGAAGGGGAAATCCTACCTAATGATGATACACCAGAATGTTGATCCACCCTACTTGGAACCTTGAACACTGAACAAACAAGAGAAAAGGAAGACCTTTGATTTCAATTGATCACTATGCATAAGTATTTCATGAGAAGGTTCGATCCAATGACAAAATGTGAGGGAAAACGATGGAGAGAGGTCTGATACAAGACACTATGCAACGACTTAACATCCACTTACCGCTTCAGCAAAAGACCTATAAAACACTGAACATGACCTGCATAACATGATAAGTTAGCAACTAGATATGAATCAAAATTTGGGAAGGGAGAGAAATTTACCACGTATGCAAATTGTTGAATGAATGTACACTATGCCAGCACTTGAAATCTGAAAATGCAGTCCTTCTATTGATTAAAGAGGTTACACAACTCACCAATGATAGAGTTTGGTCTTACCAAGAGAGGGATCCTTTTTATAAGGCTGAAAAGCCATTTATATAGAAAATTACATAAAACCAAGATATTGGCATTTGAAAATAGAGAGGACGTAAACTCAAACCAACTCAGCCTTTACAAAAGTCTATTTTGTCTTGCATGAAAATTCCTTGCGTTGAAAAGTGGATGATGGGTTCAAACATTTGACTTTGCTTATGCATGATCCGCTGACCCATGTCTAAATTTAGAGATTAGCTCTTTGGCATTTGAAAGTGGACGGCTGGGCTTGTTAAAATGCCCACCTCTCTTTGCATGGAAATCCACGTTAAAAGTCAAAAGATGAACTCTACTCGAACTGCTGGAATGTTTGGAGAAGCGTGACTTTGACTAGACAAAACTGTGGGTCAACTGAAACTTAGAAATCTGCCAAAAATAGCCCTTGTTCGCATGTATTTTCTCTTATTTTGGTCTGCATGTTCGTGTCTAGTTTTGGCAGGATTCTATTTTTGGATTATTTTGTCTATATTTGGTCTATATTTCCTCGGATTTCCTGGCTATTCCCTTAGCCTAATTCTTTCGAATATTCTTTTTTATTTGTGGATTTCCTTTGGTCTCGGATTTTATTCGAATATTCTGCTTTGCCTGTATATATTATCTTTAGGGTTTTTGGCTATCTACTTGGTCTTATATTCCTTTGGATTTCTTTCTTGCCAATTTTTCCCATTTTATTCTCTTTGGCTTTTATGTCTTGCCCCCCTGGATTTACCTTTGGTTTTCTTGCGGACTTTTATTATCTCCTTGGCTTTATTATTTTCTGCCACTTTTCCTTGATTTGTTTGCATTTTGCCCGAAGGAATCCTTCGAACAAAAAGTCCGAAGGAATTCCTTCGGACTTTTTGTTTGAAGGATATCTTTCCTTCTAAATTTTTCTTTTCCTTTTTTATTCCCTCGGGTTTTTTCGCTTTGACTACCTATGGGCTTTGTTTGGTCCATTTCCTTTGGAATTCTGTTGACCCTTGGTTTATTCTTTCATTTGGACTTTTATCTTGCGAAAAAAATGTCAGTCTCCTCTGTGTTTGACAATTATTCCGAAGGAATCCTTCGGACTCTTCACTGGCACCTACTTCGGATTCTTCATTGCTTGTTACTTATAAAAAGAGATAAGTCATTCACCCTAGGAAACCCGAAATGCACTATCTTGAGTAATTTGAGTTTCTAAACCCGAATTACTTCTACTGATAAAACTTTCATAAGCAAAGCACTTCTCAAAATCCAATTTGCACTGTCAAGAGTAATTCGGGTTTTCCAACCCGGATTACTTTTGCTAATAAAACTTTCATAAGCAAAACACTTCTCAAAACCCGATTTGCACTATCAAGAGTAATTTGGGTTTTCCAACCCGGATTACTTCTACCGAGGGGTTTCAACTGCTAATTACTCATAAAGTGAAATAAGTTCTCTTGTAAAACCCAAAGACTTCTTCCAAAAAACCTGAAGTCTTCTACTGTGTAAAACCTGAAGTCTTGCTTGAATGCCCACCCTCTCACGCTAAGGCAAAATTTTGGTATGTAGGCCAAAAAATGGCCAACATTTCTGGCGACTCGCAGGGAAGCATTCCTGCTATGCTTGAGAACTTAGACCATATAGATACTATTAGAACTTCCAAAACAATGATAACCCTGATTTCTGACTGAAAATCTCCTTCGATCATGGCTGAAGTAACCTTTCTCCTTCAAAATAAGAAGGGAAACACACGAAAGCAAGAAAGCTAAGAAACAAATATGCAAACAAACACTTATTGGAACATAACTGAACAAAACTAATGTGTTGGAACAGCACTTGGAGGAAAACAAACTAACAAAGAACCTAACTAACCATGACAAAGCACGATCCACCTGGATCAAAAGGAAAATTCTTAAACTCAGTCACTCCAAGAGATGGTACTAGTTGCAAGGCAAGATGTTTATCAATCATAACCTTTGATAAGGCATTTTATTGTCCACCAACTGTATTAGCATCTTCTCAAATGAGTCATCAATAGCAAACCAGTCACCAACAAAGACAAACTCATGAAGTACTCCCTGATATTTTTCGCACTGCTTGTCATCTACCACCTTGTCTAGTGATATCTCATCTATGCATTGTTCTTCAGTGGCCACACCCTTTTTATCGACTGTTGCAATTTCATCCAGCTCTTCAAGGAGCTTTGAATAAGCAACCCAATCTGTATTATGATCTTGAATAGGTGATTCTTGATTATATTTCTCATAAACATGCTCTTCAATAGCCAACATATCCATACAAAGCTCTTCAATCTCTTGTAGAGATTCAAGGTACAACTGCCAATCATTTTTTTGTTCCTCATTTTGATCTATTTGAACTGAATCAGCTTGAAAGCTATTTGGATCCTTCTCAATAGGGGATAGCTGTAACTCATTTATGACTTCAATCTGCACCAACTCCTCTTGGAGTTCCTCTACATCAAGATCAATCTTCTCATTATTAAATACAATTGGATGCTCAACTACAACCTTAAGTGAAGTATCAATAGGAAATTCTTCCTTAAACACATCTGAAGCATCCTCCACACACTGTGCAAAAACTTGACCTATAGCTGCAACCTCTTTCTCAATCCTCCAAAGAACAGGGTCCTCCTGAAGAAGGGAGGCGGTGGGAGGGTGATGAAATTCATTTGTTTGAGAGGAAAAATGAAGCATGGGAGGTTGATCATGATCGAATTTTGGAATCTTGAGGGCAATGGAATTATCTAGGGAGTTTTGGAGAGGAGGGAAAGAGAAACTCTTAAAGACCTTTGTATTTTGTTCCTTCCACTTGGCCATTACCTCATCAAAGTCTAAAACCTACTTGTCTTCTTGGACAACTTGAGCATGAGGGATGATTGGTGAGGAAAGGGGACTATAGGAAGGTTTAGTCTCATGAATAGTCACTTTAATGGGCTCTTGAATAGACTCTTGACTCCAACTAGGAAGCTCCCTCGGCACACACTGGGCATGGTTAAGAACCTCATGAGAATAAGGAGTACAAGAACCCTTTGTAGACAAGTGACTCAACTCGATTTTCTGCCTATCCCAAGCCTCCATCTTCTCTAATACAAAAAATACACAGCTCATTTATCTCTTCTGGATCATTGGACACATTTTGGAATAGACCATTCACTTCTTCATACTGAGAGTTTGAACAAACTTTCCTCACATATGCTGGTATTTTGAGCTCTATCTCATCCATTCTTTCTTGGAGCCAAGGCTGCTCATATGACTGATATGGCTCAACATAACTTTGATAATACTCCTGATAACGCTGATTAGGTTCATAAAAAGGCTCATAGGCATCATGATAAGTTTGGTATGATCCATCATTGGGCTAATAAAGAAACACAGCATAGGAATTCTCTTCTTATACAGCGATCAAAACTCATTCATGATAATGCAATACTTACATGGAAAATGTGACTTGATTATTAGAAGCAACCACCTGAGCTTGAAATTGCCAAATACTTCTTGAAGAACGTTGTTGCAACTGCGATTTCATTAAGACCAGCTCCAAACGAGTCCCACTGGGCGTGCCAGAAACTGTTGTCAACGTGGAGTTGCACCCTGAATAAAAAACATGCTGAAATGGTTAATCCTCTCTCCGGTTGGAACAATGAGATCTTCTCACGAGGGTGGGTGCCTCAATGGTGAGAAGAACCTCCAGAGAACGCTGATTTCTGTAAGATGTATGAATGAAGATCTCTACTCTGCGCTACGGACTACCATGGAAAAGGGAGAAAGAAACTTGAAGGGGAAATCCTACCTAATGACGATGATACACCAGAATGTTGATCCACCCTACTTGGAACCTTGAACAATGAACAAACAAGGGAAAAGGAAGACCTTTGATTTCAATTGATCACTATGCATAAGTATTTTATGAGAAGGTTCGATCCAATGACAACGTGAAGAAAAACGATGGAGAGAGGTCTGATACAAGACACTATGCAGCCACCTAACATCCACTTACAGGGTCAGCAAAAGACCTATAAAACACTGAACATAACCTGCATAACATGATAAGCTAGCAACTAGCTTATCAAAATTTGAGTAGGGAGAGAAATCTACCACGTATGCAAATTGTTGAATGAATGTACACTATGCCAGCACTTGAAATCTGAAAATACAGTCCTATTGATTAAAGAAGTTACACAACTCACAAATGGCAAAGTCTGGTCTTACCAAGAGAGGGATCCTTTTTACAAGGCTGAAAAGCCATTAATATAGAAAATTACAAAAAGCCAAGAGATTGGCGTTTGAAAATAGAGAGAGCGTAAACTCAAACCAACTCAGCCTTTACAAAAGTCTATTTTGTCTTGCATGAAAATTCCTTGCATTGAAAAAAAAAAAAAACAAGCTTTGGATGCATGACACCTACGAATAGATGTCTTGACCTGAAAACTAGTCAACTTCAAAACAAGAGTAGTTGAATTCACTCGAACTGCTGGAACGTTTAAAAGTCTCCCCTTTGCATGAGATCAATGCAAATGCCAAATTAAGAATTACGTTTGAACCACCAGAACATTTCGAGCAAACAAGTCAAACGAAAGTGCATGCATAGAATTTATCGTTGTTTGAAATGTTCAACGTTTTGTCTGTTCATCATGGAAGACAACTCTATTTTCAAAACTGAAGTGTGCTTGCTTTCTTAAACACGTTCACTTTGTTGGAGTCACTCACGTTAGTCTGTGCATGATCTTCGTTTATCCTGCCTTTGTCTTTATTCTGCATTTGTTTTATTCGTTGTTCAAGCTTATGTCCATGTTCAGTTCTGCTTTAATCTCTGCTCATGCCTCTTGTTCAGTCCGCAAGAATAAGGATAGTTTCAAAAAACCCGATAGAAAAGACAAGGGCGTAAGCAAAGGCCAAAAAAGAGAAAAGGAAATGCCAAGCTGGGAAAAGAGAAGAGACAAAGAGTGTCCGAAGGACGAAAGCTAAAATAAAGCCCAATTCTCGAATTAAAGCAGAACACAGAAAAAGCCAGAGAAAACACGAAGTGAACTGAGCATGTCCGAAGGAATTTGTTTCCTTGTCAATTTTCCCGAAATTATTCTTTCAGGCTCTTACATCCTACCCTTTGATTTTTTTCAGACTTTTGTTTACTTCATATCCCTGTGGATTTCCTGTTTGACAATTATTCCGAAGGATTCTTCTTTGCCTTTGTTCTTTTATTTTCCTCGAGTTTTTTATCCTCCCGAATTTCTTCGGACTTTTTGTCCAAAGGAATTCCGAAGGAATTCATTTCCTTTGGCTATCTTTTCCCCGAAGGGCAAATGCCCTTTGGGAACTTTGCTTTTGTCTCTGCCCTCTGCAAGAGCTTCTGCTTCCCAATAACGCCCTTCAAAACTTTTGAAAGGGTCTTGCCACCAACCAAGTGCCCTCCGCAAGGGCAGGTGTCCTTCAGAAAAATGAATTATGTTCTTTGGAATTTTGCCAAGGTCTTCTTCATGCTTGAAGTGTCCCCCGCAAGGGCACATACCCTTCGGGGAAATTGTAAATGTCCCTATGCGACGCCCAGATGTCCTCTGCAAGGGCTATGTATTCCAGGAGTGCCCTTCGGAAGAATTGAAAAGGTCCACTTCACCGACCAAGTGCCCTCCGCAAGGGCATGTCTGCCTTTAAAAGTGTCATTTCGAAAGAATTGTAGGGCACCCAGGGTTTTTGTAGGGCACTCGGGCTTTTTGAAGGGCACCTGAGCTTTTTGTAACTGTCCTTATTCCTTCGGACTTTTGTCTTAACTTGAAAACCAGTGTTCTCAATGGTGCTTTTCTCCTTTCTTTCGGACAAAATGCCCAAAGAAAATAAGCCTTGAACGACTGCCACTTAGTCATTTTTTCGGACTTTTACACAGTCCTTTGAGAGCTCTTTCTCTCGGACAAAATGTCCGAAGAAATAGTCCACCTCTTATACCCGAAAAATTCCTTGGGAAGACAAAACAAATAAACTTACAACTTGTATATCTTGGCTGTATTTGCACATTTTGCTGTAATCAAGAAAGCTCCTTGGAAACCTCTGAATGACTAAAATTCACCTGGCTGTAGATGGCCACTTGGGTGGCTGTAAATGCTCATTTAAGGACCCCAAAACTGATTCACAAGACAAACTTGGCACCATAGCAAAGTTTCAAATAGTAGGGATGACAATTTGCCCTGTGGGGGGCAAAATTGTCAACAGTAACCTTGCTTCCTTACCATAGACTCGCTTGTATGAAGAGTTGGCTATTGACCTCTTGTAGGTGATTCTATAAGCCCATAGAGCTGACTTCAACTTGAGATGCCATGACCTCTGATTGTCTTCAATAGTCCTTCGTATGATCCTTAAGAGGTTCTTGTTTGTAGATTTAGCAAGGCCATTTCCTTGTGGATAATAATCCGATGAAGCGCTAAGATAAACTTCATGTTGGACAACCCATTGGCTCAGCCTAGATCCCACAAAAGCCATTGCATTGTCAAAAATAATGGTTGAAGGAACTCCAAACCTAGTAAGCAAACCTTCATAGAAATCAAAAACGTTAGTTTCATTTGTTTCTTTCAATGCAATTGCTTCCGTCCAACATGTGAAGTAATCCGTAGCTGTTAGAATACACTTATGCCCTGAACTCGAAGGAGGATTAATGAAACCAATAAAGTCCAATCCCCACTGGACAAAAGGCTGATCCAATGCAATTGGGTTAAGGGGCAAGGCTGCAAGTTTAACTTTTCCTACAAACATAGCACATTGTTTGCACTTCCTAACCCATGTATGGCAATTGCCAAATATAGTAGGCCAATAGTACCCACCTCTCATGATTTTAAGTGTTGTAGTTCTTGCGGAAAAATGTCCACCGTGTCCATCATGGAACTCTTCAAGTAATCTTTGAGTTTGGCTTGGTTCCACACACCTTAGTAACATTCCATTAATATTATTTTTGAACAAAACACCGTCAACGTGCAAGAATAGAATTGATTGCAATCTAAAATACCTTTTTTTTTAAGCACTTAGATGAAAAAGGTAAAAACCAACTTGCAGATAGCTTACCAAATCACGAAACCCGCTGGAAGGTGAGGTGTGAACAGCAGCAATCTCTTCATCATTTGACACTAAAACAACTTCATCAGTTTCTTGCAAGTCCTGAGCTAGATGCTCACAAAGTCCTTTGCCTCTAACTAGCTTTGTAACCTTAATCCCATGTCATATTCCATTACCTTGGTTATCCAACCAGCGCTCTTCTCATTTACGTCTTTGTTCAAACGAAATTCTTTGATGCTTGGATGAGAAACCATTAGATGTATTTTATTATTAGACAAGTGCCTAAATTTTTTCAGAGATATTATAACTAAAAGGGCATGTTTTTCAACAAAAGAATACCTTGTCTCATACTACTCCAAGCCTTAGCTGTAGAAAGCTATTGGCTGCTCCAAATCTTCATGATTCTGTTGCATAAGAATCCCTGAAATGGTGTCCATATTAGCATATGTATACTGAATGAAATCTTTAGTAAAATCTGGATTTAAAAGCATAGGAGCACTTGCTATGGCTTTCTTAACATCTTCAAACCCTGTCACTCCCTCCTTGGACCAGTAGAAGTTCTGATTCTTCTATAACATGGTTGTAAGTGGTTTAGCTACAGTAGCGAAATCTGAAATGTATCTCCTTATAAAATTGATTTTTCCAAAGAAACTTTGCAAAGCCTTTTTGCTCTTAGGCAAGGAGAGTGCAAGAATTGATTGAATCCTTTCAGAATCTATGTTTAAACCGTGCTTTGAAACAACATGTCCAAAACGCTTACCTTCATGAATTGAAAATACACACTTATTGGGATTTAGAGATCCCAAATTGCCTACACCTTTCAAAAACTTGTTTGAGATGAACCATGTGATCCTCTGCATCTTTTGAAAACACTATTATATCATCCAAATAAACAAGCGCAAACTTGTTAAGAAGGCCTTGGAAGGCCATATCCATGGCTCTCTAAAAAGTTGCTCTAGCATTAGACAAACCAAATGGCATCTTTCTATATGCAAATGTCCCCCACTTAGTCGTGAAGGTTGTCTTGAATTGGTCCTCTTCTTTGACCAAAATCTGATTGTAATTACTATATCCATCCAACAAGGAAAACCTCTCTGAACCTACAACAAGCTGTAAAATTTGTTCCATTGATGGCAATGGATAGTGGTCTTTAAGCGAAGCCCTGTTTAAATCATGAAAATCAACACACAAACGAATCTCACCATTCTTTTTCTATATTGAAACGAGGTTCGCCACCCAAGTTGAGTGCTTGATTGGAAATATAATCGCTAATTCTATGAGCTTGTGAAGCTCAGCTCTCATCAAAGGCTCAAGCTTTGGATTGATTGGCCTTTGTTTTTGTCTCACTGGTTTAGTTTCCTCTTCTAGCTCAATGGTGTGTTGAGCCAAACTTGGATCAAAACCTTTGAGATCACTATACTTCCATGCGAATATATCAGTAAAACTCGTGCATAAATCAATGAAAGCTTTCTTTTGTGGAGTTCATACCTTGCCCAATTTCAAAATTTTACCAGTTGCAATCTCTACATTGGCATGGTGCTCTTCCTTTGTTGACAAAGATGGTTTAACTTTCCTTAGCTCATCATCTTCACTGAAAATATTTTCAAGAGTGACCAATCCCTTGAGTAGCCTATTCGTTTTTAGTTGTACAATCTGATCACCATACTGCTGTAAGTGTTTTGACTGATTTTTTAAAAAAAAACTCGGCCTCTTCCTGCAAAAATCTCACAATTTGATTGTAATTTTCAAACACCTGCCAATTCTCTTGGTTATCCGAAACAGAAGGCCTTACAACTACCTTTATATGTGACTAAAAAATGTCACTTTTTACATCAGCTGGAATATCAAATTGTGCCCCAACAGCAACCAACCTATCAGCATGTTTATTCCTATATCTTGGTATTGCCTAAATATTAAAACCCTAAAATCCTCAAGTAAATCCCAAACTCTGTCTATAAGATTTAAGCAACAGATTCTTGCATACATTCAAACCTCTTACTTGGTGGACTACAAGTTCACTATCTCCAAACACTTGCAAACAATTTACTTTCATCTTCCTAGCCCACTGCAAACCGTGAACTAGTGTTCATATTAAGCAACGTTGTTTGAACAGCCATACTGAAATTTAATAGAAGAGAAATACCTTTGTTCTGTAGGAAAAATTAACATCATTCCAACCCCGATTCCATGCTTATTTCTTGATCCATCGAAGTACAATTGCCACAAGCCTTCATTAGATTTGTCTTCTTTGACCATGCCTAGAATTGGTGCATCGTTCTCATGAAGACAATACACACCAAGACCTTCCTCTTCAATCAGTTTGTAGAGATCATGCTCATGCAATGTAGAAGCCCACTCATAAAGAAAGAAATCTGAAATTCCATCCAAAAGTGGGTCCTTTTCTATATCACTAGTTTGTAATATTTCATCTGAGATGATACAATTTGCATTGACCATATTTGGCGTATAAGGCTCCATACGAAAACGTGCAATAGACTCTAAATGAATTGTTACCTTTGTACCATACCTGGTTCTAAACAGCAAATAGGTCCAATCAGCTGATAAATATCCCCCAATATTTGAGGTGAAGTCCCCTGAAAGGCACATAGCGAAATAAGGAGGCAAGTCCACCACAACATCTTGTTGAATATTAACGTTAGGACAGGAATGTAATGTCAATTTCAAACCTTTGATAATGCCTATTGTTTTTGCTGGTGAACCATCCAACTGAAATACCCCTTTAGTATTTGGCTCATAAACAAGACCGAGCTTATCCGCAATCTGTTTGGGCATTAATGTACTGCTAGCTCCACTATCCACCATACAATTATGAACCAAAGTATCACCCACTATCAAAAAAAGATAAAAAAAAATGAGTTTTTTTCATTTTTACCTCAGTTTTGTCCACCTTTGACATCTTATCTCTTTGTTGCACCTATTGCTTAGTTGGATTATCCGAATTTGTCAAGACAACACCTTTCTCAACCAGTTTTGGAGACAATTCAAGAGCTAAAAGTTCTTGAATGAGCTTATCTTTTTGCCCTGTAATTGAAAAAGAATCCCACATGCTAATGTCGATGTTAGACTTCTTCATTTGATCTACAATATTAAACTGAGATCCACTAACCTTTGATTGCGCTTTCTATGGTACTTGTTGCTCGCGAATTAGAGGTATTTGCTGCACTTTACTAACCTCTATATTCTGATTTTTTTGGTCTGTGGGAGCAACACGTACTTTTGTACTTTGAGCAACAATACTAGGAGCATTTGAAATATTTGCTACTGCTTGGGCTTCCTCAATAGCTCTTCTTTTAGTTCTTTGATAGGTTATAGCTGCAACTTGACTACTTGAATCGTTAGTTTTAACACCCTGAGTAAAATCAACATGATCATCGACTTGCTAATTTATATTAATAGCATCAGGCTTTTCTTGAACTTGATGAGTCACTCCTTGTGATGTCAAATCTGTATCTTGATAATGACCTCCTTAAAAAGAGAACTCTTCTTGTGTCATCTGTGGCATGGTGATGTTCTGGCTTAGTTTTGAGCATCATTGAAATTTGAGGGCTGCCAACCTGAATCCTACACCAAATTATTGAGGTGGGGTTGGAACAATGGCTTTTGAAGTGGAAGGAGCATTCGGATCAAGAGCAGCATATGGCTTAGATGGAGTTATGGCTCTTTATGTTTGATAGGGTGGTCTATTTGCTCTGAAACCCTAATAAGAAGACTTTTGATCTTTGAAGCGCTGATAGTTGTTCTGATTTTGCTGTTGATAGGGCCTATTTGACTGAAATTGTTGCCTTTTGAGCTATACTATTTTATTTCCAAAAGATTGTAGCAAACTTTTCAACTCTCCTATTTCACTAGCTTAACTAGTAGGGGCTGCAATAGGAACTTGAGGTGCTGGTATAGGAGCTAAGGATGGAATTTGAGGAACTTGAGGGGCTGATACATAACTTATTTTTAGAAATATGGGCATTAGAGGTCTTGGAGAAAGCTTACCTGCTTGTATCAAACTATTTTTTGCCCTTATTGCAACTTCATAAGCATCTGACAAAGTAGTACTACCCATTGACTATATCATCACACTAATATCAGAATTAAGAGCTTTCAAAAAATACAGAAATGCATATTCAAGGGATGGCCTAATTAGAACCGGTATCCTGGTCCATGTCTTCTGGAATCTTAAAATCGGACATGAACTCATGAAGAGCTCTTTATATGGCAGTTAATTGCTCAACTAAAAATCAATGATCTGATTTGTCTTCAAACTACTTGACTAATGCTGCACCCAATTCATCTCAGTTGGAAACAGATCTAAGTGGGAGAGTTCTATACCACTGTAATGCTTTTCCTTTGAAAAAAGTAGCAAGCAATCTGATAGCAACATTATCCTCAACAACATTATGAGTTGAACAAAGATTAGTCACATCCTGGATATGCTCAATAGGGGTTGTTTGATTTTCTCCTCAGAAGAATGAAATACTTTTGAGGGCAGATACAGGAATGTCATCTAATTGTGCTAGATTCAGTGGACTTCCCCTATTGAATGGAGCAAACACTTGATTTCTAACGGCCATCTGGATGGTGGGGATTGCAGTGTTTATAATGATAGGATGAGGGGGGGTAAATATTCCCTTTGAAAATATGGATTTGCCTTCCCAGAGCTTGTTCTTTTATAAGTTACAAATTCAAAAGGAATACCTTTACTTGTTGATCTTGTGGTAACCTTTGGCATGAACGGATTGTCTGAATGATGCTATGAACTCTATAACTGGATGTCGATGAATATTCTCTGTTGCTGCAAAAACTCTATGCAAAAAACTATTTCAAGGTCCCATCGGGCGTGCCAAAAACTGTTGTCAACCTGGAGTTGCACCCTGAATCGAAGACATGCTGAAATGGCTAATCTTCTCTCTAATTGAAACAATGGGATCTTCTCATGAGGGTGGGTGCCTCAATGGTGAGAAGAACCTCCAGAGAAAGTCGATTCCTATAAGATGTATCAATGAGGATCTCTACTCTGCACTGCGGACTAACATGGAAAAGAGTAAAAGAAACTTGAAGGGGAAATCTTACCTAATGACGATGATACACCAAAATGTTGATCCACCCTACTTGGAACCTTGAACACTGAACAAACAAGGGAAAAAGAAGACCTTTGATTTCAATTGATCACTATGCATAAGTATTTCATGAGAAGGTTCGATCCAATGACAAAACGTGAGGGAAAACGATGGAGAGAGGTCTAATACAAGACACTCTGCAGCCACCTAACATCCACTTACAGCTTCAGAAAAAAACCTATAAAACACTAAACATGACCTGCATAACATGATAAGCTAGCAACTAGGTACGAATCAGAATTTGAGAAGGGAGAGAAATTTATTACGTATGCAAATTGTTGAATGAATGTACACTATGCCAGCGCTTGAAATCTGAAAATACAATCCTTCTATTGATTAGAGAGGTTACACAACTCATCAATCGCAGAGTCTGGTCTTACCAAGAGAGGGATCTTTTTTACAAGGCTAAAAAGTCATTAATATAGAAAAATACAAAAAGCCAAGAGATTGGCGTTTGAAAATAGAGGGGGAGTAAACTCAAACCAACTCATCCTTTACAAAAGTTTATTTTGTCTTGCATGAAAACTCCTTGCGTTGAAAAGTGGACAATGGGCTCAAACATTTGACTTTGCTTATGCATAATCGGCCGACACATGTCTAAAATTAGAAACTAGCTCTTTGGCATTTGAAAGTGGACAACTGGGCTTGTTAAAATGCCCACCTCTCTTTGCATGGAAATCCTCGTTAAGAGTCAATAGATGAGCTCTACTCGGACTGTTGGAACGTTTGGAGAAGCATGACTTTGACTAGTCAAACTGTGGATCCACTGAAACTTAGAAATCTGCCAAAAATAGCCCTTGTTCGCATGTATTTTCTCTTATTTTGGTCTGCCTGTTCGTGTCTATTTTTGACGAGATTCTATTTTCAGTTTATTTTGTCTATATTTGGTCTATATTTCCTCGGATTTCCTGGCTATTCCCTTAGCCTAATTCTTTCGAATATTCTTTTTTATCTGTGGATTTCCTTGTCTCAGATTTTCTTTGGATATTCTGCTTTGTCTATATATATTATCTTCGAGTTTTTTGGCTATCTCCTTGGTCTTATATTCCTTCGGATTTCTTTCTTGCCAATTTTTTCGATTTTATTTTCTTTGGCTCTTATGTCTTGCCCCCTAGATTTACCTTTGGTTTTCTTGCGGACTTTTATTATCTCCTTGGCTTTATTATTTTCTGCCCCTTTTCATTGATTTGTTTGCATTTTTCCCGAAGGAATCCTTCGGACTTTTTCTTTCCTTCTAAATTTTTCTTTTCCTTCTTTATTCCCTCGGGTTTTTTCTCTTTGACTTCCTATGGACTTTGTTTGGTCCATTTCCTTTGGAATTTCGTTGACCCTTGGTTTATTCTTTCATTTGGACTTTTATCTTGCGGAAAAAATGTCAATCTCCTCTGTGTTTGACAATTATTCCGAAGGAATCCTTCGGACTCTTCACTAGCACCTACTTCGGATTCTTCAATGCTTGTTACTTATAATAAGAGATAAGTCATTTACCCTGGGAAACCCAAAATGCACTATCTTGAGTAATTCGGGCTTCTAAACACGAATTACTTCTACTGATAAAACTTTCATAAGCAAAGCACTTCTCAAAACCCGATTTGCACTGTCAAGAGTAATTCAGGTTTTCCAACCCGGATTACTTCTGCTGATAAAACTTTCATAAGCAAAGCACTTTTCAAAACCCGATTTGCACTGTCAAGAGTAATTCGGATTTTCCAACGCAGATTACTTTTGTTGAGGGGTTTCAACTACTGATTACTCATAAAGTGAAATAAACTCTCTTGTAAAACCCGAAGACTTCTCCTTCCAAAAAACCCAAAGTCTTCTGCTATGTAAAACCCGAAGTCTTGCTTGAATGCCCACCCTCTCACACTCAGGCAAAATTTTGGTATGTAGGCCAAAAAATGGCCAGCAATAAGTATGACAAGAAAAGGTATGACAGTTGGCTATCATATTTGTTCCCTTATGCCATACAAGACAACCTTCATTACCATGCCTCCAACTCTCCCAAACATGCCTCATGCTTCCCCAAACATGCCACCCAAGGGCTGGAAGTTCCCAAGTTGTCACCAAAGTCAATTGTTCCTTCATCAAAGAGAATGTCATCTTGTCACCCAAACTGAGCTTACTGTTATAGGGACTGTAACTATGATGTACAACTCTTAATTTTCACTCAAAACCCAACCAATTCACTACCAAGCTGGCCTCCCATGTGCTCTTTATATCCACCAATTTTGAGGAAGCCAATATGAATACAAACAGCATACAAGAAGTGCTAGAGCTGCCAAAAGAAACACATTCAGAAATTGATGCCTTGCTGCCCCAAATGGAGAAACCCATTTGATCTTCATTCTTTGTGTGCATACTAATGTGGCCACCCTTCAACAACTCCTTGGTAACTCCTACATGCCATGGTAGACTCCTCCAATCTTGTAGCAAAAGAATAACAATTTTTTTCTTAGGAAACATACCTTGAAAACATACAATGGCCCTTAAACCCGAATTTTCTAAGTAATAAAGTTCTAATTGATTTGGGAACTTCTCCTTGTTAGGGGCTGTAGTTTGCTCAAAATTTCAACCCTTGTGACCTCAATAGGTGGCTGGACTTGCTTCAGCAACTCAGAAATTTCTAAGAAAATTTAGACCTCGCATATACATTTCCAAAAATTCC
Organism: Torreya grandis; assembly: GCA_037957365.1. NCBI lineage: Eukaryota > Viridiplantae > Streptophyta > Pinopsida > Cupressales > Taxaceae > Torreya > Torreya grandis. The sequence goes on along the minus strand of JARHVA010001297.1, from coordinate 3,317,129 downwards.
TATGGGCTATAGCATACCTAAAATATCAACATTTTTGTCCTCAACAAGTGGCTGGACTTGCTTCACCAACTCAGTAATAAAAATCAGACTTTGCATATACATTTCCAAAATTAGTTAGAGGCTGTAGTGTGCTCAAAAAAATAGAATTTTTGACCTTACTAGGTAGCTGATTTGGCCCTTCAAACTCATTCTTCTCAAAGCTCAAGAATTTATGAGACTTCACAACTAGTTAGGATTTTTGTTTATACCCTTTAAATTGATCTTCAATACAAAAATCAGATCTACCTTCATATCTTGGAATCAAGCTCATGCAAAAACAAATTTGATGCTTTTCTACATACCTTGAAGGTTGTCGTATGACCAATTTATTGACCTCTTTGGAAGGGTAACCTTTTCCCACCTTTGTTCCACTCACCAAGCCACATGTGTGACCAAATTCCACCATAAGAGGTGGCTGTTCCAACTCAGAAAAAACAACTTTCCTTGCTTCCCCTATCGGAATCCCTTCATGGAACATGCTCTCCATCATCTTGGATGTTGCCCCCGTAGGTGCCTTATCATGCAAACCATGTAGGATCACTTCTTTTCCATTCACATCAAACTACTGGAATATTTAATTAAAAATTGCAGCTGATCTATCATGCAATATTCTTTACGAAACCCTTATAAAATTGCGCAAATACTACTGAATTGATATGCAGAATTTATTATGAATTTTCTAAATGTATTTGAAGCCAAAAATCCCTCCAATTCAAATCGCCAAAGGTAGAAAAATATAAAAATTAATACAAAATATTCGAAGGCAAGAATGACCCTCAAAATAAGGTCAAAACCCTTCCAAGTCAAGTCGCCATAATGGATAAATATTATAATAAAATCAAAATGTCACTTGAGACAAAATCACCCAAAAGTATAAGCAAAATATCCACCAATCAAGTCGCCAACCTCCACAAACAAGTCGCCCAACCTGAAATTAGCAAAAGATGGTGTTTAAAACACCTTTGAAGAAATAGATAACTCAATGGCAGCCTCTAGGTGAAGCTACCCCAATGGAGGAAGAGGGTTTACGTCCTCTAACCCTTTGGTTCAAGGTTTTTGTCTTCAAAGCAATGGCTCAAGCATTTTTGTGCTTAAAGACTAAGATTTGAATATCAAAACATGCATACCTCCAAATGAAACCTTCCTTTGTTTTTATACAACTTCCCCCAAGGGGCACGCCCAAAAGGGAGGGAAACATATATTCAAATCATAAGGAAGATTGCATTTAAAACTTTCTTTAGTCAAGTGACGCTCATGACCCTTAAAAGGCCCCAACTTAAGTGATTTTTATAACATAAAGTACCTTTCACATGCATTCATTCAAAATCACTTATTTCTCTTTCCCTTCTTTTCCCTTAGCTCCTGGGAAATGGGTTAAGGCTAATGGTCTTCAAAGATGTCCCTAACAAAAGAGGGGCATGACAAAGGAGTACTTCACCTTCCACCTCCCTAATTCCTTGAGTATCGCAACATCTAACTTCTCCTGCTATTGTCATGATTCTGACATTCTCATCCAGCACAAAACCACCTCCATCCCAGGTGACCACTACTTATCCAATGAGTCTCATTCTACCAAAGGAAAGGTAGTCATCCAAGATGATGGCATTGAGTGAGCGGATAGATGTAGATCACAATCTGCAATAGGAATTGTAATGAATAAATAAAGCCATAATTATGTTGTGATGTATAAGAGTTGAAAGTTACGTGTTAGGAGTGTTAGTTTAACTTTTGTTATATGGGTTATTCCAATGTGGTGGTTTTACATACGTCTTCCCAAGACTCTCATACTTCTATATGTTGTATTGATCCTTTCCATATGTTGTATTGTGCATATGGTGAGGATCATCATCACCGTTACATATGAGAGTGTAATGGCACAAGTATTGTACATCATGTGATTAATGCAATGTTAAGACTCCATTTCATATTCCTTGGGTTTTGTATGTTATCGATAATATAATGTTTGTCTTATTCACGTAAGTTGAATTGTCTGTAAGTTTCTCTGCCTACATACATTGTGGCATTAATTTTTAAGTTTGGTGCATCAAAATGATAGATTATCATAGTGATTGTGGAATCACAGGAAACGCTGAGCCTTGGAAGTTGAAGCAACACGTCTGACTTAGAAATACTACGGTGACCTCTGATATCTGTGCTTTGGCCTGAGTTCAATTTAAGTTTAAATATTTTGAAATGGATTTCAAACCCACTACTCGATATTGGCTATACAAAGGACAGAGTTGTTTATTATTTGGGGACTTGGTCCTTGATTGGAATTATAGGTATCTTGATAACGATGTTGTATATAGTTGCTTGAAAAGAATTTCATAATGGCCATGCGATGTTTGAAGCAAGCATTTAATTTTCTTGATAGTGATCTTTTTTGGCTGAAAATATGTGATACTTATCATTTTAAATGTTGGCAGTAACAAAGATGCCAGAAGAGTTAGTCATGTCTTAAGGGGACTTTCTTTCATTGAATGCATGGCGTGTAGTAACAGTGCATGTTGATTGTTTTGATAAAGGAAGTTTTATTTTTGGTCAGTTTAGGAGACACGTATTGGAGACTACAAAACTATATATTTAGGGAAGCATATATCGTCTCAGGAAGGACAAGTAGAGGTGTCCAAACATTCTTACTAATTCTTCCCACTTGCAAGCTTGAGTCAATCCCTAAGTTAGCTCCTTTTAGTCATCCAAAATTAAAAAAATTAGTTTATTTTTTAATCATGAAAAACTAATATAATTGATTCCGAAGTTAGATATTTTTATTTTTGTCAGGATTTTCACTCCATCGAGTCTTTTAATACTCACAGTAATGACTATTTTCCATAAGTAGACAATTTTTCTATGACCTTTCATTCACGTACATTGGTAATAATCATAAGAAAAGGGGACCCACAAAGCACACAAAAATAAAAAATGAAGTTAGTCATGATTTCTTTGTTCCTTCACATATAGCCGAAAAAAATGTCATGATTTCACTTTTCAATGAAAAATGGCTCCTGAAAGCTATCGTTTACTTGAAAAGAGAGATTGATGATAGCTTTCCAAATTAACAAATAGAGTTGACAATATCCACTTGTATTTAATGTTCGTTAATTTTTCACCAAACATTTAAAAGTAGAACTTGATTTCTTATTTATTTGGAGTAAAACATCTTTTGTTTTGGAAGAAATTCATATTGTAAGCATTTCAAAAAAAAATTGCTTTATCATCTATTCTCTCTTTAGTATCTGAAAATACCAATTTCTTTTTTTGGTAGCTATTTTCATTTTTTGGTGAAAAAATTCAAGAAATGCATGAACATTTTTCAGTTGCAAAATGATTTTCTAGCTTTCTCAACACAACCTTGCATGCCAAAAGAAATATTTTAACAGTAGAATGAATCTTTTGTAAGCTTCGGACATTCAAATCATGATCAATTATTTTAAGGATGTTTTGTACTTCATCAAAGACAGAATTTTCATACCATTTTCACTTTCCTTCCGCCAATACTGTACAAAGTCATTAAGGATATGTAAACCATGATTCTAGTAAGTGACTCATTGATAGACTTCAGCCATCCCAATTTCATTCCACTCCTCTGATAAGCAAGAACCTGCCATGCTTCACAAAGTGAAGTACTTCACAGAATTATTCCGCAACCATATTGTTTAGCTCCAAGCAAATCATACTTAAAACAGCATAATTGCAAACACATCCATCAAATCAAAATTTTAACACTATTTCTACATGTTCATCATACTACCTGCTCTGCAAACATCGACATTTGCTTCATTTCTCCACCAAAGGATCTCACCTGAACAAATTCAACCTTATTGAATGGCAGGAAAACTTCTTTTTTTTTTTTTAAGTAATAACTTGTGAATCTATTCTAACACCCTTCAGATTTGTTGCAACTCCAAACGCACAGATAAATAAGCATCACACTTTCTCAGGTTATGACCATTACAAGTGCACGTAAATGGAAATATTTGAAAAATTACAGCTGAAAATTAAAACTAAGAACAAAACAGTTGGCACTCCTAGGTATTGCATGACTTACTGTGCGAATTGCAGAAAAAGTTTCGGCTGCACAATCAGAAATGCGGGCTTGCGTCTGCCCATGTGCTTTGAAGATAGGTACTGTGGTCCGTTTGTATAAAGCTTGCTCAAGGCAATCAGTACAAACAAAGTTATACTTACAACACCTACAATTAAATCGCACATTATCTTATACAACAGAAAAGAACAAATTATAGAAAAAAAATTGCTGCAATGTTAATGAAGGAAGTTGGAGAAGCAAGAAGATATTATCTATATCACAGACTAACTTGAGGAGCAAACCATTTACACAGAGAAAAAGCATCCTCGTTATGGAGGAATCCCTGCCTGTTAAGTGACTTTTAAAAATCTAATTCGAGTAATGCGGTAACTTTCTGTACTAAACTTGGTCAAGGATAGAAACCTAATTAATTTTGTCTCCCATTGGACTCTTTAGAACGTGGCCATTTGTAATCAAATCCCAAAGTAGGTTAACTTCACTTTTCTTCTTACTTGTGATAGCTTTAAGGTACAATAAATGATCATGCATACCTCCCACTGGCAATTGTTGTAAAAAGTTCCTATTTCTATTGTCTCCCCAGATGCTACCTCTCTGAGATGATCCTTTTCTGCTAGCTCTGATAACAGCTACCATCTCAAAATGATAAATCTTTTCCATATTCTACAAGTTTTAAGACTTTGCAAACTTTGCAAATTTCTGATGGCATTTCTGATTATTAATCATTGAATTTACACGCAGCAAAATTCCCTTATTTTGTGCTTTGCATTCTGGATATGGACATTAAAATGTTCAAATTCTGCTTATCTGCTACAAGAAAATAAAGGCTGTTGGTAACATCAGGGGCATAGATATTTTCAGAAATTCAATTCCAGTCTGTCTGGTATTTGTGTTTAGACTATTTCTGCAGGAATTCTATTTCTGCAGGAATATATATATTAGATCTGTTGACCAGATTTCACCTTTGATAGACATGTATTGCTAAATGCGGCACCATATGCAAGGCAAGCAAACTGTTTAACAAAATACCTCAACAAAATGTGGGTTAATGGGAACTACTTGACACGCCTTGAGACATGTCTGCCAAATACTTTGTTTCGGCAGAATATACTGTACACGGTAGTAGGCCCAACCCAATTGCATATTCTTAGTCTCTTTTTCACTGAACAAGAAAAGGCATAATTTCTGATATGAAAACTAATTGGAACGCGGTTGAATTTTGTATTTTTCCTTAAGTTTATACACACACAAACACATGTATGTATGTATGTATGTATGTATGTACATACATACTATACTAAGAGTGTTGTTTGAGACACCTTGTTCTCAGCTTAGCCCTAGACCTATCCTAAAGCCTTCTATCGCACTTTTCCAGCCTTTGTGCAGACCACAGGCATATCTAGTCAGCCAAAACACAGTCTTAGACCTTCATCCCAGATCCTGGCCCTAAGTACCCAGCAGCCTGCCAACTGGGCATTGCCGCCACATTAAGGACACTAGAGCCACACGGTGCTAATGTCCCCAACATGGCACTAGTGTCCCTTGCCCTAACTTTCCCAAACAGATATATTTCAAACGTGTAGCCCTCCCAAGGTCGGCCTAAACACATTTTATTATCCGCACAAGCTAAGAAACACTATAAATACAAGACTCTTACACTTGTATCCACTAGATGGAAAATAGATGCAAAAAGACTTCAAATAAGAAACAAGTTGGAAAAAATCAAGGTTATTAATCCCTATTCTGCCCTACTGCATACTACCATCTACAGCGGCCCTAATCCTAGATTTCAAAGATTTTCAATCTCAAGCACACTCACGGCATTCAAGACCACTATCATTCTAGCATTCACTTGCACTAGCACCATCACTTACGTGGGATAACTCCATCGAGCTTGATCCCTCCTCGAAGTATTGGTATTGCGGCAAATCTCTTCACAATAGGGTGTTGAGGATGTCCAACTTATCCTATTAACAAACAAACATTTTCAACTCATGCCATACTTGCAAAGGAGGATTAGGGTTTACATCATAAATCAACTATTACAAGCACAATACAGAGTTCCAGACTTCTCGCGCGCAGGAACAAAAGCGCAGGTGCACCTAGAATTTAGGAATTGTCCTGCACAGAGGACACTAACGCCATTTTCAAGACACTAGAGCCACATGGCACTACTATCCAAGTGTTGCGCTACTGTTTAGGAGGGGATTTGACTCAAGAACCCTGTTGACGACACTCAGACTCATTCATATCCCAGTTTTCAACACTCATCTTCTGCGACAAATGTTGTCCAAATAGGTCTCTATATCCACATAATTATTACTATTTGTAGAAAGTCAAAGCAAGTCAAATTCTGTAACAAATTAGTGGTTATTTATTACATATTATTTCACTGATTTAGACAACTCATCCGTTTGGTCAAACTTAAGATTTACACTAGTAAAACCCTAAAGGGTTAAAACATTTGGTGCACCTGACTTACTTCAAATATTGCTCAAAACCTTAGTTTGCATTCTCCAAATTTTTGTGCACTAAATTAGGGTTACAAACTTCTATTTTTCTGATTTTTTGACATAACCCAGTTCATTAAATCAAATCTCACATTAAGGTTTCATTTATTTAAACATAATTTAAATTTTTGCAAAACAACCCTAATTCAATAAAACCCTAACCCTGGACACTCTTAGGATTTGTATCCTTTTTCTATTTATACTCAGATTTTAGTTCCAAAAATCAAATTTGCTTCCATGTTTATTTTTTTGCAATTTTTTTGATATTAACATTATTCAAAGGTTCAAAATATACAAACACTCGTTTTGTTGCCTTCCAAACTACAATGGCAGAATTTACCAACAGATTTGATGAAACCAATAAGCAAAAATTACAAGATTTTGTATCCAAACATATGGATATACAAGATGACTTCATCACCATTCTTCAAGAAGAACTCCAAAAAACAAACAATGGTCAATCTTCAACTCCCCCAGTTAATAGTGTTGTTACACCTACGGTGGGGCCAAATCAACGAGCATGGCCTAAAACTGTAACTCAGGATGAAAAGATCGGGGGAGATAGGATCACCTTGTTTGAGTTCCCTAGAAGAGAAGTATCCTTGTGGGGAACCATTAATCATTATCGAGAATTTTGAGGAATAGCAGCTTTGTATCCATTTTCTCCATTCCGGGCTAAAACCAAACTTACCAAGCACTCTGTCCAGAAAAGACCAACTAACTTTATTGTAGGCCTTAGAAATGTCCAATTTAATTAGCATGCCTTGTCTCTTGCTAGCGTGCAAGGAGTGTATGATTTCGTGGGCAAAGACAATTCCATCTGTGATTTGCCTTCCCTTGACAAAACCTCCTTGTTCCTCCGAGAAAAGTTTTGGAAGAATAGTTTGCAGTCGGTTCGCAATGATCTTCGCAATAATCTTGTAGATAGTATTGTACAGAGATATTGGGCAAAAGTCTTCTGGGGTCCTGCTTTATGACTTTTTTGGAATGGGTACAAAAAAGGTGGAATTGAGGGCTTTCAAGATTCATTGAGATTCCTTTGATTCCTGTACCACTTCCTTAATTTCTTCCCCCAAAAGGTCCCATAAGTGTTGAAAGAAGAGCGTTGGGAAACCATCAGGGCCCGGAGCCTACCCCCCCCACCATCTCAAAGACCGCTTTCTCGGTCTCTTCCAGAGAAATATCCTTCATTGGGGTTTGATTATCTAATTGAGTGACCAATTGCGGAATCTGCCTCCAAAAGGCCTCTTGTTATTCCTAGCTCCCTCCATCTTCCTGCTTTAACTTGTCTTCCTAGTATCTCACCAAGTATTCTATTATTTCCTTGTGGTCTTCCATACTAATACCCTCCAGGGTTTACATTTTTCGAATGTAGTTCTTCTGCCTTCTAACCATACAAGATAGGTGGAAGAACTTGGTGTTCTTATCTCCCTCATTTAGCCAACTAACCCTGGAAATTTGTTTCCAATAAATTTCATCCTCCATGTAGATGTCAACCAGGTTCCTTGTTGTTTCCTCCTCTGCGTCTCAAAGTTCTTTGGAATTGTGCCCCTTCATCCTCATTTCCTATATCTCTTTGTTTCTCCTTTCTAGCTCTTTTTTCTCTTGGAAGATATTTTTGAATGAGTTGATTCCATTTCTTTGGGGCAGACTTGAGATCTCTCAATTTCTGGGAGAAAAGATAAATACCGGTCCCATATCTATTATTTGGGGTTGTTCATTGCTGTGTTACAAAATCATCAAGTTTTAGATGTTCCAACCACATTTTATCAAACCGAAAAGGGATTCTCCTTGGCTGTTCATCTAGCATCATATGCAAGGCTATCGGCCAGTAATCCGAACCAGACATTTTGAGCACCTCAGATTCCATGATATGGTTGTTCTCAATCCATTTTATTGAAACCAAAATTCTATCCAGTCATTCCAAGATCAAGTCTTTTCCCAACCTTTTATTACTCCAGGTAAACCACCCTCGTTTAGTTGAGGTCACATAAATCTGCCCTTTCCACAAAGTTGTGGAAATTTAGGCTGGTCTTATCTCTCACATTCCCTCCCTTTTTTGTTGAGGCCTCCATTCTCGCATTTAAGTCCCCTCCAATAATATAGAAAGTGTCCTTTGTTGCTTTAATTTTATCCTCCAACTATTCCCAGGCTAGTTCTCTTTCTTCCTTATTCTAAGAACCATATATATTAACCAGAAAAAAAACTAAGATCTATACTTTGCAAAACCACTTTACAAATAAAAAATTGATTATGGGGCTGGATAATTTCAACGCTGACAGAGTTTGGGTTCCAAAGGAGAGCCATGCCCCTTGCCATGCCTATAGCATCCACCCCTACCAGCTCCCTTCCCAAATTTCTAGAAAGGGCCTTGCTATGATTTGCTAACCTTTCACTTAGTTTCTTGGAGCATTACCACTTCTAGGTTATGTTGCTTTATCAGGTCCTTCAATGTTCACCTTTTGGATGGGGCATTGAGGCCCCTTATATTCCATTCCATGAAATTAGTTGCATCAAGAAGGATTGCTTTGCTTGGTGCTGGTCAAGAGTGTGTCTATCTGTGCTTGAGTCCTTGCCCAAATAGCCTCCATGGCTTCTTCATGCCTCTTTTTCTTCTTGCTTGTTCTCCCTCTACTCTTTTTTCCAAAATTCCCTTCGTGGTTGAGATTTGGAGTTTGAGCAATTCCAGTATTATCCTCATCTGTTGCTGAGTCTGTTTTATCTTCCTCATCCATACTTATCCAATTTTCTTTATGTCTCGGGCCTCTAATGTGTTATTTCCTTCTGCAAGTTTCCTTGATCCTTTTGTCTTTTGTTCCAGGTTTCCCTTGCCTGGCTCCTTAAGCAGATTTTCCAGGTCCTCTTTGAATCCATAGTCTGAAGTGATGTCTTTTGTCTCCATGTTGTTGTGTTCTTCATGTTGTTGAGTTTCTGGGATAGACTCTAATCCTTCCATTACAGTGGATTTCCCATCATTCCCTTGTTTACTTACTTTCAGGATATATTTCTTGATCATTTTATCCTTATTCTTAACAGTGTATTTTTTTTGGCTTCATGAAACCTTCTGAATCCTTTTTTGTTGTTGCAGGGACTTTCTCCACAGTGTTGTTTCTCTATAATGTTGGACAGTCTCTAACCAGATGCCCATATTATGGCAAATTCTGCAACGAAATGGGTTGCTCTCATAGTCCAGATCTTGAGTCGACTCCATTTCCCCTGCTTTCAGAGAAATGTTCTTTGGCAAAGGTTGTGTGAGGTCTAGCTCCACATAGATTATGGCATTGTTGGATAGCCCTTAACCATTATGGGGTTTTGATATATCTATCGGTTTACCAATAGTATTAGCAATGGTTTCGAAAACATACCTGAACCAAAATTCTTGTGGAAGAGCATACATATGAATCCAGACTAATGCCATGTTCGTAGTTCTTATGTTGGTATGAATGTCGTCGTGTGCCAGTGCTTCATGAAGAGTCCCGCATTTCTGAAGTACAATCCTCCTCCGAACACCTTATTTCGATCAAATTCATTAATATTCCTATGAAATATCCTTTGGCATAGGCCTTCCTTGAGTTCGTACTCTCCATTTGGTTTCCAATTTCTCCTAGTCCATGAATACAAATCTTCCAAAGAAAGTTGCCCTCCAATAAATTTGCAGATCGGGCTCCTACCATGGAACCCTGCTATGTTTTTCTTGATCTTTGTTAGGTCAAGCAAGGCTACTAGGTTCTCTTTCACCACTTGCATGCATGTTCTCCTGGTACCAATTGATGGATCTTATAGCTTTTTTCTTGCCAATGGCTTTCATCAAAGCATTTATCTTTATTTCTGAGATAAAGGTTGAAGCTCCGACCACCATTTCCCTGAAAGTTTTTTTTTTTTTGGGGAGGGGGAGCTTCCCCCCTGGAGGATTCATCCTGATGCCCTCCAATCACTTTGGAATCTTAGTGGGAATCTACCAGCTAGAAATATCAAACAATCTGAGAAAACTTCAAATCCGAGTAGATCTCATTCTCTTCTTGACACATTAGTATGAAACTTTTACGTTTTCATATCCGTTAAAAGCATAATTTTTTGAATGGAGAATATTCCCATAAGGGACTAACAAATATATTTTTCTTTTTCACTTATTCAAAAAACAATAAATAAGTCATTTGCAAAACAAAATTTATATCCTTTTTCAAAATCAAGCAAATTTTGAAAAATAGTCAAATTATGCAAATAAAAATAAAATCACAGCATTCGATATCAATAGTCTTTGGTTCGCATTTCCAAGTAATGTAGCAGCGATCAAACTATTGCACGTATAGCTTCAACAATGGTGTTTGTGGCATTGTCCCTACAAACACCAAGGAGAAATAAGGAAAAAAATATTTATCATTCACTTCATTATCCATTTCCGACTATCGCTAAATGTAAATCCCAAAAGCAAGAATACTTTGTGTATATAGAGCTATCACGCCTATGTACAAGGACTTATCATTAAACGGTTGTTATAGATAGATTAAATCATTTTCACGTACTATCTAGGTACCACTTACCATTATGCTCTCAATTGCTTTAATATCTCTTTCACGTACCACTGGATATATAGAAATGACAAGCTTCTTCCACGTGCAATCGAGTATATAGAAAGGGTGAAAATATAGAGAGGTTTGGTATATCGATCGGGTGGTTTATTAAAAAAAAAAAAATTGGAGCGATAAGGAACCATTCCATCTCCCTATACCAAAAACATGCATTCAATCAAAATTATTGTTAGCAAAACCCTAACCAGAAAAGATACCTAGTTAGAATGGTCAAGACAGAAGAAAAATACACTCATTTTCAATGACTTGTGGTTCAACATCTATGAAAGCGATGAACAACCTGTTGAACCTAAAGAAGCAAAAGAGATACCATCTTGGAAGTAAAAGAATTCAAAAGCATTGGCCTTGATGAGGGCCTCAGTTGATGCAAAAGTTTTTCATCACATACAAGGGTGCAACACTCCTTAGAAAACATTTCACAAATTAAAGGACCTATATGATTCTCACCCAAAATTGGAGTTCATATAGTTGTAATTCATATTGTTCAATCTTGAATTGAAAAATGGTGATATCGTGAGTTTGGCTCCTAAAATCCATGCAATCAAAAATGATGTTGACGTTGTTGTAAAAATTGATGCATATATGACTGCCTTCATAAAGACTTTTCTTTATAGACACTCAATCTACTTGGAGTCATTGCAAGCAAACAATTTGTTGAAAACTCTCACCTTTGATCAACTGGTTAAGAAAATGGCCAAAAGAAAAAAAGCCTTTGGAAAAAAAAGGGAGCCCACAAGAGTAAGTATTTGATATGCTAATCAAAAGGGAGATTCTTACAAGAATGTAGGGTATGATAGGGGCAAAGTGAAAAACAAGGGGCGAGGCAACAAATCTAGAAAAAACAATTGTCAATGTCAAGAAAAACATGACAAACAACATTTGTTTTTTAAATGTGGTGAAAGGGAGTCATGAGACCCAAGAATGCAAAACATCATGGGACAAAATTGAATTCTATAGAAAACAAAAAGCAGATAAGGAAAAGAAGAAAAACACAGAAATAGATTCAGCTCAATGTTTTGTGCATGTGTGCTTTCTATCTCTGACGAAGAAAATTATACCTTAGAGAGTTCAACATGGTATAATGCTTGGGTTCTAGACACTAGTGCCACGCAACATATGACTTTCTGAAGGAACTTCTTTAAGGAGTTTCATAAAGAAAGTTGTGGTCCAGTATATTTGGCAAATAAAATAAGTTTGCAACCTTAAGGCAAAGGTTCAATTCGACTCCAGTCACCAGGGCTTCCAGACTTCATTCTTCGAAATGTACTATACCCTCCTCAGTTGAAAAGAAACTTGTTGTCTCTTGTGCTCATTCGACAACAAGGCCACTCCATTTTACTTAATGACGGAGAAGAGAAGGTCAAAATAAAATGTGATAAAGTAGTTGTTCTAACTAGATATGAGGAAGGCAAATTGCTAAATCTCAGGGGTGAGCACTCGGAGCCAAGGAATTTTGCTCATCTCGCTAAAGGAACACCAACAAGTTCTTTGGCATGCCGGATTTGGCCACACACGCTATGACAACACTCACACAATGCAAAAAAATTGTGTTGTAGGCTTGCCAACATTGTCCAAAAACATTGAAAAATGTGAACCCTGCATACTGGCCAAACGCAAAAGGGAACGGTTACAGAAGTAAGAATGGAAAGCCGACAAGAAATTGCAATTGGTTCACCCTGATATGAGTTCTATATCAATTCTTTTCACTGGTGGTCACAAGTACTTTATGTTGTTCATTGATCACTGTAACAAAATTACTTGGATAACTTTCTGACGAAAAAATCAAAAGCCTTGGAAACTTTTCAAAAGTTTTGAACAATGGTTGAAAATGAAGCCCAATCCTGCATCGGTTCACTCAAGACTCACAATGGTCGTGAATTCACGTCAAAGGTGTTTGAAACCTATCTCAAGTAGAATGGAATCAAGCATCATCTCACAGTCCCTTACACTCCTCAACAGAATGGAATAGTTCAGGAGATCCAACAAAATTGTGATGAACATGGTTTGGGCAATGATGTACTTCAAAGGGGTAAATTTGCATGTCTATGCAAAAGTAGCTCAAACAGCAATCTATCTCCACAACAAGTCACCATCAACAGCCCTACAAATAAAGACTCCATATGAAGTCTAGTGTGGTCATCTCCCTTTAGTGTGACATCTTCATATTTTTGGATCCACATGCTCTACATAGATTATCAAGGAGAAAAGGAACAAACTGGAATACAAGAGTCATAAACACATGCTTTTTGGATACTCAAAGTTTTCAAAGGCATATGGATACTCGAAGTTTTCAAAGGCATACAAGCTATTTGATGAGATCAAGAAATTTCTCTTCGCAAGAAATGATGTCTTTTGTGAAACTACAAAGGACAACAAGCATTAGTCGACAATTGAATCAACTACAGAACTAAGCCAAATTTGTTGTTTTCAAGGAGGTTGATATACAGGTTCCAAACAGCGGAAGAGGAACCGGTAATTGGGGAACAGCTGAATCTCTATTGACTCCTATAATTGAAAACAACACTCCCCCTACAAATGAAAGGGAAACTTCATCAGAAAATGGTCCGATGTCAAAAAATGGAGCCTCAAATCAAGAAAATGAGTCACCAGTGATTCTACAAGCTATTTAAAAAAGGATACTAAAATGGGCCAAACAAACATTAAAAGATGTCAGACCTAATGAGATTAGAAAATAGGCACTAAAAGTACATGTATAGCCGCACGACAATCAAACAAGTTCCTAAATGAAATTCAGGGTAAAATAAAAAACCTTAGCTTGGAAGACCCTCCGCAAGAAGTAAAAGTTGCTTTTGACTCTATACCCACTTCCTTCAAACAAGTTGAAAAGCTTGATGCATGGTAAATAACAATGAAGAGTAAGTATGATGTTTTGGTCAAAAATAGAACTTGGAAATTGGTTGATCCTCCAATTGGTGGTAAACCTATTCGCTGCAAGTGAGTCTTTCGAAACGAGTACAAATCAAATAGCTCACATGACAAACACAAAGCAAGGCTTGTCGCAAAGTGATTTGCTCAAAAAGAAGTAATAGACTACAATGAAAATTTTGCACCAATAGCAAAATAGACTACCATTCGAACAATGTTGGCTTTGGCAACTCACAATGGATGGAAAGTTTACCAAATGGACAAGAAAACTGCAGTTCTGAAAGGTGATCTGAAAGAAACAATGTACATGACTCAGCTCAAAGGTTTTGCAGTAGATGGCCAAGAACACAAAGTGTGCAAATTGAAAAAAATGTTGTATGGTTTGTAACAAGCCCCAATGGCATGGTATGACAAACTCATCGAGCACCTCCTAAACATGTACTTTAAATGTTGAGTTTGATGATGTAACTCTTTTTGTCAAAACAATTGTATTCCTAATGGTGTATGTGGATAATCTACACATCACAAGAAATGATGAGACATACAATGCAAGATTCAAAGTAGAGTTGATGAAAGGCTTTGAAATGACAAATATGGGTTATCTTAATTACTATTTGGATGTTGAAGTGATTCAAAAACCAAAGTATATCTTCATCACTCAACAGAAATATATTGGTGAAATTTTGAGCAAATTCGGAATGATAGATTGTAAACTTATTAATACACCCATGAAACAAAATATGAAATTGATATCAAAAGATATCACAAATTTAATAGACGCTACTATATACAAACAACTCATTGGAAGTCTAATCTATTTGACCACAACTAGACGATATTTCTTTCGTTGTTGGTGTTTTTTTTCAGTTCATGCAACAACCCAATCTCTAGAGAGCAGCCAAAAGAGTCCTTCGAAATCTAAAAGGAATACAAAATTTTAGACTCAACTACTGTAGGGCAAAAGACATCAAACTGATCGGATATTTAAATTCTAACTATGCTGGTGATGAAGATTGGAAATCTACTACGGGTTTTCTAATGAATTTGGAAACATCAGTTGTCAATTGGAAGTCAAAGAAGCAATCAGTGCTGACAATTTCTTCAATAGAAGTAGAATACATAGCACCTTCAGAGATGACTAGAGAAATTTTGTGGCCCAAAAGGGTTATTTCAAATTTTCAAGAGCAACAAGTTTCCTCAACACCTCTCATGGTTGACAACATATCTACAATTCAAATGGCAAAGAATCTAGTCTTTCACGACCAAACTAAACACATCAACACAAAAAATCATTGATTTAGAATTATGTGAAAAATGGCAGTGTAAAATTGTAGAGCAACTAACAGACATCTTGACAAAAGCACTTGAAAGAGAAAAAATTGAAAAATTTAGAGGCATGCTTGGTCTCACAATATCTTTTACAGATTAAGGGGGGATGTAATATAATTGTAAATAATAATGTTGATTCTAGGAGTAATTATAGGGGAGCTTTTGTCTTGTAGTGGTAGATGGATGGTCTACATAGGAAGTTGAATAGTTTTCTTGTAATGCCCAAAACATTTATATATATTTACTAGGGCGAGGTCTAGTTTTAACTTCGTTATCAAAAATTCCCTCAACGAACTAGACCGTCACAAATTCAACAAGGTATTCTTATTGAACTTTATGTACTTGTATTGTTAACAATCAGAATGAAACTTCTAAATTCTTCACAAGGTAAATTCGTTTCCAACAGTACTTAAGGACGATCCAATCTCGAATTCTTTACACAACACGAATAGGTGTTTATATCCCATATTGTGATCTCATATCAAAATAACTAAACACTATTATAAATGTACTGCTATGCCTCCACATGAATTTCTCCATTCCAAAACTAAAGATATTTATTATTTAAATTATATATTTATATACACTTTCAACTTTACATTGTGACAATATTAATGACATAAAATTAACAACATAACCATACATACAAATTTATCGAAGATTCACAAATATATATACACACACGTATATATAAATATTATATATCCAATTAATAAAAATAATATTTCATTTATTTATATTTATATATATATATATATATACATATAAAGATTCACAATCTAACAAACTATTCATACTCCATATTATATATAAATTTTGGTTTCATGAATAATATTATATATAATATTAACCAAAATAAGAATCAATTATAATATATATATATATATATATATATATATATATATATATATATTTGACATTTTAAAAAACCCCACATATTTTTTAAAACAAAATAATTATGAAACCCCCTTTCTTTTGGTCATCGATCTATGTAAACATTTTAATATAAAAATAATCCCTTATTTTATTATTTTACGTTTCTTTTTGTGTTACCAACATAAAATCCATCGACCAATCCTATATACATATAATTTATTATTTTTTTTTATCTTTTTCAAAAAAAAATTTAAAAGATTATAAACCCTAAGGTAGGGCTCCAACCGACAGCCATGGCGTCAACCTGTCATTCCAATGGGGCTAGGGGTTGGGACGGCACAGTCGTGCCCTCACCTCCCCACAATAATATAAAAAACAAAATAGAAAAATTTATTTGTTTTTACTTTTTATTTTTTTATTTTTAAATCTTTTTGTTTTTTTTATATATGTTTATTTATATATTTATTACATATATATTTTGGATACCAAACAAATTAACAATTGGAAACAGCAGACTATAAATTTGTATATATGTGATTTTACATATATATATGTATCTATATTATTATTATTATTATTATTATTATTATTATTATGTATACAAATATTTATATATACATATTTTTTTAATAGAAAGGGCAAGAATTCGTTATATTTATTCCAAGGATAAAAGAAATAGATCAGGGGATTTCTAAGAGTGTAGGGTTTGTATATTTGTCTATTTATTATTTATTTATTTTGCAAACAAAGCATTCCAAGACACCTCTCTTATTTCTATTTGTTATCCATTTAGAAAAGTAACAAGTTTTTTTTAGAGAAAAAAAAAAAATCCCTTGTCTGTAGGTGAAGCTCCATCCTCTATTCTTCCTCTTCCATCTTCTCCTTCTTTCTCTTCCATCTCTCTTCCTCTTCTCCCTTGGTCAATCTTGCAAATGACCCTCACCTCCTTTTTGGTTGACTTTAAATGAAGAGATGTATTATTTTATCATTTTCTTTTAGAGTTAAAGTTTCACACCAATTTTTGGTTTACTTTAAATGAAGAGATATATTAAATGAAGAGAGGCATCAATTGACTTCAAGGAGACCAATTTTTCACTAAAAAGTTAATGAATGTGTGGTTTCTCCCATCCGTCCACCCATCAAACAAAATGATACAACCCTTTTTATGCCATACTTTTTTTTGCTCTTCTACAATTGTTATAGTATGTTTGACGAAATCCTCAACAATAGGCCACTCAAATCATGAGTAGCCTTGAACCGCTTGTCGGCAATGTTCAATGCAGTGACCAAATTCTTTCAATATGATCTTTTTGCCACATTGAAAGTAATGTTGTAGTACCAAAAGTTTTGTTGAAGCTATCATTGCTTCATTGTTAACTTCTTGGTTCCAAGAGATACCTTTGAACGAAGGTTGTGACATAGGACTACTTCAAGGAAGCAAAAAATAGACGAACTATCTTCAGTGGATGAGTCTCGTCCTCGTCCCCATCCTCGTCCCCGTCCCCCTGGAGTTGGGACAATAGAAGAGGCGTCAATGCCATAATCCTCTCTCGTTGTCCTATTCACTAGGGCTTCAAGTGGATTAGCTTTCCTCTTTTTCCCCTCTTTTCTCTCTGCATAACCCACAAGACAAGCAGTGATCTCTCTTTGAGCCTCAACTAGTGCTTGTTTGCACAAAGCCATATCATTCCCTAGTAGTTGTGCAATGTGGTATTTAAAGCAATAAACATGTCCACCCATTTTCATTCCACAATAATTGTATATCACACAATTGCCATCTTCTATATGTTCACAATGCTTTCAAGAAGGGTCAAGTAGGCTTATGACGAGCAGTTGAACCGGATGTCAATGCCATTCTTAAACAACAGACTTAAATCTTATAAAACAAAATAAAAATGTTTTAGAATTTAACCCTAGTTGCTAATGGAAGGAAGAAATATAAGATGAAGTAGATATCATGATTCACAGTTTCACACTATAAAGATAATGAGAAATAAAATAAATACCTATACGTTGTAGGTTGTGTGATTGTGTTTTCCTTGAGGCTTGAAAACGGAGTATGTAATAAAAAGCGGCAGGCAATTGTAGGTTGTGACTGTTCATATTGTAAGCACATATCATTGGGCTTTGTTAATCTCTCGATACTGATGTATTCCTTGAGGCAACCTTGAACAATGAAAACCCTCGGCTCCACTAACTGTTTACTGATACTATATGACTATATGACTATGTACCATTGTCAATCACTCTAATAGTTTGAATCCTTAGCCATCTGGCGAACATAGAGGCATCTAAACAATCATAGTATAATAATGTGTATAACCCAACGAGCGGGAAGGGCAAGAGTAGGTATAAAAATGCAAATATCTCAATCCAACGCTATTGTTTTCTATACAAATCAGGTATGGTTGAAATTCAAACATCATATCAAGGCACAGTGAGATGTCATTGGTTGCAAGTATATCATGAAGGCCATCACCATTCAATCCCATAATAAAGCCATGAATTATGCTTTGACCACAGATTCAGAAATCACAAAAACCCTAGCTCCACTAACTATGCATGTATTCACGAATCAAAAGGAAAAAACACAGAGAAAAACATAAGCATAAAAAAAATTCATTCCTATGGTTTTATATTGTGCTTGGGCGAGTCACGACGAAAAAGTCACGATTTTTGTTGAGTAATCGTGTAATTACTCGGCAAAAATCAGCTATTTATTGGCCTTTCTCGTCTCTTGATTTATCAAAAGAGATATCATTTCAACCTTGACTCGTGATTTATCTCTAAGTTCTAACAATTTTTGAATCTATGATTCATAGATTAAAAAAAAATCTAGAGAGAATTTCCAAAGGGACAAATTAAGGATCAACTGTATATACGAAATATTGCAAGAATTATTACAACATCTACCTAGAATAAGGGTGCATAAAATACAATGGCATAAGTCAATTCCATCAAGGTTCGATCATCACATATTATGTCTCCAAGACAAAATGCAAAGCCCAAAAGAACATCAATGTCTGCAGACACTTGTTACACAATAAGTAATATTACAAATACCTATGATGATGATGACTTGTTATGGGTTCCACAACACCCTATACATGGTGCTTGTGGTCTTAATGCTTCGACTTTCATATCTTATGATGATTATCATAGACCTATGAGCATTATTTGCTAGTTTCACTAACAAACCTCCTATTTTAGAAAATAAACACTTATTTTTTTAATAACATATTAGATTACTTTTCCTTGTTATATATTTACCTGTTTGTTCATTTGCTTTATGTAATGTTTATGAGCCATGTGTGTCCACAACTATCCACCTATTGCTAGAGGTTATATTGCCTATACACATGTTATTGATGATATGGTTGAGATAGATGCAGTATCTTCATGCAACGAGTACGTATTATTATGGATTCACATTAGGCTCAGGGCACCTTCTTTGCTTGCTCTAGGAGCATTTTGGTGCATGTATTGACGTCACTTCAGGGTCTATCTTTCGTTATTTCCATCATCATATTGAGCTCTCATGTGATCTTATAGATTTTGTTTTATCTCTAAGTAGCCGATATGGGTACGAGTACAAGTATCGGGTACGTGGATACAATGGATTTTTTTTTTTTTTGGGGGGGGGGGGGTGGGTTTGGGTACGGCTAGGTACAGCCGTAAAAAAATATATTAAAAAAATTAAAAAATATAAAAATATAGCCATATAAGCAAAAGTAACCACATAATATGCAAAGGAAACAAAATAAGTTAAATAACCACAAAACATACTCATAATTTCAATGCCAAAAGTCGAACTTCGAATAGTTTTATAAATTATAAATAGGTAAATAGTGCAAATGTTACAAATTACAATGTATGGAAAACAATAAAAACAACTCAGCATTCGCTATAGTCTATATTAATTTTATAAAATTCATCTTTGCTTCCCATGTCTTCATCATGATATGGTTTATTAGAACCACAAGCAACAGCAATGCCACTCCCACTAGCTCCACTATGCAGGTCCTATGAAGCAACCTCCGAATCCGTATCTAGCAATGAAAGGTAGGCAATGGAGGCATCCAAGTCGCTAGTCTTTGGGTCTACATCCCAACACTTTGTTGCCCCTTTCTTGTACTCAGGTTGCTTGTGTGAAAGAAAACGTAAGTTGGAATGGACATAGACCAAGTCCTCTACCTTTTTTGCCGCCAACTTGTTGCACTTCACTAAGTAGATAAAGTTGTAGGTACCCCAATTTCACTCGATGGAGGAGGAACTTACAACCTATTAAGGCAAGCCATAAAGTCAATTTATATTAGAATTTATAACAATAAAAAAGACTAAAGTTAAAACAAAACATAGAAATGAACAAGGGTAGAGAGTTTTTTTTTTTTTTAATCTTACTTGTGATAGAATTCTTATAGCAAGTGGTTGGAGGTGGGTGTATGCTTGTCCATGGAAGTAACACCAAAATTGAGCTTCCTTCTTGTACTTGTCACGGATGGTAGCAAGGGAGTGACCCATGGAGGATATGAAATATGCAAACTCTTCCCTAACTTGGTCTTCAATTTCTGGATCATGGAAGAGTCTAGAGAATGCCACCTTATATCCCTTGCTAACCTCAACATTCCTATATGGTGCGACCCTCCTAAGCAAAGAAAAGATCTATGTACTGTAGTATTTGGGTGTTAAGGCAAAAACAAGAAGATGCAATGGGGTGGTCATTTTATTCCTTCTTTCAATGAGATGCGACTACACTTCCTTGAAGAACCTCTCCGTAGGATCTTACTCTTTGGCATTTATGATGGATCTAATGTTCTCAATCATTGAGTCTATTCCATCATAAAGCTCACCCAAACCTAGATGATCCATGTCCACATATCTCAACATCTTGACGACGGGCTCTGTAAAACTCAACAAATACTCCACACGTTCCCACCATGCATCATCAAGAATCCACGCTTTCATCTTTGTGGCCCTCTCAGTGTTTGCATGTCTCCATATACTCCAAAGGTTGTTGATGACCATGGTACTCAATGCCTCATGCACTAAAACAAGTCATCTCAAGACGAGGGTGTGTGAGGCAAACCGAGTCTCAGCAACCTAACACCAAATCAAAACAAATTAAAATTAAAAAAAGTGTTCAAATTACAAACTTACAAAATTAAAAATTAAATTAAAAAAAATATATTATATATACATGATTCACGAATAAAATTTAAAAATTTAAATAAAATGTTACCTTCAACAACTGCAACATCGAAAAGGCCGTTAAGATGCCTTGGGACAAATGATGGTTAGATATGAACATTTGGATCTCGCTCGCCTCCTCATAGACTTGTTTGATCCAATCAATTTTTGTGCTCAATTTTTGCAATATAAGGTTGAGGGAATGAAGGGCACAAGGTGTCCAAAATATATGCCCATATCTCTCCTCAACCAACATGCCTGTAGCTTTACAATTTTTAGCATTGTCCATTATAACTTGGACAACATTTTGAGGCCCCATCGCCTCAATGGACTTTATCAGGATGTTGGCAATGAATCGTGCATCCTTCACTTGCCCCTCACCATCAACTGCCCTCAAAAACATTGGCCCTTTAAGGCACTCATTTCGACCACATTAATCAATGGTCTATTTGTTGTATCTTTCCATCCATCAAAAATGATGGACACCCTTGTCTCAACCCACAAATACCTAATGGGCTTCAATGCATCTTCAACTTTTTTCTTTTATTTTGTCAACAAGGTGGTTCACACCTTTTCATACCCTAGGCCGATGAACCCTTTAAGGGCAGCATTGATAGATCTCACAATATCATGCCAATATGGTGATCTAACAACACTAAATGGAAGCCCACATGCATAGAAGCAACATGCAATACTTTGTTTTGCTATGTCCCTTAACTCATTCTGAAATGACCTTTCTAATGGTCTCAAATCTTTTGTTCTCTTGCGAACAAGAGGTGAATCATCTTCCTCTACGACCACGTCAAGTGTAGCAAGAAATGGGTGTGATGGATCAGCCATACTAGGACGAGATTGATCAATATCCACATGGGTCGATCCTTTCTTGCTCAAAGGATGGTTATGGCTTTTATCAAAAAGGGCATCTACTTCTTGCTCTTTGATATACGCAAGAATTTGCATGTGGCAAGCCCTTTCCTTGTTTTCCATTTATACTTGGCCCACCACAAATTTTGATTCCTTCGCCTAGAATTGCACACAAACGGGCTTTCACCCGTTTATATGAGCTCTTGAATTGACAGCCACATTCTGAACATTGCCAAAGGAAACACCCTCCACCTAGTAATTGTTCAAGCAATGTCACATACTTCCAAAGAGGGGCTCGACCACTGGCTCTGGAGGGTAACCCTTGGTCCACTGAACTAGCACTTGCATCAGTAGACATTTTGGCAAATCAAAAATCCCTATAACACCTGATAAAATTATAATACTAATTAATATTGTTATATTTAGCATTTGTTGAAAGAATATTTAAAATTTATTGAAAAAAAATCAAAACTAATTACAAACATACATTTAAATTTAAAAACTAGAAGGAAAAAAAAACTTCAAAAAAAAACTAAAACCCGACAAAACTGAAAAAAAATGTACCTTGAATGAAGAATCCTCCTTGTTGCAAGCTCCTCAAGGTCTTTGGTGTCAAATCAGTAGATGTAATGGCATAGATTTAGCACAAGGAAGGAGTTTCAAGCTTATTCAACTGAAAAAATGAGCAAGAGTGAACAAATATGCAATGGGAGGTAAAAATGCAATGAAAGGTAAATGTGTTGTTATCTTTTGATAAAATGAGTGTGTTGTTATCTTTTGACAGGCGAAATGAGGAAATATAAAAAAAATGTTTTTTCCTAGGGGTGAGGACGTACCTGAGCATCCCTGTAGGCACTGGGGCATACCCTAGGCATAGGGATGGCATAACCCCCCCTATCTGTATCCAAATGCCACGTACTCGTATCAGGTAGGGCATATAGGCATATCTGGTAACATAGGGTCACTTTATCTTGCTTGTAGCATGTATTCCGATTATTTTATCTCCAAGACTCCAGGACACTCCCTTGCTCCCTCACTTGGAAGCAATCACATGGTGTTAGACAACAAATTCCACTTGGTCTCACCATGAGACACATATATACTACACTTGGTCTCACCACAAGACATGCATATATATTTAGATACAACACAAATAATAAGATATCAATTTCACAGAGGCATCTTAACCATCTTAGCACAATCAAGGGTATATGTTCCTATTCTCAACTTCTTTTTCAGATTTAAGCAGTTCTTTGATTGTGGATTTATATAGACACTAATTCACTTGAATATGTTTGCAAGGGCACATATTTCTATATCCTAGACACAAGCGTGGATGTTAGTTCTTGAATCTTCCCCAACACTCCACTTGGAGATCAAGTAATCTCTCTCTCCTTTTGACTTTCAGCTCACTATTATCCCCCTATTGGCTTTGATAATTCTCAACAAGTAGCGAGGCAACCATAGCTTATCTGTATCTACACAATTGGTTTTACTTTGGCATGTATGCACATACACAAATTAAAGTGGGGCATCAGGGGGACACCTAATTTTGGTATAGGACTAGTTAATTGCTATGGTGCTAGTGTATTTGTGTGTTTACTAATTAGTGGTCCTAATTAAGCTATTGTTGGCACATGTTCCTTGTGTTTTGTTTGACTTTCGACTCTATCTTTCTCTTTTCAAGTCTTTATTCCTCCCTATCTGCTTCCTTGTCCAACTCTTTTACTTTTCCCCGGTTTTCTCTCTCTTCTCCTTGTATCCTATAGTTTTGGGATTTCTTCTAGAAACATAGCAATACGGTTCTAGTCACCTTTGTAATGGGCCCTTTTGACCCTTGTTTTTGGTCCCCTAAGGTTTTTGGTCCTCTTTTGTAGCATTTTTTTGCCCATTGTGTGTCGGCTTGCTCACCAATAGGGTCCTAACTTGAATTCAAGAAGTCTCTAACTATATAAGTGCATTAATGCATTTAGGACAAGACATTCGCACAAGATCTATCTATTGATGTTGTAAAAGCAAGGATTCCATCTGATAGAGAAGCATCCTCATGCCAAAAGCAGAAGACAACCATTTAGAGAAAAGCATTTAGCATGTACTACTTGTTGCATTCATTGAAAGGACAAGGGTTGGAACATTTTCATTACACTTGACTGCATACTGAACAGCATTATACTTGTGTGCTGATTTCTAAACTGTTCAAATTCCCAGGGGCTTGACGATAATGGAGAATCGACACAAGCCCCCATGAACTCCTTCCAGTTTTTACAGTTTTGCAAGGTTTTGTAAGCTTATTAGGGTTCCAAGAAAGGAAGGTTGTTTCCCAGTGACTTGTAGCTTATTCTAAAAAAGCGAGCGAGGCTTCAGAGCCAGGAGCAGAAGAACAGGGTTGTCAAATCAGTTTCAATGTATGTGACAGTTTATAGAACTGTACTGCTACAGTTCTAATTGTGCCACTAAAGGAGTGCTACGGTTCTAGTTGATGTTCTTCGTTTCCCCTGATTTTTCTGGGTTTTGTCCATCTCACTGTCTAAACCTACTCTGCCTGCAAATCAAGATACTCTCTAAACCCTCTTTGTCCTTTATCTATAGTATTCAATTAATAAAATTAGGTTTGTTTTGATGTTTTTCTATATTCATGCCTGATTTCAATGTTAAATGGATAAGCATGTTATATTAGCTTGTATGTTTAGTGAAATCCACTTTTCCACATATACAATATTATTGCATTTCTAAGAGACTGTCTTCGGAACTTTATCTTATAATTATTACATTTTGGCTTTCAGACATTTATGAGACTAGTTTTAATCCAGTCCTTATATTTTTATAACTTTTGAAATCTTGTGTTTGTAGTAGTATCCCATATTCTAGCCAATATGTTACATATTTTTTTCTCGTCATCATCTCTTCCCATTAAATAAATTGTGATACGAGTAAAGTAGGGGAGACGGTGAAACAAAACATTGAAAATAGAGGCAAGAATGAGGTGGTGTTCCTGATTTTCAATGTCATATTTAAAATCATCATATGTTAGGTATAGAACCAACACAATCAGTTAATATAGCATGAACCCTTATGATATCTTTAATGACACCTCTAATTTATTTAATAAAGTGAAACTAGACTACATATTAAAAAAAAAAATAATTAGATCTAAACAAGCATTATACTCTACGCTGAAAAATCATCTGTAGTCCTTGGACTATCCAACATCTTATTTGATGTTAAACCGGAAATTGATGTCAAGCTTTATAGAGAATTGTTGAATTTCTATTTTATCTGACAAACATAACACACAATACTGCTGATGGAACCTGTATGTCCAATGTTCTACTTATGGAACCCCATAATAACTTCTTGTTGATTTACGTTCTCCCATATTTTGGCCAATCACTTTGCCAGTAACTGTCATTCCATTTCATAGCCCTGACTGATTTAACAGGCTTTCATACATTTATTCTTACATTTTTCATTATCTATAAATTCTAAGAATATGTCTTAAGATTTCACAAAATATATTTCTGTATAAATCATAAATGTAAGAAAGACGGCATGTACCAAGCAGCCAAACTTAGAATATGTGTACTATTTCAATAGTAAAATTGAATGGATTCTTACCTACGAGAATAGATACAGAAACGATGAGCACGCCTAAGAGTGGAGCAAGCTGAGCTGACAAAGAAAAAAGTATAACCAGTGTTCCTGCCAACTGCAGGAACAACCGCCATTGTAACAAACATATTCAGAAAAGTGAAGTGAGATACTTAACAAGCTCCATTTTGAAGTGTGCAGCAATCCACATGCATTCCAAATCACCACAAGGAGATTTTCAAAATTTAAAGAAAAATGTTTCCAAGAAATCTGATCATTTTGGCAGAGAAGAAAATTTGCAGAATACAGGCTAGCAATATAAAGCAATAAAAGTTTTTGGAGAACAAGCAAAAAATTAAAAATAACTATTTGCAAAAACATTGTGAATAACTCACCAAATAACTGGCATATGAATTTATTATTAAGAACATAACAGCTTCATGAATAGCATAACACCAAACCTTAAGACCTCAGATTATGGTCCATACTTGGTACAGTGCAGGCAAAATTAAGCTCAATCGCTGAGTGTATAGTAGCTTGCCTCTGAAAATGCTCTGAATCCACGGTCTCTAGAGATATTTTCGTTCACAATATCCTTGAGAGATCCCAAGTCAGATGTGAGCAATCCTGTCAGCTCACCAACCTGTGAAAAGGTAGAAAATTATCAATTTAAAAAATAATCCAGGGATTTTGTATGACCAGTGTCTGTCATGTAAACTGTTATTTACTCGCAAATCAAAAACACGAAGTCAACAAGACATAATATCATATATCCTTGCAAGTGTAGCAATCTTGAGGGGCATCGATGTCAGTTAACAGTAAGAAGTATAGATTAATGCATATGCAAAAGCATTAAGACTCATGGATGCGTGCAAAGATTCTTAGTTTTCAAGGGCATCCAGTATGGTTTCTCCTCAATAAGAACTGGCACAGATAAAAGTTTGTGTTGTTAATCAGATTTGGAAGATAACCAATATTGCTTCCCAGTTGTCTGCGCTGAAAACTGAGTACAAATACACTTTTGAAACCAGGCACGTGGACAAAGTGGGCAGCTTTTATTAATATGTGAACAAATGCTCCACCCATATGTGTACAGATACTCTTCTGAAATGCCATTTATAACCAGCCAAAAATTACCAAAATAGCTCGATGAAACTGAAGAGCAAAGCCACAAACCAGCACCCAAAACTTTGAAAATAAACAAATAAATAGCCAC
>JARHVA010001297.1:2072500-2085000 GCA_037957365.1 Torreya grandis | reverse complement strand
GTAAAGCATTAGTAATTGATAAAAGTCTAAAAATATTATGTATATACATATGCCGCACTCAAATCTCATCACGTGTCACTAAGGTGTAACAAGGGATTCTGCTTCAAGAAAGAATATAAGTACACACACAATGTTGATGCTAAAAAAATTATAGTATTTTAAAAAGCATAAAATAACTGAAAGTAAATGATAGAAAAGGAAACCAACTAAAAAGTAAATGATGTGTACCTTGACTTACCTTTATCGTAGGATGTTTGTTAGCTATGTTTTAGGTTTGATTTTGGAGGGCACAGAGACTACTTTGGACAAACCCAAAAATACAAAACTAAGGAGCAAAAATAAATAAATGCAAGAAAATCCAAGATAAATGGTGCTATGTGGATGAGACGTACTTGATAATTTAGAAAGTTGGGTGAAAAGTGTTATGTTAGACGAAATTACCAAGTCAAACAAGAGTAAATTGTGTAATCAAAAATCCAAGGCTACTAAAAACCAAAAAACTCAAACGAGTAAACCTCAAGTAAGAAAAGGCAAACTCACCAAATAAAATCAAGGATACATGTCAAACAAGATGGTAAAAAGAGGATTCAAAAATAAAAATGGTAAAACAACATTGATGAGTGGGCAATAACAATCCACATCTATATCATTAGTGGAAAAAAAAAGATGCATAAAAGGGAAAACAACATGGTTGGGGGAGCAGTAACAATCCACATCTCATGCAACAATGGAAAAAGGGTGTGAACTCTGGTGTCTGCAACAATAGAACAACAAAATCAAGATAAATGGAAAAAAGAAAGAAAAGTAGTTTTAGTAAATATATAGAACATGATGAAAATGATCCATAGTTTCTCAAACATGTTGTTTTACATCTAAAGATAGATAAAAATGAAATAAAATAGTGTTAGAATGTTTTTAATAAATGAAGAAAAAGGAATTTAAAGAAGAGGGAAAATAGATTTGGAATCACAATTTGTCTATCAAGGGGAGAAATTAAATGGGGCAGAGGGGAGAATGAAGGAAAAACCAAGGTTGGGGAACTATGTATTGAAGTTAAGACACTCAATTTTGGTTTATCAAAACAAGAGGACTATCAACCTTAAAGACTCTAAAGAATTTTCTTAGCTACACAAGTCTTAGGTCAACAAATGGAGTATATATATCATCCCATGAAGGCTATATGCATGAAAACAAAAATGGACCTACCTCCCCACGATGGGTTCCCTACTCTTCAAGACCCCTTATAGATCTGTCAATCTACTACAAATACTGGTTACTTACGTCAGAAAGTAGGTAGCACTATAGATTTTTTTGAAATCCCCTATTCCAAACTACTAGCCTATCATAACCTAAAGTACTTTAGCTCTATGTGAATCTGACTGTGGAGTTTGATCTTTGATTAGAGATAGGAGATGTGCTTATAATTACATCTTTTGGTGTGATTAGAATTTTAAGATTTGTATGTTTCCTTTTAGATATCATTGCCTTTTATTTTCAAATAATTGGATTTTAACTTCTTATTTTTTTAATTCCTCCATACATATTTGGAAGACCAAACATGGGTGCTAAAGATGAATTTCATTTGAAAACTTTGGAAATCAAAGAGCATGGGGTCTAAGAGTCTCATAAATCCAGGTGAAATAAAAGTGTTATCTTGACTTTGACTTTGTTTTATCCAAATGTGTAAGTGAAAGAAAAGGGAAAATCAAGATGAAAATGACACATGTAACAAATTTGAATTTCTTAAAATTTTAGAAAATGTGACAAAGGGAAAAAAGGAATACAATGATATAAAAGATGTGATTCTTTATCATAAGACTACAGGTAGTGAAGGAAAACATGCTAACATAGATTTTTTATAGATTCCATCTAGAAAAAGAAGCAAAAGCTAATTTCTAAATAATAAGGATCACAAAGAACATGAAAATAAAGGTAATTTTATGAGGAGGCATAGGTTTAATCCATAGTCTTACCAAAAAACTCACAAAAGGAAAACCCAAGGGGTGCCAATAAGAAAAAAGAAAGACCCAAAGGATTCCAAAATAGCATTGGTAAGTAGAGAAAAAATGAGAAATAAAAAAAATGGTCATTTTATGAGGGTCGGGTTTTATCCACAATCTTACCAAGCAACTCATAAAAGAAAATCCCAAGAGGATGCCAAAACAGCATTGGCAAGCAAAAGGAAAATGAAAATCTAATTGATGAAGACTATGGTATATCAAGAAAACAAAAGACCAAAAGGGAGGACTAAATGTTTGAAAAAAAAGGAAATTATTGCATAAGGAGAGACCCATGATAAAGTAACCTAAAAAAATATGTAGATAGATATATAGAGAAAGCATGAAAATAAGGGAAATGATTAAGCAAAGTATTTCTTAAGGAATTGAACATTGGTGGACTCTTTGAAAACATGGCCTTCATTGGTTTGAAGGTGATAAGTACTTGGACTAAGAACATCTTTAACTAAGGGTCCTACCATTTTTGGGCATACTTACCTTATTTATCATAAGTGTAATATAATTTAAGGACAAGATCACCAAAATTCAATGTGTGGTTTTTAACAAGTTTTTTATGTTATCTGGTGATGCAAGCCTTATATTGGCGATTGTGATGCAAGGTGAAAATATGATGTTCATAAATCAGATCAAGGGCATGAAGGCAAGCCTCACATAATTCTTCATCGAGAATGATGTGATGAAGATATATGTGAAGATAAGGAATCTCAACTTCAAGAGGAAGAACTGACTCAGAACCATAGACTAGAAAGAATGGAGTTACCCTAGTGGTAGTACGAATACTAGTTTGATAGGCCCAAAGTACAGGACAAAGATGATGATGTTAATCTATGTGGGTTTCATGAATTATCTTTTGAAGAATCTTATTGAGAATTGTGTTGGTGGCTTCAGGTTAACCATTACATAGTGGATGATAAGGATTGGAAAACTTGTGATTGATTTTGAATTTGGTCCAAAGTTGTTGAGCATGTTTATTTTTGAAATTACCACCATGATCATAAATGATGGTGTGAGGAACACCAAAGTGGAAAATAATTTGGTTGTGAATGAACTCAGACATAATAAGACTGGTAACATTAGCAATGAGTGTGTCTTCAACCCACTTGGTAAAGTAATCGGTGGTAGTGATGATGATGTGCCCATCTTGGGAATGATGAAGCTTACTAATGAGATCAAATCCCCATGTGGAAAATTGCCAAGGAGATTTGATAACTTGAAGTTTGGCTGGCAGGTAATGAATAAGGTCATCATGAAGCTAACAAGGATTACACTTTTTAGCATATTCAATAGCATCTTTTTCTAGAGTAAGCCAATAGTAACCCATACGTAGGCATTTGTGGGTTGTAACATATCTACTACAGTGACCACCACAAATTCCCCCCTGTGCTTGCTCAAGTAGAGGAGGAACCTCATCTAGCATGACATAATAGAGAAAATTACCTTTGGTATTATGATAATAAAGGATGTTATGTCTAAATGTGTACTTGAAAGCTTGTTTGTAAAGACATGTTTTTTCATTGGAATCCAAGTTAGGAAGATAAGTTTGATGTTCTAAGAATTGGATGATGTCTTGATACCATGGGCATTGTTAGATGGTGATAGCCTCAATGTGGTAGATAAGGGAATTTAGAGGGTGAATAGATGATAGAGATTTGATTATTTGAATGATAACAGAAGGATCAAAAAGAACTTGATGTGGATGAAAGAGAGAAGTTAAAGAGGCAAGAGAATCAATAGTGGAATTTTGGTCTCTAAGAATAGGTTCAATTGTAAAAGAGGCAAAATCCTTGGTAAGAGTGGTTACAATTTGATGATAGGTAATAATATTTTCACTTTTACATTGATAGGCACCACTAACTTGATGGAAAATGAGTTGAGAATCACCCAAAGAATGAATATATTATATGTCTAGAACAAGAGTACCTCTCATACCTAAGATAAGAGCTTCGTAATTGGCCATATTATTGGTGACATCAAATGTAAAATGGAAAGCTAAAAGAATTATTTTACCAAGAGTACTAGTGAGAATGCAACCTACCCCAACTCCTTGAAGGCATTTAGCACCATAAAAGTAAATGGTCCAAGTATCCTCATGCAAGTCAATGTTGATTTCTGGGAGCTCCTCGATAACTACTTTTGGCTTGGTAGTATCAAATGGAGTTAAAGATTCATTAGATTGATTGGCTTCAAGATCAACATTAAAGCTATGAAAATAATCTTTAAGATAAATTGTTTGATTAAGACCTTCAAAGTAAAGAATATTATCATCAAGAAGGTTATCTTGAAGTGAGGAAGTGGCTAGAATGGGAGCTATGGCAAGTTAGTTAGCTATGACTTGCCCTTTGACATCTTTTTACATGACGATGTGAAGATCAAATTCCATAAGTAAAACCATCCACTTGCAAATTATATCTCCCAGAAGAAATGGTTTGGAGAATAAGTGATGAAGGGGGTCAAAATGAATAATGACATAGGTGGTTTGGTAAAGCATGTAGTGATGAAGCTTTTTAGATAAAAAATAGATGGCAAGGCAATCACACTCAACTTTAGTATAACATGTTTCATAATCAATGAGGTCTCAGCTAATGCAATATATGGCATACTCCTTACCTATAACATCTTGTTGGGAAAGCATTAGTCCAACTAAAATAGGTGTGCAATAAGTATAAAGAATCAAGGGTTGATCATTAGAAGGAGGACGAAGTGTAGGTGGATGAAGCAATGAGTCTTTCATGTTGTTGAATGCTTTTTGACATGGATCCATCCATTCCAAAGATGTACCTTTCTTCAGAATGGAATTAATGGAGTAAATTCAATAAGCCATCTCAGGAAAATCATCTAATTGCCCCAAGCTTGCCTAAATAAGTACAAATGTTAGTAATAGAATGAGGGATAAGCATGTTGATAATATCATTAATCTTGGTTGGATCAACATCAATGCCATGGATAGAGACTACGAATAATAAAAAAATTCTAGATGTAACTCTAAAGACACATTTGAAAAGATTAAGTCTAACTTTATATTTAATGAGATGATCAAAGATGATGGCAAGATCAGAAACATGATTTGTGTGATGCTTGGATTTAATTATAAGATCATTCATCTATGTTTCAATAATTGTATGGATGAGATCATGAAAGATATGAGTCATAGCACACTGGTAAGTAGTTTTGATGTATTTGAGATCGAAGGCCATTTTAATGTAACAATAGGTGCCCCATTATATGGTGAAAGTAGTCTTATGTTGGTCTTCAAGGGTGATATGAATATGATTGTATCCTAAAATACCATCCATAAGAGATAAAATTTCATATCCGTCCATGGAATTGACAATGGCATCCATTTAAGGTAAAGGAAAGTTATCTTTAGGACAAGCAAGATTAAGATTGCAGAAATCAATGTAAATATGAATGACCATGGTGACCTTTCAAACAAGAATAATATTAGAAACCCATTCAGAAAAAATCCATAAGTTTAATGAAATTAGCATCAATAAGTTTGATGGTTTCTTTATGGCATAAGTTGGTAACTTTGGGGGGACACTTGTGTTGCTTCTGATGCACAGGTTTGGAATCAAGATAGGTAATGATGTTATGGACCACTATGTTAGGGTCAATTTTGGGCATATCTTGGTAAGACCATGTGAATGCCTCTTGATACTTATCAAAAAATAGGCTAAAATTATCATGTTCAAAAGGTGAAATTTTTTAAAAACTATGATTGGTCAAGCACAAGACGAAGTACCATAGTTGATATGAGTTATTTATTCAATAATCATGGCATTACCATCTTGAAAGTGGTATGGTGCATTGGGTAAAGATGAAATTGGATTAGATTTAAGATCAATACTAGTGACAAAGTCATTAAAGTGAGGAGTTTTATTTTTAAAATTTCTAAGTTTATGATGTTGTTGTGGGAGTTGTGTTTCCTGAGCATAAAGCAACTCCAAAAAAGCTTCATCATTAGGCAAGGTAAGAAGAGGACCACAATATTCCACATCTATTTTTGAATCTAAAATTTGATTGTCATATCAATCATATTCATAATGTATTTGATAGACATTGGTTATTGTGGCATCAAGTGTGATTTTAAGAGTAGAAGAAATAGATGGAGAGATGATTGGAGAAGAATTAGATTCAATTAGAGATTCCAAAGAAGGTAAAGAAGATGAAATCACTTCCATAGGTTCAAAAGGCATGATTTTCTCTACCACCCAAGGATAATCAATAAGAGGAGGATTGATAGGAGTAACATAACCCTCAGGTTCTAAGTTATGACCTACAAAAATGGTATGTATATCCCGGTTGAAAGCATGAATTTGAGCTAAGATCTTTTGATAGTGTAAGACATCCAAGTCTCTAGATTGAGCTTGGGCCATGATATAGCTTTCATCATATGTGGGATAAATTATGCATGCTTGGGATTCAGGAGGATCTTCAGATTGTGAAATCCCAAGATTACTAAATGTTCAAGGATTCATGATGAGAGGACCTTAAAATAGCTTAGCCACTCTAAATTCATAGCAACCAAAAGCATTTTCAGGTAAAGATGGGATTTAAGCATTACATGGAGGGGGAAAATTGACAATCTCATCCATGAGAGGAATGGTATGATCTCTACGTAAGAGGGAAGGTGGAAGCAATTTTGAAATATACAAAGGCAATTTCTTAGTATTGCAAGTGTGTTGTAATTCATTGGGTTCATCATCATTAGAATTTGTAAGCGTAACTTGTAAATCAGGATTCATATTGATGAACTCAAGCAAAGGAGTAATATTGATTTTAGGAATCATCGAAACATGATATTTTGATTTAGGATTAGGCAATTGGATACTCCAAGGGTTGGGATCAGCTTCATGCTTATAATGTTTTCCATTATGTATAAATTTAATGTATTGACTACTGGAAGAAGTAATATCCCTCATTTTATGAGTCCATGGATGGTTGAGGAGTATGTTATAGGATAAAGGAAGATCAAGAACCATGAGTTTGGTTCGCATGATCTTAGGACCAATGGTTAAGGGAATCCATGTACAACCAAGTGGATTTTTATTAGTCTTATCAAAACCATGACAAGTAAGATGGGTTTTTTTAAGATGACTTTTGTTATAACCAAGTTGTTGTAAAATCCATAAAGAAGTCACATTAATACCAGAACTTTCATCAACTAGAACTTTTTGAATAAGGTTGGTATTAATGGCTATCTTGATAAAAAGAGGCAAATCATTAGTGTAGAAGAGGATTTCATCATTAATCATGTCCTCTTCAAGGAATTTAATGGAAGGTTTGGAAAAAGGACACATAGATTCAAAGGTATTAATGTTTATTGGTTAAGAATCAATAGAAGGTGGTTCTTCATCTAAAGAAGATAGATATTCAATCTATTGGAGTGTTGCATAAGGAATTTACAATGATAAGGTGAAGTGCGAACCAACTTTATGAGAGGAATTTAACATGGCATAGAGTTAAGTTCTTCTATGAAATTCCAATGAGATTTAGAAGAGGAGCCATGAGGTTTAGAAGAACATAAATTAGACTTTAGAGGAATAGATGTGGTTGGAGAATCAAAAGGAGGAAGTTGTTCCTTAGGTACTTCTGAATCAATATTGATAGTGGTAGTATCTTTAAGCAATTGTTTTTCTAAAGAAGCTTTCTTAGACTTGGTCACAATATCTTTATGTGTTGGCTTCTTATGATAACTAACCTTAGATTTATTGACATATTAAGATTTGTTAAGGTATTGATCATAATCAGCATCAATTACACAAACATCCTTAGAAGTTGATTGATTATGAGAAGAATATTTTTTATTATTATTAGATGTAGAAGCTTTAGAGGTTGTCATTTTTGAAAATCATTGTGTATTCTTGATGATGGTGATTAATCATGGTTTTGTGGTCGAATGAATCACTGATCATGTATGAAATAGCACATTTAGCAAGCCCTCTACAAGACTCATGAGAATGTCCAACATCGGCATGAAACCAATAAAAGAGATTGGGATCATACCATTTGGGAGGAGTATTAGGATATATGAAAGGTTTAGAAAGAGGTAAAAATTGTCTCATTTGATGAACTGAAAGAGGCACGTGAAACAATGAAGGAAGATCATTTTTGGCAACACCAGGTTTGGTTTGAGAAGTGTTACTAGTGATAGCATTAGATGTTTGGAAAGATCCTTTAAGGATTTTAGAATCAGGTTCTAATTAATTTATAATAAAATATTGCCATTTATCTTTTTTAAGAGCTTCATTAAGAGTTTAAGGAGCACACATTTGAACCTTATATTGAAGAGTAGGAGTTAAAGTTGTGACAAAGAGCTTGAATAGGTTATCATCAGACATATTATGATCAGCTTTATGAGCTAAGGGTTTCCATATTTTAATAAAGTCATGAGCCAATTCATTAGGAGATTGTTTAGCATTTATGAAATGGCTAAGATAGTTTTCAATAAGATCATTATGTTGAAACTCTTTAATTAAAGGATTGACCAAATCTTCAAGTTGCCAAATAGAATGTTGAAGTAAATGATTATACCATTCTAATACATCACTAGTGAAGGTTTTGACTAAGATTTTAATAGTGGAAAATGTATTAGTTTGGATCCACCCTTTGTAGAGATTACCAAAGGTTTTAAGAAATGAGGTGGGGTCTTTAGTCCCATCATATTTAATAGTGGTGATATGTTACCAATGTCAATAGATACAATGAAGGGAGTTAAAGGCTCATTTTGGATATTATAAAGCATTTTGTTATTCATTATTGGTTGAGGAATAATGTTACCTAAGGAATCTCTAAGATGTGGAGGAATGTAATTAGGATTATCTTGAGGACTCATGATTGGAGGTTGATTAGCCATATTGATCAAATGTTGTTGAAGTTGCATGATTTGATTGGTATTAGAGTTTTTATAATGTTCATTTGTTGAATCACTTGGGCTAATAATTGAGCTATATCACGTGATAGGTTGGTGTTGGAAGGAACATTTCCCACATTGGTGTTGTAGGGAATATTAGAAGAAGAGTTATTAATGGGACTATTAAATAAACTTGAATCAATCACTCTCACATTAATTTGAAGATTTTGAAAAGGTTCTTGGTAGGTGCAGAAAGGATTGAACCCATCAACTCCATCTTGAGGTGTTATTTGAATCATGTTGCAACTTATAGATGAAGAAGGAGAAGAAGTGCCCCAAGAGTGATGGTGCTCTTGGGATGTAAAGAAAGGGATAAATGAACACCCCATATAGGATCTAAATGGATTAAGACTATCCAAAAAGATTCTAATAGGGGACCTCATTTTGATTAAAGTGAAATGAATAGGATGTAGATCAAAAAGGATGAAGAACCAAGCTAAAAAATAAGGGAATTAAAAAACAAATCTAGGTCAACCAAGTTGACCTAGTGGAAAAATTGGACCTACAAACTGTGCTAGGTCGACCAAGTCGACCTAGTGCAGTGAACAAAAGCAGCAAAAATAGTCTGGGATAGTGTAGAGTTGAGTTGGTTGACATAACAAATCAGATAGGGAAAGGGAAAGGATTGATAATAAGATGAGAAATGAAATAAGGTATGCCTATATCTATTCTAGAAAAGTAAATATTGAAATGAAATACATAGTCAATTGAATTGATGCTGGCCAATCCAATTGGTACATATAAATAGATTACAATCTTGAAAGAAAAGTATAGAGTAGAGTAGAAATAGAGAAATAGAAACTGACCTTGGTGTTTTGGAGATGAAAATAGAATAGGTAACTAACCTATAACCTTGGATAAAATTGGTCCAATCTATAAAACTAGGTCAATTTGGTTAACCAAGTGAGACAGGAACGTGCTACAAAAGCTAAAAAATTATGCTAAGTTGACCTAGTCAAACTAGTAGATTGAACTGGATGTCTAAAAATGCGCTAAGTCAAGTTGGTCAACCTAATTTACTGGACTACAAATTTGGAAGTCTAAAATATGGAACCTGCACTATGAATCCTAAATAGGAACCTATTGTAAAGTGGCTCGAAATGTGCTAGGTTGACCTAGTTGACCTAGTAGGTTAAACAGAAAGTCTACAAAGTGTTGGATACCTATTTTGGGTTGATCTGGTAGATCTAGTTACTTATTCCTAAACATAGATAAAAATAGTTGGGTCAATATAATTGAGCTAGTAAGTCAAAACATATGATAGAAAAGATGACAAAATGAATAAAAATAAGTGAAAAAAACCCTAAAAGGGTTTGATTCATGTTGGTTTCACTAGAATATATGCAATCAAAATTGCATGATGTACATGAATCAATCCAGTATCAGATAAGATAGATCACATCCACACTTCTAATTGGGGCATACACTTGTTAAGTGGGAGCATGACATTTATGAGGATCTGTTAAACCTGATTAGGGCATCACTTTTATCATCTATCATAACACATCATGTTAGGCAGGGTTCTAAAGCCTACAATCTAACGTAATCACACAACAACCCTAAAAGAGTCCTATGGTTTCTATATTCACTTATGATAATAAACAAGAAAGTAAAATAATCTAATAACAAGAAAAGTAAACTAATCAAGTGCTAACCAAAGCTTGTGACAAAAAGTAAGGAGTTAGATGTAAAGCAATCAAAGACATGTATAGGGAAATTCAAATAAAATAAGTATGAATAACACCCTAATACATGGAATATGAGGATTAATATTATTCAATCCAACACTTATGCTACTTCTATCTATTAAAAGATAGGAGAATAAAGTTAGAATATACTTACCTGAATGTGAACCCATCATGACTCAATATCTCCCTTGGAAAATAGGGATTCACAAGAGGTTGTTGTGGTTCATAAGGATCACTTTGTTAGGCCAAAGCATCCAAGACCTATCCATAAGACTAAAATTTTCCAAATAAGAAAGCTAAGATAAGACTCCTCAAGTAGAATGGTGGAAGAATAGAGTGTGAAAAAGCATAAGTGAATAATAACTCCTAATTAAATTCATATAGAAATGATTGAAATGACCTTGTATTTATAAGAGTATCTAACCCAAAAATCACTTAGACATGTCAGTTATGCTAGGTCAATTAGGATAACCTAGCACATTATCGAGCTAATGCCTGAAGTTTGTGCTACGTCAGCTAGATGGAAACTAGGCCTAAAGATCTAAAGTGACCCCAGAGTGTGTTAGGTTGACTAGGTTGACCTAGCTTATTGAACAGGTAAAAAGGGTACTAATTAAGGTAAAGTAGGATAGAAAGAGGAAAATATTATAGGAATGTTGAAGGATGGAGAGATAGCTTAGGGAAAGGTTTTAGGAACTAAATGGATAGGGAATAATATGGAAATAAGGGACAACAATTCTATGAAGCACCAAAGGTCTACCCACCCCTTTTCGAGTGCACCCCTTAAGGCATGTACTCAGAGATATTAAGTCACGATGGATTCTTACAAGATGTAAAGTGTCAGTAATCGATAAAAGTGTGAAAATATTATGTGTATACACATGCCATCAAATTTAACAATAAAATAATATTGGGAATAGGTCTAAGTTGTTGTATATTACCTTATAGTTCATGTCATATACTTACTCTATATGTTATGATTGGTTCCTTGTTCTTTTAATTACTTTATTCTCCCACCTCATATGTATGCATCTAAGCTAATATAATGGGTTGTGATGGAGGATTGATAGAATGATCTTCTAAATGTGATTTTAATTGGGTCACATTAGTAGATTAAGTTATCTTACAATATTTGAGAGGGTAGTCATATGTTATCTGTGTATAATAATAAAATTTATGCATGAATTTAATAAATTTGTGTAATGTTGATGATATTGCTTCCATAGCATGTATCCAAAGTCTCCATAAAATTAAGTTGTAATGTAATTAATTAGGCATAACATGGAAGGTATTAGGTAATATTTTAGGACCTAGTTTTACATTTAATGATAAGGTCCTTTATAATTGATGAGAGTGTTTTCAAATCCTTTTATAGTTTGATCTAATTTTGTAATAGTATCAAGGTTGATCCCTAATTTTTGTAAGGTGGTGTTATAGATATTCAAACTAGAACCATTATCTACCAACACACATTTGACCATTTTACTTTGCACTTAAACCTAAGTGAATAATGGAATATTTTGCTCTATTGTGTATTGTGTAGGTAAGTATTCTTTGTCAAAGGTGTTGAATTTTTAAATATCCTTGAATGTATTTATGATAGAGGGAAATGATGTAGGTTTTGTATCACTAGGGAGAGTTTTATCACATAATCCCTCATATGAGATGTTATTGTAGACTGTTCATCTCTTGAGTAACTCCAAGATATAAACTTTAGCATTGGTGTTATTAAGTTGATCTATGGTTACATTTATTAATGTCTTCATGTGAGGTGGAGAGGTTGAAAATGAACATGTTTACTAACTTCATTATTCCATAAATTATAGGGCACCTTGCCTCATTTAGTGTGGACAACATGAACCATAAAATCCAAATTAAGCC